>JAPDNY010000011.1:48107620-48510120 GCA_029375565.1 Gekko gecko | reverse complement strand
AATCTCTTGCCTTGAAAACCCTACAGGGTTACCATAAATTGGCTATGACTTCACAGCACATGATACACATGGGGTTTTTTTTGTGTGTTTTTTAGTAAAAAGCAAATTATTTGACAGCAAATGGTTTGGGAGGTTGAAAGACTAGACCATTATAATAATACTAGACAGCCCATAACAGATCCTAAGAATTTACTGTGTAAGTAAAAAACACAAAAGGTTGGATAAAACAAATCATTTCCCTTATGTGAAGTGTCTTGCTGTGCAAAAGCAAGTCTCCTGTCAGAACACAAATCCTTGCTCCAAAGCAAGACTTGTCCCTTAGAGCAAAGAAGTCATTGGTTCTTATCTACTACATGGCAGTATGTGTCCATCTTGAATTGTTGTGAAAGTTCATGAAACTATTGTAAGTGTAAGAGATCAATGCAAATATTAGTTATGGACCAAGACTGAAAAGTGATCTTTGATCTCTACAGTCCCTAGGGACACAATGAAGAAACGAATCTTTTACATCTGACCCTTAAATAGTAAGGGCCTTACACTTTAAATGGCCACAATTGTGTGAGATTGATTCCTATAGAAAATGGATGGTCAATAAACATGCATGCCAATTATATTGTTATTTTGGATGTAGAGACTGTAGAGCACTCCACAAGGATTTTCTAGCCATAATATGGCACTGAAACGTTGCTTGTGCTCTTTGTAAAAAAGAAAGAAAAGTACATCCCGTCATTCCTTTTAAACCACCACTGAGAGGCTAGTGCTGTAACTCCAGAGTCCAGAGCTTCCACCCATTCCTATTTAGAGGAAAAGGAATGCTGATGATGTTGGCTGCCAAAACAAAGGTCATTTTGCATTTCTGTACAGATTTTTGAAGAGCAAGTGCTTTCTGTACTCTTCACTCTCTGGACAGGAGAATTCAGTTCAGTGACGTTATACTGAAGATTCCAAGGTTCCCTTCCATCCTTAGAAAGAAAGAATTCCGGGAGAGAGAGTTCCCACCATGTCAAGAATCAGGAATAACTTTTTATGAGTTTGGAATCTGCAGCATTAGCACTACTGGCAAGAGCAGCATAAGCACTATTTACACTTGTGATCTTAAAAACCAGCTGAATTTCTTTCACTAGGCGAATTAATAGTAGCTGTTTTGAAAGTCATCATTTTATATACATCGTAAATATATTACATCATGTAAATATTTGTCTTATAGCAGCTGCTATTTTTGAACTTCTCTTTGAACATATATTTGAAATCTATGTACTAATAGTGAAAATAAAATGCAGTCTTTGGCTAAGCTGATAGGGTTCTTACTGATGTTACGGAAACATGAATTAAATCAAACAAATTTACATGCTAATAGCAGTTCTATGGACTTGCCTCTCCCCAGAATACAACCTGAAAGAAAAAGACAAACAGAAAAACACCTGACATCAATGAAAGCTCCAACTGCTGAGTCCTCAGTAGTTATTGGTTGCAAATTTCTGAATTCACTTTAATAAAATGCTGCACACACACATATCCATTACCCCAGGTGTTGCAGTGTCACAATATAGTCAAATATCCTAACAATTAGTACACACCAACACAAATGACCCCAGAACTGAATAAATGGGACAGATGATGGCATAGCACACATGCCAAACTCCAAACATATCCTCATTTTTCTTAGTTCCTCTACAAGAACCTCACTATAGTGAAAAAGTCCTAAATTGTCTTCATTTTATTTTTAAAATATTTTTACTCAGCATTAAGTGGCCAGTATTGCTACAGGGGAGCCATACTGAGAAGAAAGGGGCAGAATCCAGGATTTTAAAAAAGTTGCATAGCATTGGCTGTTAGCTAGAAGAGGAGACTTTGCTTATTAATAGGCTCAGATACTTGCTACCTTCTTCTTTCCAGTCCATCCTAGGTGAAGCAGAAGAAGGCGGGTCACAGTGATGTCATGACTCTGCTGTGACTATGGCAGCAGTATGCGGTTCCTGGGTGCACTGGGTTCGCATGGGAAACACAGAACTTGCCTACAAATGGCTGCTGTGATTTTTGCTGGAGTGCTTATCCACAGAAGGAAGAGCACCAGATGAAACAACAGGCAGGCAGGGATGTATGAGCTGTAGAGGTAGACATGCAGGGAGGTCCATGTGTGCATACATGTTAGTTGGCAGGGTTGGGGGGGTGATGTTGTGTTTGACATTTGTTTTGCAACAGGGCATAGGAAATCTGGTTGCCTATTCCTCTGCAGATTTGTTTTCATGCACTGGTCCTGGGATGGGAATCCAGCCTCTTCTTTATTATTGCATGTATGCCAGGTCTGAGTCCCAGCAGTTTAAGTTCCAGAGCTAAACCTGGCAACTCTTAGCACAAATTAAACTGTGCCTCAATTCCTCTGCCATAAAAGCTTTCATATGTAATTATGTATAAAGCACACTGGACAAAACTGCTCACCAGTAAAACCAAAATATGTGATATCAGTACTTTCTGGAGCTAAGCCAGAATTAATTTAGTGAATTTCTTGACCCCTGTGTTCCACAACTGTAAAATGGAACTAACAGTGATAGAGAAGGAAGTGGTATTTAAATCTACTAAATCTTTCATTTTTTAGTTTCAATGTTCCTCATCTGTAAAATGGGACAAATATATTCTCTTTGTGAAAGGCAGGACCTGAGACGAGTATGAAGAGGCAACTTGTGACAGGTAACTGACCAGGTCATTTTCAACTGCAAAGAACTGATAGCAGTGACTAAGAGGTTGGTCAGTAGTACTTAAGAAATAACTGAGCAGCCTGGGTTAGCAGTCTGTTGCTGTCTCTTAGAATTCCTGTTTGTTTATTCACTTATTTTAAAATGACGTGCTGTCCGCCTCTCTATCTCAATGAGTATCTAAGGATGCTTACAAAATATAGAAGCAAATGCAGCATAAAATATATGCATAAATGCTTGATTTATAAATGTAGATATACCTCATATAGCTTTGTAACCTATAGCCAAGGTTGCCTACTTTAGCCATCTGGAGTTAGTACTCTACATGCTGTTTATTTTGTAGTCTGAACTGTTCAGTCCCCACTGTCTGGTTCAACATTGTCCCTTAGACATAAGAACATAAGAGAAGCCAATGTTGGATCAGGCCAATGGCCCATCTAGTCCAACACTCTGTATCACACAGTGGCCAAAAATACCAGGTGCCATCAGGAGGTCCACCAGTGTCACCTTGCCCATATACTCACTATACCGAGAAAGTCACTCACATCCAGGAGCATAGGTTGACAGAGAGGTGAGGAAACAGTACAAGCATAGCAGAGATCAGCTGTAAGGCTGAATGTGTGAACAGTGCATGAGCATGGTTTGTGAGACACCTGCATGCAAATGATGTGGGTCACTGGTACGTGTGAGAGGAAATTCTTTAAAAAGAGGAAAAAGCAAATCTTCACTTGTACATAAATAAACAGGTGCCACATACCAGAATGCTGCCACCAATGCTAATATTCAAAACTGTAATGTGAAAACTCGGGAGCATGTCATTACATTCCCTCGCTCAGCAAAATATGATGGCAAACCATTTATGGGGATTTTGCATTATTTAACTTTCCACTTAGTGATAAACTAAATGTGCACAGTGAATTCTTTTTAAAAATGAAAGAGATTCCACTACTAAAAAAGCACTATTAGGCTCACTGGAATAGATTAGAGAACTATTGGAAAAGGTTTAAAGTATAAATGTTCTGGCCAGTGTTTTTAGGTCTTGTACTACTTAAATCAAACATAAACTTTAAAAGCTCACATACAAAAAAACCCTAAATTTTCTAACCAAAGTTGCTAAAGTCTAAGTAGTCACAAAGCCAAAATTAAAAATATTCTATCTGTTTATCATCATTATATGCTATCTGAGTGAATGTATCAGCAATCCAGTTCTAACACTATTTTCTTTTTGTAACATTTTATAGAAAGCTATAGGTGCCAAACCTGATTTAATTTGTTACTTTACTTGAAATGTTTTAACATAATTTAATATCATCTTTATGGTTTTTAATTTTGTCATCACTCCAATTAGATTATCATGAACCATAGTTTCCGATTTTATTAACACAGATATAAGTATTACTTAGAGAAATACCACATATAAAAAGGAAGTTAAAAAGCTATATAATATTTTCACTTATACAAGAAGTAAAAGCAAGCCATGTAATGTTTTACAGTTGGTCTAACTACATGAATTTAGTGCTGCCAGCTTTTTTGTCATGCGTGCATTAAATGTTGCCAAGTTTGCTTCCAACTTATGGCAACTTATGAATTAATGGCCTCCAAAACATTCTATATTTAACAGCATTGTTTGGGTCTTGCAAATTAAGGGTTGTGGTTTCCTTGACTGGGTCAATTAATCTCATGTTGGGTCTTTCTCTTCACCTGCTGCCTTTAACTCTTCCTAGAATTTTTGTCTTTTCAAATGAGTTTTCTCATAATGTCACCAAAGCACAATAGCCTCAGTTTGGTCATTTTAGCTTCTAGGGGAAGTTCAGGCTTGATTTGATTTAGAACCCATTTATTAGTCTTTTTGGTGGTCCATAGTGTCCATAAAACTCCTCCAACACCACATTTTGAAAGGAATCAACTTTCTTCTTGTCAGCTTTCTTCACTGATGAACTTTCACATCCATACCTAGTAATGGGAAATACTATGGCTTGAATTATCTTGATCTTGGTAACTAGTGACACATCCTTACTCTTAAGGATCTTTTCTAACTCCTTATTGGCTGCTCTTCCCAGTCTCAATCTCCTGCTGATTTCTTGGTTGAAATCTCCCTTTTGGTTGATGATTGACCCAAGGAACAGAAAATCCTTAATTTCAGTTTCTTCATTTTCAAGTCGCATAATTCCCCAGTAGTAATTACTTTTGTCTTTGTGATGTTCAGCTGCAATCCTACTTTGGTGCTTTCTGCTTTTAACCTTCATCAGTAGTTGTTTCAACATTTCACTATTTTCTGCGAGTAATGGTATCATATGCATATCCCAAATTGGTAACGTTCTTTCCATCAATTTTCACTCCACGTTCAACTAAATCTAACCTACCTTTGCCTTATGATATGTTCGGCATACAGACTGAACAGAATGATCTTTCACTTGGAAACCTATCCAAGACACACACACACATCCTCCCTTTTCTTGCAAACAGGTATTCTCAACAATACAGATTAAAGTAGCATTACAGAGATGCAACAAAAGATACAAGTTTTGGAAAAGGAAAGGGGAAATTTAACTAGTATCAGTATTGAACATCTGTTGCTGTTAGCATATAAAATATATAAAATGAGTGCCAGAACAAGGAGGAATTTCATAGATCAACTGTTTGTCAAGTCGCCCACTAAAGCAAGTCTTGGAATTACAGCATTCAGTGTGGCCATCTGTTTATTTTGAATAACAAAATTCTGACCATATCTTCAAGAGAAATACTGCGTCAATATTTTTAAACACCAAGATTGGTACTGATCCCGCCTGCATGCTGCTTTTCTAATTTAGGGGGAAGATCTACATAGAATGAACCTGAACAACCTTAATAAATATGAGAAAAGAAGGAGAATACATTAGCTGCAAGCACTCATAATATGGAGTTGCTCAATGGTGTAAAGATTCTTCTTCAACATAGTGATCCACAGCTTATATAAGGAAGACCTCTCATTTGTCATCTTCCATTTATACCCTGCCTTCACTCGGAGTCTCAGAGAGGCTTACAATTTCCTTTCCTTTCCTTTCCTTTCCTTTCCTTTCCTTTCCTTTCCTTTCCTTTCCTTTCCTTTCCTTTCCATACAACAGACACCCTGTGAGGTAGGTGGGGCTGAGAGAACTCTTTGAGAACTGCTCTTGAGAGAACAGCTCTGATGGAACTGTGGCTTGCCCAAGGTTACCAAGCAGTTGCATGTGGACCTGGTTCTCCCAGATTAGAGCCTGCGCTCCTAACTACTACATCAAACTGGCTCTCAGGATTTCCACCACTTTCTTTACTCACCAGAGCTGACCACCAGTATGTAGCCCACATGCAAAGCCAAACTATCTCTAAAGATCTAAGATGTCTCAGAACAAATCACTGTTGCTACAAAATGACCCATGAGTTTTGCATGCAACACTGTCCACATGAAAATACAACTGAAGAAAGTAGCCCAAAACAACCAAGGCTAAAGAAAGCACCCAAACTTGAGTTTTGAAAGTGAATATCACTCTGAACCTGTCTTAATAATTCAAAGTAAACCCAGTCTTCCATTGTACTAGTTCAAAAATCAAAAGAACAAAATCATCTCATATCTGGTCATATTAGTGTGAGGAGGAGATTGGATTCATACCCCTACACTTCACTTGGGAGTCTCAGAGCAGTTTACAATCTCCTTTCCCTTCCCCTCCCCACAACAGACATCCTGTGAGGTAGGTGGGGCCGAGAGAGCTCTTTCAAGGACTGCTCTTGCGAGAACAGCTCTAAGAAAGCTTGTGACTGACCCAAGGTCACACCAGCAGCTGCATGTGGAGGAGTGGGGAAACAAACCCAGTTCACCCAGATTACAATCTGCGCTCCTAACCAACACACCAAACTGGCACCAAATTAGTTTATTATATGAGAAAGGTGCATATTCAGCAAAAAGAAATAATACCCCACTTTGATCTCAGTTAAGAACACATTTACTTAGATGCAAATTCCATCAGTTTTAATGAAACCTATTTAGAAGCATGTATGTAGGGATCAGAGCCTAAGTGGCAGTTTTCCCTGGACCCCATAAAAGAATTATCAACATGTGTGCAATATTTCAAAGTTCTTATTCAGGAGAATAACCTGACTAAAGCAGACCACACACTAATAAAGTGCAACTTAATAAATCATGTGGAATCTTATTTTGTTCAAAACCTTACTAACTCCTAGCACCATCTGTTACCATCAAAACTATATGACAAGATATGATATATAATTAATAGGTAAACAACAATCTAATTAAAATGGACAAATACTCCATGTTCCTGCCATTTGGGAACTCTAATTACAGACTAAATTTTAAGCTTGAATTAAATATTTAAGCTGGAAAATTAACTTTCCTTCTCGAGCCTTGAATACATTAATACAGATATGTGAAGCGACTTCCTGATGGGAACTTAAACATGTAATTTAGTTTCATCAAAGCAGTTACTAATTGTTAAGCAGCAGTACCTTACCATATGTACACAATAGCTATTTAGAGCTGAAAAGGTGGTTTTAAAGCACCCCTCTGCAGCCCTTTTCTGACATAAATACAAAATGTATATACAGCACAGCAGTTTACATTACACACTGAAAATAAATTACATGAAAACCTCAGAGTTCTATGCTCCTTGGTATTCATATGCACAAACGGATCCAGAGAAACCATCATACGTTTTCCAATTAAGCCAGTAGTGGTCAGGCAACATAGAGAAAGTCTGTATACACGAAAACATATAATCTCAGATTATTACAGGGCTAATTGAAATATAGTTTAACACTGAAACAACTATCCACGTGAAAACCAGGCACTTGAGGCAGGTTTTTCAAGCTCAAAACTCATTTTTATTAAACATTATTAGCTATGAGATACTTTTCCTATTGATAAGGCACCTTTAAATTAGCAGGAAAATGGTATCAGCCACTAGAGATGAATAATGAAGTGCAGAAAGTATGAGGAAAGTGCGTCTATACTTAAATATAGATGTTTGAGTCTTCCTATCCTTTCTCAATGTCTGTGGGAGTTAATCCATACTAGCAAATGTTTTCTTATACAAAGCACATTTTCCACTATTTATTGGACAGTTTTTGCAGGAAAACCACACTATGAATAGGACACAATGAAGGATGCTTCTTTATCTAACAGTATGAATGAGCAAGATATTCAAAGCAACATCTCTAAGAGAACTGAAAAAAACTCAAGGAATATTAGTACTAAAATTACCTCCTTGCTGCCCTTTTAAGATAGAATGATGGACAGACAGACAGACAGACCTTGGGGAAGTGGAAGTACCTGCCTCTTGCGAGGCGAAGAAGAGCGGTGAACCATGGTTGCCCGGGCCACCATGGAGCCAGTTTGGTGTAATGGTTAAGTGCGTGGACTCTAATCTGGAAGAACCGGGTTTGATTCCTCACTGCTCCACTTGCACCTGCTGATATGAGCTTGGATCAGTCACAAGCTCTGGCACAGCTGTTCTTGAAAAAGAGCAGTTTCTGTCAGAAGTTCTCTCAGCCCCTCCTACCTCACCGGGTGTCTGTTGTGGGGAGGGGAAGGGAAAGGAGTTTGTAAGCCGCTCTGAGACTCCCTTGGGTAGTGAAGGGTGGGGTATAAATCCAATCTCTTCTTCTTCCTCTCTAAAATATAGTTTGGCACGAGTCTGGCTAGTTCCTGAACCACCCGTAGGTGTAGGGGTAGAGGAGGAAACATATAAATGAGCATCTGTCCCCATGGGTAGAGGAGGCTGTCTCTTAGGGAGAGAAGGTCTGCTACCCCCCCGGCTGCAGAAGAAAGGACACTTTGCGTTCTTTCTGAAGGTGAAAACATCTATCTGAGGACTGCCCCATTTTTGAAAGAGGGGACAAAGGTAAGTCCAGTTTAGCTCCCACTTGTGATGCTGAGTGAGACCCCTGCTGAGAAGGTCTGTCTTCACATTGCAGGTTCCTGGAATTTGAGTGGCCACAGGGAAGATGTTGTTGTGTATACACCAATCCCAGAGGTCGATAGCCAGATGGCATAGGCTCCGGGACACTGCCCCACCTTGACGGTTGACATACCTGAGTGACGTAATATTGTCCGTCAGAACAGCTACACAATGCCCCTGAAGTATGGGCTGGTAGGTTCGCCAACAGTTCCAGGAAATTGATGTGTTTGGTTGAAGTGGGAGCATCCTATGGATAACTGACACATAAGCCGTTGAGATGGGCTCCCCATCCCCACAGGGATGCATCGGTGATAAGTGTGAGACTCAGTCTCGGTGGTTGGAAGGGTGCACCCTGGGTGAGGTGGGAGATGAGCGTCTACCACACCAAGGAGTTTCAGACATTCGATGGGGGCTGGAGATGGATGGATTGGGAAATTCGAGAGGACTTGAAGTGCTGCAGAAACCACATCTGAAGAGGTCTCATGCAAAGTCTTGTGAATGGCAGGACAGATGTGGTGGCCATCATATGGCCCAACAGACATTGGACCTGGAGGGCCGTGGACCAGGTGTGTGTTCTCACCTCCATCGCAAGCGATGCTAAGGTTGCCGCTCTGTCAGCAGGAAGATAACCCATGCATGTTGTAGAGTCGAGAACTGCCCCTATGAACTGCACCCTTTGTGTGGGTTGCAAATTGGACTTTGGTCGGTTGACCTCCAGGCCTAGGGAGGATAGGATATGGAGCGTCTTGGAGATGTAGTTGTCCAGGAGCTCCGTGGAATCTGCCACCAAGAGCCAATCGTCTATGTAGGGAAAGATGGTGATACCTTGTAGGCGAAGATGAGCCGCCACCACCACCATCGTCTTGGTGAAGACTCTTGGTGCCATGCAGAGGTCGAACAGGAGGCACTTCTACTGGAAATGGAGGTCCCCAATGGCAAATCGAAGGTACTTCCGATGAGACGAATGGATATTGAGGTGGAAATAGGCATCTTGGAAGTTGCTGGTGGCCATCCAGGAGCCCCGAGCCAGGAGAGGGAGGATGACTTGCAGGGATGTAATTTTGAATTTGTGCTACTCCAAGAAGGCGTTGTAGGTCTAAGATTGGACATAGGCCCCCATCCTGTTTGGGAACGGCAAAGTAACGGGAGTAAAAACCTGTCCCCTCATATGCCTTCGGCACTCGTTCTATCACATCTTTCGCCAGGAGGGAGGTGACCTACTGGAGAAGGAGGAGAGAGGAAGGGGTGACCAGGAAAACAGGCAATATTGGAAAGTCCACAAATTCGATTGAATATCCCTGGGACAGGATAGACAAGACCCATCAGTCCGTAGTGATGGCCTGCCAGGTAGGGAGGAATGGGGAAAGGCGGGTGGAGTCTGTGGTGGTAAGTTGAGGCAAGTCAAAAGCCCTGTTTGGGCGCCTTCTGAGATTTGGCCCTGGGCTGTTGTTGTTGCAAGTAGTGGTATTGTTGGCGTTGGCCCATGGTGGACTGACGAGGTCTCCAGGTACCCTCAGGGGATGGCTTATTGTATGGACATTTGGAAGCATAACGGGACCAGGAACGTTGGCGGTATGATTTGGAAGGAGCTGTAACACCCAAGAATCTGGAGGCTTTTATGCTCTTGTCCATTTCCTGAAGAGCAGAGTCAGTGGAGGAATGAAACAGTCCCTCTCCATCGAAGGGCAGATCCTCTATGTAAGCCCTGGTGTCAGATGGTAAAGAGGTGTTGCGCCGCTAGAAGTGCTGATGAAGAGCAACTGCTGAAGACATTGTTCTGGAGAAGGTATCCAGTGAATGTTTTGACGAATTCAAAAGCTGCTTCGCCAGCACCGTGCTGTCCTCTTGCAGGGTCCTAGCTGTCTGACATGTCCCATCAGGAAGAGTTGGTATAATATCTGTAAGTTGTTGCCATAACGCATATCAGTATCTACTCATGCATGCGACATAATTGGATGTTTTGATTCCCAAGGCACCCACCAAATAAAAACACCTCCCAAAGGCATCAAGCTTCTTGCTTTCCTTGTTAGAGGGAGTCGTGTGGGTACGTCTGTTCCTGGAAGAAGAGACGACCATGGAGTTAGGTTTCGGGTGGACATGGAGAAATTCCGCTCCCTCCTCTTGCCACTCAATACATGTGATCCAGCCTCCTGGTCGACACCGGTGCAGATGAGGGCTTCTCCCAGGAAGCTTTCACAGCATGAAGGAGGACCTTTGACATCAGAAGGAAGATTGCTGTCGACACGTCCAGCTGGACCACATTATAAACTGCATCCGATATCGATGGCTGAGGTGGGACTACAGACAGATCCAGCGAATGAGCCATTCTCTTAATGAGATCTCCATATGAAGAAAAGTCCTCGGATGGGGAAATTGGGAGGTCCTCTGAGACCTTATGTTTTGGAGAGGTATCAGACTGGTCGGCATCGAAAACGACCGGAGAGGTTTTGGAATGTGACTCAGGTCCCTGGGTTGGTATCGGTATGGAAGGCTCCACCAGAAGGAGCGGTAATGGTGGTGGAGTAGACGGTAGATGAAGAAGAGGGGCCGGGTTTTTTGGTGGAGACGATGGTGGTTTGGAGAGAGTTGCAGAGGGGGGTGGATGACGTGGAGAATGGGGCAGGGTTAAATGGTGGTCCCGGTCATCTGGCTTCATAGGCATCAGCCAGGGCATCGATGCTGATAGGGGAAAGGAGGAAAACCAGTACGGCCTATGATGATGATGATCCCAAGGGGGGGAAATCGATGGATGATGTCGGTATCAGGAAGGCGAGTCCAGACCTAAGGTTGGTTTGGAGAAATGATCTCTCCTGGGTGAATGGGACGAGAAGAGAAGAGAAGAGATTGGATTTATACCCCACCCTTCACTGCCCAAAGGCGTCTCAGAGCAGCTTACAAACTCCTTTCCCTTCCCTTCCCCACAGACGAATGGTGTCGATCAGGACAGATCGGATATTCATCCCAATGACCTTGATTAAATGCATGGACTGGAAAATGGGATCGATCATCGGGTCGGTAGCAATGGTCGGGATCAAAGTAACCACTAGTACAGGAGGAAGCCAACAGAGAATGGTGGCTGACACCGTGAGCATCCATAATCACATTGTCTTCAGCTTTGGAAGGAGATATGGATGGAGGATGTCAGCCCAGATTCATCTCCTACACTGGAGGGTTCAGCTGCCTGATAGGAGAGTTCAGAATCTCAATTGGAGGCACCAATTGTATGATAGGCAGCTCCAGTGTGGACTGACATGCCAATAGGGAGTGCAACTGTGGTATTGTAGGCAGTGCAGAGCCCTTAGGGAATACCACGCTGCTCACCTTGTGAGACTTCTGCGCATCCCCAGTGGTCGATTTATGAGAGCTACGTCTCTGTGACTTATCCTTCTTTTGTTTCTTTGCTGGTGTCGAGGCGGAGGAGGTCGATTTTGAAGAGCGCTTCTTGGAAGGGGCTGGCCCCGTATCAGAAGCAGACTTGACTGGCCAAGGTGGTTTCAGCGTCGATGGGGTAGCTGTCAACTTCAGCATCAATATGGAAGACTGTGGTGGGGGTTCATTCAAGGAAGACGACTTAAGGGGAGGTTCGGTCGACATGGTGGACAATGGAGGGTAAGAGCGGATTCCCAAAGGGCTACTTTCAGTCTCGCGGCTCTATTTTTGCAGGTTTGATTATAGAATTTTGCATGAAGAGCGCAACCCTCCAGATGGTGAGATTCACCCAAACAAATTATATAGAGCGTGTGTTCGTCCCAAGGAGCTAACTTACTCCTACCTCTTGAAGTATCCCCACTTTCTATCCATAAACAAGTTCTTCAGAGTGAGGGGAGGAAAGGAGGGGGGCGAAGGTCCGAAGACCACAGAAAGTTCTTACCCTGCTGACTCCCTGACGATTTCTTGAGGAGAAAAGTTCAGTAATTTAAAGAAGAAATCCGAAGAATGAAGATAAGATGAGATGAAGAATTCCCGATGTGAGGAGAAAAAATTAACAGCACCAACCTACGAGAAAGCTGCTAACAGTGCGACGGTCAGAAGAGAATTGGTGGGGGGGTTTCGGTTTCGGCGTCGCGAATGGCGGCCGCTTCTCGGGACGCTCCCGGAGGCGGTTAGCCCACGCGCAGTTAGGGGGGGGTCTTCGCTTGTGCGAAAGACCCTAGTGAGCCTTAGGTAAAGGCTCCGAACCGGGGGCGCTTGGGGAGTAGCCTCTTTGCCGGCAGACAACTGGGAAATTGAGGCTTTCTCCCCGCCCCAATCGGCCCCGCTGCGGCGTGCCCGTAATGGGACTTAGCGGCGCCACCGAATTCCAGGAGTGAAGACAGCGCTATGGCTTAAAATAAAAAGAAGAAGTAGCATCGAATCGTGAGTTGGAGATCTATTTTGAAGCGTAAATCGGAGCCCCCTGCATGCGTATAAGCGTTGGGAGGAGGGAGGAGTTCCCACCCCCTTTGAGAAGCAAGATCCACAAAGGGAGCGCGAAGGGGGCTGAGAGAAGAAAAAGTGTTGGTGAAAGTACCGTTGGGGTTGCATGGAAGATTTTGATCATCTTAGCTTCCTGGGGGATGCGGCACGAACTTTTTAAAAGTAAACAAAAAAACAAAATGTCGATACTGGAAAAAGTCCTGCAGACACCGGAAGAGACGAGAGGAGGGACTTCCGGTCCAGACAGCCCCCCCAAGAGCTTGCTGTCAATCAACAGGAAAAGGAGATGCTGTGCCCCCTGCTGGAACAATTGCAGAAAATCAACGAAACTCTGTCTAAAATGGATAGTGTTCTCATCAGTCGACAGAAACAGATATCGGAAACAACTAGAAAGATGATGGAGATTGAACAGAAATCGAATTTGATTCTAGGTTTCCAGGGCGTTAAAGAAGAAGAGAAAGAAGATCTCGGATTTACCTTGACAAATGTCTTGGCACCCCTAACTGGCAGTGAAGCGATAAAATTAAAAGAAGAGGTGGATGAGGCTCCCAAAGCCTATTCCGCTTTTATAAAAGAGAATACTCTGCCAGTAGAAGGGGATGTTGAGCATAGCAAGCGACAAACTGGAGATCTAATTTCATCCGAAGAGTTTGTGGAACCCAGGAAGCCTGAAAGCCAGAAGTTTAAGGAAAAAGAGAAAAGAAAGAAGAAGGATTTCATCTTTAAAGTACAGAAACTTCTGAAGAGACACGCCAGCAGGGAGGAAGATGCAGTATTCCAAACTGGGACAAGCGAAGAAGACAGCAGCCCAGGGGAAAGTGGTGATGGAACGGAAGACTTCAAAGTTAAAATGGACTCAATCCATAACTGGAAGAGATTTAAAAAGAAGATATTTTGAGGACTGTTCGTGTAACATCTGGAAGGAGCTGTTTAATTACTAACCCCAATGGACTTTACTAACTGCATTAACATAGTGATTTTGGACTTCGCAATAGTTAAAAAGAAGATCTTCTAACCACGATAGATGCCAAAACTGGTATTGGTTATTAACCTAAACTAACCCTCACTAATAGGAAAAATTTCACTCCATCTTTTTCTTTCTCCATCTGTCTACCCTTCCTGTTTCTTATAAAAAGAATAAAATTCTCTCTTTTTTAAGAGAGTTTTACAAAAAAAAAAAAGAAGAAGAGAATTGGTGGGATGTCCGCGCCCCACCCCCTTGGGCTTGCATAGTAGGGGTTCCTGTGCAGGCTCAGGGTGGAGGCATGAAAATCCCTTTGTGAGCTGTGTACAACACCGATCGGATCAGCGCAGGTGCACTAGATCCCATAGATGTGATGCACAGAGACCATGAAGAAGATGTAAACTTTACCTACAGCTGCATCTCCTAGCATGCTCCTACCCTTGAGGTCTGTCCCTTGGTGCAAGGAAAACTAGGGAGGACCACCAACCCAATGCAGCAGCTTCCATTTCTTTTCTTTTCCTGCTTTCTTTGAAATAACTCTACCATCCCTCTTACACAACTGGCCTCTGCTCAACATCTTCCTGTCTCTTCTCAATCCGTACTCTGGGTTTGTCTCCCATCTGTCTTTGTGCCCCTCTTTCTACCTTTTCAGAGCAGGTTTTCAGGCTAAACCATTATCTATTTACAGAAAAATAATCTTCTAGGATCTGGAAGTGACTACAAAAAGCAGCCATGGTGAATTACTTTCCTGTCAAAGACTGATAAATTTGTTATTTATTTAATTTTTTTCTGTGCTGCCTCTTCGGAGTCCCGCTCAAGGTGGCTTACAATTAAAATAACACAGCAGTATAAAACAAGAAGCCATTAAACACAAGCCATTTGACATGAGGCATATAAAACTATCCACAAAACCAATCTCAGACCAGAAGAGGACAATTTTTAAAAGTTAACCTCTCATTAAAAGCATAAGTAAAAAAGATGTATTTTGACCTGGCACCTAAAACATAATAAAGTGGGCACCTGGCAAGCCTCAAGGGAGAGGAATTCCAAAGATGAGGTGCCATTACAGAAAATGCCCCCTCTCTAGTCATCATCCACCTCATCTCTGTAGGTTGGGATATAGAAAGCAGAGCTTGAGAGGCAGATCTCATGGGTGTAGCACAGATCTGTGATATAATGTATGTGATACAAAAACCATTTATTGTCTAAGCTTTTCCAACAAGAATTTATGTTAGTTGCAGTTTCAAGCTGATTGGATGGAACATTAATTCTGTTCTGGTACTGCCTTTCTGGCCTAGTGTTACCACCGAGGCCAGAATTAGACCTGTCCATCCCATCAGCTGAAAGGGAGGTTTATCCTCTGTGTGACCTGTTTGTCTTGCCCTTGCTGGGCTTTGGGGTTTAGGGCCAGAATATGATTGGCAGAGACATGGCTGATTGATTTTGACAATGTCACTCTGTCTCAAGTACTTCCAGCTGGATATGCTTTCATTGATTCTTTCCCGGGCGACTGTGCCACACCCTTTTCTGTTTCAAGACTTCCAGTGCAAACTACTAAGCTTGTCTTTAGCTTTGTACTGGAGCTCTCAAGATGGCAATTCTGAGGGACTAAAATACCTGCAACTCATCTTGACAAGATATACTTAAGTCTTTTTGGTTGCCATGGGTCTGTCACGCATTGCTTTGAATTTCACATCCAAGAAGGCCCGCACACTGGAATTAATTTTTTGTACCAAGCAGGTATGTGATTATTTGTTAAGGGTAGCTATAAAACCCATGCAATCTCATTTCTGCTGGAGATTACAGTACCTCCATTGGGGTCCACTCCCTAAAACTAATGCCTATTAGGCTTGATATTTTTGAAGGTTTCTTTGTTGATAGAATCCAGTTTGATAACATTTGTGTAATCTTTTAAAAAATAAATAAATGGGAGTTTTAACTTGGTGTCCTTGAACAATGTTGACAGGATCCTGAGTTAGTGAAGGCCACTACCTGCAGTCTGGAAATATGCCCTCTTGGCTGCTGGGAAGTTGAGAGTTCTATCAGCAATGCTTCCTTTTCCAATGGGATCTTCCCAAGATCTCTGAAAGTAGCAGTGGTTTAAACTCTGTTTTTAAAAAACCCTCCATAGATAAAGAGATTTGAGTCAATTATAGGTCAACTTGCCTTTTTTTAAAAAAAGTGACTGAGAAGGCAGTAACAGAACACCTACAGGTTGTTCTGGGTGACTTATCCACCCTTGACCCTTTTCATTCTGGCTCAGGCATGGTTTTGAAGCACTGTAAAGGGCTCATGGTAATTAACAGTATGTACAGAGTTAACCAAAATATTGTGAGAAAATTCTCAGAAAATTCTGTTATAAGCCATGAATTTAATACATTTAACAATAAAGTACAAAAAACACACCAAAGTGTCTAATTTACTGTCCTAAACTATCTATATAATCCATCTCAAACTCGTATCAAAGTGAATGAATATATATCAAAGATGCTTCAAAATTGCACTGTTTCCTTCTCGAAATAATATAACACAGTGTCCTTAGAAGTCCTCTGTAGTGAAAACTGAAGTTCATGAAACACCAAACTTCTTCAAGTTATCTCCATGTCATTTAGCTATTCACTTAATGAGGACTGTATTACACTAAAAACAATACAACATCAGGTGGAATGGATCCAAAAACTTGACAGACATTCGACAGTGACCATTTCAAGAAACCTCTTTATCAAGAGCCGATGATCCTCTTACTCAAGTGGCCAATCACCACTATTGCCAGGATATTAACAACACAACGTTCAGCTGAACACGACTTGAATTATTTAATTTTTTTTTGTAAAGAAGATGACAGAAATATATGCAAAACTACTTTATTTAAGAGGCAGTTTCAGGGCAATTTTTGTTCGGATCATTATGTTTTTTACTGGTTTAGTATTTTGTAATTTGAATTGTTTTAACCTTCTTGTTTTAAATCACTAATTCCTCTATAGGAGAAAAGTGGGATAAAAGTATTTTAAATAAATATTTACACCCTCCTTTCACCCTAAACGGGATCCAAAGTAACTTACAATTATATATGTCCAGCATAATCATGGGTCATCTTCTTTAAGACACAGTATACAGGCTATGTATTTTTGTGATATTACTGAGACAATGGATACATTACCAAATAGTAGCACTATTGCTAACGTCCCGCCTCATGTTTTGATTAAAACTTAAAGAGCTGTTATTTCTAAAGAAGACCAACATATATATCCAGGGGTTACTGGGCACTGTTGTCAAAAGTAAAACTAGCAATGAATTGGACCAAACCAGCTTTTCTGCTGTTGAAAAAGAAGGGGATCCCCTTTGACCACAACAAAGCTATGCTGGTTATTATGGAACATGCATGGGCAAAAGCCATGTGTGATGAGAGCTGTAATAAGGAGGAGAAATGGCCAAGATTGTGAGGAAACACGGGTTGGACCCAACTACTGCTGAAAATGTGCAAGTTACACCCACACCTTTGGTTGAAGGAAAGACTAAATTGTATTTTGTCTCTCACCTTTTGGCACCAACAGAATAAACTCCTTATACAGTTCAGTACAATAAGATTATGATTTGGTTGGTTAAGAAAGAAATGCAGTCATGGTCTAACTATATTTTAGATTAGAGCATGTTAGAGAGACCCTTCATGCCTATTTCTGGACTTGTGAATACACACCTGAGATCCCCCCCCCTTTCATAATATACACCCACACAAGTATCTATGCAAGCTGTTACTTAAAACTGAAGGAATTTTAAAAGAAGCCTGGACTGCAATGTCAGGGTTTGGCACAACAGCTGTTTATGGACTAAAATAATACCCCTGCTGTGTGGGGGAATGTGCCTCCTGAACATAAACAATTCTGAACAAGCATGTAGACAACGGTGACCCAGTAGACATTATATACCTGGACTTTCAAAAGGCTTTTGACAAGGAACCTCACCAAAGACTCCTGAGTAAACTTGGCAGTCATGGAATAAGAAGATGGGTTCTCTTATGGATTAAAAACTGGTTAAAAGGCAGGAATCAATGGACAGTTCATACAGTGGAGGGAAGTAAGCAGCAGGGTCCCACAAAGATCGGTTTTGGGGCTGGTACTATCTAGTTTATTCATAAATGATCTGGAAGTAGGGCCAAGTAGTGTAGTAGCCAGGTTTGCAGATGACACAAATATTCAGGATGGTGAAAACCAAGGCTGACTATGAAGAGCTCCAAGAGGACCTCCACAAACTGGATGTGGGCGACAGTGTGGCAAATTAAGTTCAAAAGTGGAAAGTGTAAGATGAGGCACATTGGGTCAAAAAAATCCCAACTTTCAAGTACAGACTAATGGGGTCTGAAATTGTTGAGAACAGGAGGGGAAAAGGTCTTGGGGTCATAATACATAGCTCAATGAAAGTGTCAACCCAGTGTGCTGCAGCGGTGAAAAAGGCAAATTGAGAATACAATGGCCAATACTGTAATGCCCCTGTATAGATCTATGGTGCAGCCTCATTTGGAATCCTGATGACAGTTCTGGTCATAATATCTCAAAAAGGATACTGCAGGGCTGGGAAAAGTACAAAGGAGGGCAACCAAGATGATTAGGGGGTTAGCACACATCCCATATGAGGAAAGGCTAAAGAGTCTGGAACTTTTCAGTTTAGAAAAGAGACGGCTAAGGGGGGACATGATAGAGAAAGCTGACAAAGACCCCCCCCGATCCCAAAATACTAGAACTTGAGGGCATCCAATGAAGCTGATGGGCGGTAGGTTCAGGATGGACAAAAGGAAATACTACTTTACACAGAGAGTGATTAAAATGTGGAATTCGCTGCCAGAGGATGCAGTGATGGTGATAAGAATAAACAGCTTTAAAAGGCGATTATAGAGATTCATGGAGGGTAAGTCTACCAATGACTACTAGCCATGGTGACAAAGGGAAAACCTCCACATTCAGAGGCACTAATCCTCTGAATCCCAGAGCCAGGAGGCAATGGCAAGGAAAGGCTTCTTCCTCTATGCCCTATTGTTGGCCCTCCAGAGGAACTGGTTAGCTACTGTGTGAGATAGGATGCTGGACTAGATGGACTATTCATCTGATACAGCAGGGCTCTTCTTATGTTCTTATGCTGCAAAACAGAAAGTTTGGATAAAATTCTGCAGATATGTTTTGAAATTCTGTGTTAAACCTTGTGAGGCCAAACTTTTCCCTTTTTATTTTTGATATACATTTGGAAAAAGAAACTATGCGCAAATTCTTCAAACCACATACGATCTAACCTGACCTGTGACTGCTTTCCAATGTGTGGTTTCTCATTTGCAGCAAGCACCCATTGAAAGGTACCTGATAGCTTCCTAACAAAATTAAAAATATATGGCACATCGCTCAATGTGTTTTGGTATCCGAGAATTAGCACTGCTAAGAGAAATTCTATTAAATCCTCTTTAGTCAATTTCTCCTTGAAATCCAGCATTCTCTTTTGCTATTTTTAGAAAAGTGCAGTCTATTTCTAATCAACTACATTTTGATCAAAGAGAAATTCAAAGAGAGGAGGTGTAGGAACAGAGGTTCTGAAGAATTTCACTCTGTAGATGCACAGAGGGCAGACAATGACTTCCCAACCTTCTTTTCCTGCTACAGCACCCCCCTGTGGTAACATAAAACAATTGCAAGAGCTGACATCACAAAAGGGTGCACTGATTTTTCTTCAAACAGAAACCCCTATTATTATTATTTTTTAAAAAAAAACAATGTAAGAAATCAATGGCTATATCTTAACAAGTGAATTTTGGAAAAAGGAATTCCCCTCATCATAACAATGCTACCTAGCCTAGCACAAAACATTAAATATCTAGCATTCCATGTACATGTGTAAAAGTAACATTTTGACCAGAAATCTGGGGCTGTTCCATGCCTTCAATCAAACCATTGCAATTAATATGAAATTCTAAATACAGAATATAATGCCACATAAATACTATAACAGCCAAGTCCTGTCTAAGAAGCATATGTTTTTTCCCATTGTTCAAAAAAAGGAGATGACTTCCCGTCACTTATGTTTCTGATTAGCAAGGTGATTTATGCCACAATCACTAAAAATGCCAGCAAGTGAATGAGAAAATGCATAGTGACTGCACCAGATGTGCACAATAAACAGGAATCCCATTGTAATCTCTGGTACTTAGTTTATATGAAGGTAATGCAAGAAACACTCTTGGATATGGCAAAGTCACTTTTTTTTTTACATTTGACTATAAATGATATGAAATAAATTGTGTGTTTTATACTTTATGGCATGCATACATTGATAAATTAGGTACAGTTTTGTATCCCGACTTATCTTCAAGACAAACCTGGCTAAGATCATGGGGATTAATTGCTTCAGAAGTGTGAAATGCAGCTTTTCCATTCTTTTCTGCACACTCAGTGAAGAAACAATGATTAATCACTGTTTAACTATTCTCTTGAGGATCTACAAGATTGCCAAAGCAGGACTTATCCTCATAAATCCAAAAAACAGAGTTTAGATTTGTTGCCAGCAACTAAACGAACATGAACTTAAAGCCATTCGTTATCAGATTAAAACCATGTCAAGGCTTTAGGAACCCCCCCCAAATTCTCTTTAATCTTCAGCTAAGTAATGGCGATTTGGTTATAAAATCAGATCAAATACAAACACTGGTAGCTTGATATTTAACACACACCTTGAAAAATACAATGTGACATCAATAAATATTCCAATTCCAGTTCAATAGATGCAAAATGCATAGTAACAACAATAAAATGCCCTTTCAAAATACCAACATAAACACATCGTACTGCAGCTAAAACTGCGCCCATTTCCACTGTGGGGGTTTTTTTGGTTGTGAATACCCAATTAGCTTGTAACTTGAAAACATGATCTTTTTGCTATCTGAATTCTAATTTTAGAAAAATCCAAAAGCTATTTCAGAAGTCTGAAGGATTTTTTTTCTATTTCAAAATATTAAAAGGTGAACTGAAATAGCAAATACTATATTTATAATTACTTTTACTTATAGTTCAAAAATAAATCAGCAAACAGTGACTGCCACACAGGCATAATAACTAAATACAGATACAAGAGAATAAACAGAGCCAGAACTTTTACTGGTGTAAATTAGGCAAATTCTGGTTAATAGAAGCCTGTTCAAAGGCACTGTCATATTTCACACTCAGGCTCCCTTCTGATGGTCAAACTCCATTTCAAGCAGTCTGAATGCTTGCTCGTTTTAAGGCTTCAGCTCTGAAAAGGGGAGTGGTTCAAGATTATTCCCATCCTACCTCCTCCATTGCCTGAGCCAAGACCAGACTGTGCTCATCATCTCTGTTTTTTAAATGCCAGCCTAATGAGGTGTGTCCCTCCACAGTTTCCAGGAGCTTGCAGGAAGGCAGGCCTTTCCTTGGGAACTGGAGAGCTGATAGGTCCATCATCATACTTTCCCATTTTAACCTCTTTGTTTCCTATTTTAACATCACAGTTTTCCTCCTGGTCCCTGTTAATCAGCTGGGCAGTATCAGTGTTGTTGATTTCCAGTTGAGCAGTCAAAACAGTCAACTGCTGTTGCCAACACAGCCACCTAGCTGGGCAATCAACCCCTCTGCAGCTCAGCCCCACCCCTAGTGTGAGTCAATACCCAACACACAGTCATATGGAAAACTAAAATGGGTATTCCTTGTTCCATTGTTTGGGGACCTACTATCTCCTTCATGTCCAATTGCATGTTCAATTAAGGGTCCCATACCCCACTACAACCAGAATCTTTATCCTCAATGGATACCTAGCTGGAAGAATCTAACCATGCTATGGTATTACACCAAATTCATAAAGAAAATCTGCTGAGGAACTGCAATAATATTTTGCTATGGACTTAATAAAAATCAGACAGAGAGTAGAGATGGTTTAAGACATACAAGTATAAATTAACATTCCAGGAGGAACCTAAAAGTAGAAACATGGATGTGGGGAATTGAGCTCTGTTTGTTTCCTGGCCACTTCTGTGTCAACTTACTCCAGAGTGGCAAACACGGGATATTTTCCTCTAGTTTCTCATGCATGTAGTTCCAGGAGAAACATTAAAAGTAGGAAAGGGGAAATAAGAAACAGCCATTTTAAGTGGGAATAGAAAACAGGGAAGTACAGCTGGAAGAAGCAAGTGATCATCCCTTTCTTCGGATGTTTTAATCAGAGTGACTCTGACACTGTAGTCCTAAACAGTTATATCTATTAAATGTACTTAGAAGGGTGTTGCACTGCTAACTTCCTACTGATGCTGTTCAAAACAAGGTCAGTAATAAACAAAGATCATCCATAGCTTAATTCCCGATGAGGCCATGGCCTTGTTGCCATTACCAAGACCTGGCTGGCAAAGCACTGCAGCCTATTTAGAGCAACTGCTCGAATCATCCAGTGAAATGATATTGCCTATAACTATGTCTCTAGTTGTGGTAGCAGTACCTGATGCTCAAAAAGAAAGGAACAGGCAACACAAGCCCTTGGCCCTAGAATGACTAGGGAATTTCTGCCATTCATATCCACAATGTGAGCCAACAGAATCCTGTAGCTTGCAATACCAGGAATGCACATTCTACTTTTGGATAGAATTAGCACTGAACCTTGCATGGGTTTTTCTCATACTCTGTCAAGTGATCACATTAGAGAAACAGGCAGAAACTGTCCTGCATTGGAATGGCTACTATATTAGTGGATTGCCTTCTATTCTGTGGGATTTACCACATTTACCTATTGTGCAAGACTAAATAGAGCTACTGGTTTAAGCACTGTTTTAAGCACATTAACTTCAGTAGAGTTAGAAAGGTGTGACTGCTTAGGACTGCACAGCTGGCACACTCATTGCAGTTGGGTCATTTTAGAGTCTGCACTTAATGGTATTATGAAGGTCCTCCCTTTACAGAATGATGCATATTAGTTCACAAACTTCACTTAATGTATATTACTTCACTTAGAGAATCAGTGGAGTCTAATAGTTAGAGTGATGGTCTAGAACAATGCTACAAATCCCCACTGAGTGACCATAGGCCAGTCAGGCTCTCATTTCCAGAAAAGAAGAGGGAAGATTACATAGCAGTAAAATACATAGCAGGTGTTATGCAGGATTGACCCGAGTCTGACATGCTGCGGTCATTTGGGTAGTGGTGGACTTGTTTTCAAAACAAGCACATTTTATAGCCTGCAAGACCATCCCCTCTGCTAAACAGCTAGCTACTCTGTTCTTACAGCATGTAATATGGTTGCATGGAATCCCAAAGAAAGTCATCTCTGACCGCGGGACCCAGTTCGTTGCCAGGTTTTGGAAGGAACTAATGTCTTTATTGGGGGTTGAAAGGGGCAGTAATTTCTATGGACTTTATCACAGACTTTGCCTGAAAGCCTGGGGAAGAAGTCCTTGGGAGACACAAGATTTCTATCTTGTGTCTCCCAAGGATGTCTTCCTGTGAGAAAGCATCTCTTGAGGGCTTCTTAGAAAGTTACATCTGCAAGCTAGGTACTCCTACACACATTCACACTCCCCCTCACATAAGAATGTATTGTCAGGCAAGGGGAGATAAATGCACTTATACTAAGGCAGGGAAAACCGATTACAATGAAAAGAAAGGAAAATTGAGTCAATACTGTTAAAGTACATAGCAGGGGTTATACAGAATCGACCCGAGTCTGACAAATGCAAAGCACCCCACCATTTTCATAGATGGACATGGTATAATCTGATCCTCCACAAGTGATTCATGGGGTAATCTGACGCACTTTTGACTCAAAAGTAAAATGTTCAACAAACCATATTCCAAAGTCTATACATAGGTTACAACTAACCCCAGAAAGAAATGGAAGAAAATAGGCTAGAGAGAAATTAGAGAGTAACATTAGGAATGCATTCCTAGCCTGCTCTGATCACCCCCACTGGACTTTGGTTGGAAACAAAATTCATTATTTTTTCTGCCATGTGGCCAGTAGCATGTACCCCCTGATACATCAATACAAATATTTCCACCTTTCTCTTTAATGAGGAAACTAGACTATCAGCTTGATTCTATATATGTTTACTTAGAAGTGAGTCTCAATGTCATCAATGGGATTTCCATATAGGATTGTACCCCTAAAATTAAACAAAAGAAAACCATCACAGTAACTGTAGTCACACAATTATGAAAGATTTATACTAATTCCACATACATGAAAACAATTACTAGGATTTGATAGAGTGGGGACAAAATTTCTTTTCCTTTATCTTTACCTACTAGTTAGCAAAGACCAGACAGGTAAACGTCAGGGGCACAGGCATGATTGTTCCTTCCTTAAAATAAAGCAGCATAAAAATCTGGCTGCAATGATGGCTAGCTATGACAAGAAAACAATACAGGAAGACAGATCTGCGGAAAGAAAACTGAAGAAAAAAGCTTAACGATTGTGGCAGAATACCTTTGCCTGGTCATAGAATTGGAAAACTGCAAGCTGGCTCCTCCCCATGATCTTACAACATGTATCTGAACATGTGAAGAGTACATTTCCCTTATATTATTAACAGGCAACCTCAGGCACACATTAAGAGGAGGCTTTGCAGGGCAATTACATACATCTTATATGGTTATACCACTAGTCTGCTTAAAAGGAAAGGACTATTCCAGCTTCTCTGGGAAACCAGAGTGAACAAACAACTACAATCCTTGTTTTCCTCTTTACTTGTCTCTTAAGGACTTCTTGCTAAAAACATGCAATCTCTGGAAATTCTGGAGCTATGGGAAAACATTTTTCCTGCCCAGGAAAAAAACCTCACAATTTTGGAAAACCTGAAATATATGAAATAATTATGTATTAAATCTAAACTTCTTTTACTATTTTAACATTTTTAAAATTACATAATTAGCTTATCAAATTTAATATTCGACTTAATTATTATGTTTAAAAATATAAATGCTTTAGTTTTCTACAAGCATACTCGTGAATATGAGAGAGTGAGCACTGCTAACTGCTGCACCCCATGCTACCTTACCATATGTATCTCAGTTTTTGCCATCTGAGAAGTAGGGGGAAAATTCAAAATAGAAAACTATTAAACTACTACAGAAATGGTCTCATACAGTCACAATAGGATTAGTAGTATATCTGAATATTAAGTTAAATTTTCTGATACTGAAAACATCATCATTACAGACATTATACATACTAAAGACACAAATCATCACATTTAAACACTAAATAGTTCCTTGAAAATATATTGGATATACAGTAGACACAGGAATTATTACTACAGCCTCTTACATAAAAAATCTTCATGCTATATATTTTGAATGAATTAAATCTTTTCTTCCCAAACTTTTAGCTAATTCCAGAAGAAAATATTTCACTGGAGTTTCCCCCAATACTCCACTGGGAAAAAAAACCTGGGGTAAAATACCTTCAGGAGAAAAAAAATCTCCCTCCAATTTTTCCCATTCCTTTACATATCTATTTTTGAAGTGTACCCCCTCCAACTCATAATTCCCTCCTCCAACCCTTTGTTTCTACAGTTCTTATTACATTAACTAAAGTAAGGAATATGGCACTTCTGAGTACTTGCTGAGGAATTTGTATGCCCATAAGAAGTCCAGTCCTGATGTGAACCCAATCTTGCTTCATTCCAGGAACCCCAAATAAAGCAAGACACTGAGAAACTCATTGATTTGAGAAGGGAATTTGGCATGTATTTGGCAGGGAAAGAACTCCATAGCTATAGCTGCTACATTCCAGACTGAGAAGAGGGCTGGAGGAAGCAAGCTGAATGCAACCAGGGACATTACAGAAAAACAAATACTGAAAGAGCCACAACCTTCACATTCAACCAATCAATCAGTAAGTAGTACTAGAGGAGAGCAATCAGCTAGCCACCTACCTGTAGATCCTGCCCTTGTCCTAGAGAAACTTAATTCCTCTCCTGTGCCCTACTTTCTAAAAATCCAGAACCTATACAAATGGAGGGGCCCTGAAATCTTCAAAGCTTGTACCTAGCAATGAGAAGAAGACTGATGATCTACTTTGTCCTTCATGTCCTAGCCAACCCAACTGTATTCCACTCCATTTCCTATTCCAATTTAGTACAAGTTGTACCATGATGTTTCACAAGAGAAAGCCAACAAACAGATTTTTGTTTCTGTCATCAGCTTCCCAGGTGCACCTTCCTCACTACACAAAACATGTGCGGTTTGGCTTCTCAAGTAACGAAATGGCATTGTGATATATGTATGGCTGAAGAAACGCAATGCATATGCTAACAATCTTTGGCATTTGTTAGCCAACTGATAAACTATGGCTGCAGAAGCTGGTCCAGACTTCGGCCTTATCAGCACCACTGAGTATATTTACTTTGTTGACTGTGCCACATAATTTATGGATATATGGATTGCATTTTCCTGTAATGAGTGGACTGATGGATATTTTTTGATCCCTTTCAACTCTACACTACCACTGTTAAATTTAACTTCCCCACAGTCCAAATGGAAATCCAGTACTTCACAATCTGGATGACCCTGAGAAACCATGGGAATAATTTGGAAATCCTTTTTTCCACCAGAATCTCCTCTTCTGAGACTCTATGATCTTTATCTCTCCCTGTTTCTCCTTTAATTTATACTTACTTGAGTATGTTCAATCCACATCACGTCATTTGGGGGAGAGGTCTCTCTCTTTTAGTGAACTGAAGAAGTAATCTTTTCCTGGGGAGTTCCAACTCCTATCTGAACTGTGGGTGGCCCAGCTTTTGCTACATTTGTCATTATAATGGGGCTTAGCTACTTTACTATTAGAAAGATTTATGTTTCAAATAAAGGTTTTCAAAATATTGCTTCACAGTCACCTTGGCTGATTCTTGAAAACACAGAATTGTATGCCATGTACTGAAACATGAACAAACACCATGTGACAAAAGGCTAAGGAAAACAAACACTGCAGCAAAAAACACAAGAAGCCAGTAAAATTCACCATTTTATTTGACAATTTCTGGTTCATATCTTGATCCAAGACTGTAGTTATTGTCTTCAAAAGGGTTTACTCTTATTTATCTATTTTCCAAAACATCTTCATGTTTAGATTCATTGATAGTTATTTGTTCTTCAGTGCACAAACAGGTTGTCTTATTCCCCCTTCCCTCTGAAATTTATTTTGCCACAGTGATACTGTATTCTCTACACATTTAATATCATGTTACGTGTCCGCTAGACCATCAATTGTATATCTTAAATACAATTTTGAAATCAACTCCAGTGCTAATCTCCTGCTATAATTAAGCAGTCCTCTTATCCTGAATAAGTGTTTTGTTTTTGCCTATTGCTGGTTGGATCTTAACTTCCATAAAATTTTAACAGAATCCTACAATTTTGAATTTAACAATGTTGATAACTTAAGTTGCATTCTATGCAGTGGCAGTTTGGTCTGCTGTGCTTGTCTACGATACGGGCAATCTAAATGCTCCGAGAACATTAAGCAAAGGGCTAGGGTGGTCCCTGTACCCCCTCAGATTCATCATGCAGCCCTTCCAGTTGTTGGTAGCTTCCATAACAGCCAATGGGCTTCTACCTCTTTAGTCAAATAAACCTCAGGTTTACCTGAGCTAACTATTATACAAATCTGAAAAATTCTTCTTACAAATCAGGTAAAATTTTATCTACAAATTTAGAGTTCTTTTTTATATATTCTAACCAATTAGAAATTACTTTGCATAAGCTATTAGGGGAAAAAACATATAGACACACATGTGCACACACACACATATAGAAGTTATTGTCAGTTATAGGTTACCAAGGGACTCCAATAATTTATGAAACATCTGTTTTCATATTTTCCTAATTAACATAAATATTTAACGCATAAATGCTCAGGCCAGTTCTTCTGCAATCGACTTTCCCCTATAAAGAAAAAATCTGTACTCCTAGAAATAGAACCTTGTATCTGAGATATAGAAATAGAAAAGGAAATTAGCATGGAACTCCAGGTAAAAGCCTGTGAGGGCTCTGGAAGGAATGGGCTGCAAGAGTAAGTCATGCCCACTGTAGTATGTTCTAATTAGCAGGAACGAGAAAGAGACTTTTACTATTACAAATGACAGTAGGTCAATTCACGGCAAAGAATTTAAATTAGAAAATATGAGGAATACACAGACTGTCTTACAAGAGACATGCTTCACAAAGCTTCATACAACATGGCTTAGTGTTTGAGAGCTAACATGTAACAGATAATCCTGTGTTTTATGCATTTTGATAGCTGGCATAGAGCAATGGGTATGAGACTGAAGTCCCCCAGCTGCTGATTACCGTTATTTATAAACCTACTATGTGGTATTAGGCAAACCAAAATGCTCTCAGCACTATATTTTCAGTATGTAGATGATAATACTGACCTACCTTACAGAGAAACTGTAAAAATTGTTCAGATAATGTATATAAAGTATCTTGAACACCTGAAATGTTCTGCATAAATGAAAAGGATTATTATGTTTAAAGAGCTAATGTCATAAATAAAGATCTCTACTCGGCATAGGAAATGGCCATGTATAGCAACAGCACAGAATCCATTACAGAATACTGTTACAGAGAATCACAACGTTTAATAAATGGATGCCTGGTAGAGAGATTTAAAAACTTGCCTCATCTCAACTTTCTGCATATGCCATTATTATGAGCAGTACCTACTATTAGCACAAAATTGTTGCCAATGAAATAGAAAATTCACGATAAAAAATTAAAGGATGACAATTATGATGGATGCCATCCACTTCCCTCCATCAGAGGCTAGATTTTACCTCCCTTTTTATTTGTCCCTCCCCCTGACTGAGCAGCCTTGGTAACACGTTTTCTTCTCCCCTGAAGAAACTTTGGCTGTCCCACCCTGTGTCACACTGAGGGAAGGGGTAGGATCGCCCTTTAACTTATATCCTTGAAAATGGCACTTGAGAAAATCAGAGGTTGTAATTACTGAGGTAAAATTAATACAAGCACAGACCCTTGTTCTTATACATCAGGCTAATGAGAGGTTCTTAAATTATTCACAGTTACATAGATCTTTATATTGAGAGGCTTTTGTTCCAGTGTTTTCCCAAACACTCTAATACACTATCTGTATAAATACTGACTCTTTTAGTACCCAGAAGGCTGGTACCTTCTTCTCAGTACCCAACCCCCTTCTCTTTGAACACCAGTACTCTTCTTGAGTTGTTCACTGACTTCTATGGCTTCTATAGGCAGTTTGTCAGGGCTAGTCTCAAGACGGTACCAGTACATATCTCTTCTCAGTTAAGGCAGGAATCTGACTCAATCTCCTCAGCATCCAGCTTTCTCGAGACTTTTTTTGCTCAACCAAACAGATTGCTTAGTGTAGCCTGTCACTCAAGGCTCTCTAGCTCTGTGATGAATTAACCCTTCACAGTCCTTTAGTTGTTGGTAGAACACTTTTAAGCCTCTTAAAAAGTGCAAGAATCACCTTAGCAATTACAGCCCTAGATTTCACCTGACCTTTCCCCTCAATGTCAAATAAAACCTTTTGTTATTTTTTGAATTCTAAAAGCATCTTAAGTGCCATTTTCAAGGGTTTAAGTTAAAGGGCTAGCCTATCCCTTCCTGCAGGTTCTTGAGCTCAGCAAATAGCCAAAATATATCTTACTGACAGGGTGGGACAGACAAAGTTTCTGCAAGGAAGAAGAAAACATGTTACCAGGGCTGCTCATTCAGTGAAGGGACAGAAAAATGGAGGGATAATCTTGCCTTTGATGAAGTGAAGTGGACAAGGTCCATCATAGCATCATATGAGTACTTTGACAATTTACTTGGTTTTGGAGGAGGGGGAGAATCTCCAGCCTTTTGACACTCCAGGGACCAGCGAAGACAGCAGGGAGCAAGGAACGGGAGGAAGCAGTTTGGGTCAGTCCAGGGCTCCACTTCTAAGCAGAAAGTCAGGAGAAGAAGGACAAGCTGACATGGGAACCTGTGGGAGGCAATTCCCCTGTGCAGCAGACCAAAGTTAGAAACAACACTGCCAAAGGAGGAAGTGAGTCTGGAGACTTGCAATGCATTTTTATGGCCTTCATGAATTTATAAACGCAGCAGATAGATTTATTGCTTCATAACCATGAAGAGAGTTGGGGGAAGCAGAAATTCCCTGGGTTCCAGTACAGGATCCAATGCTGTATTTCAACCTCTCTGTAGCTTCTTGTGAGAATTTTGGAGTCCCAGAACAGGAGTATGTGAGGATTCTCTGTGCTCATGTGTGTGGTGAGTTTAGTAACCTTTTGGGAGATTTACCAGCTGGGGCTAGGGATTACCAGCATTTTAAGAGACTCGTCAGACAGAGGTTTAGACTGTCAGAACGTCAATTGTGGCTGCAATTTAGGAAGGCGAGACTTAAGCCTAAAGAGTTGTATACAGCTTTTTTGAACCATTTATACTCCTGGACTCGTGGGTCAAAACAGAACAGCCTTCACGCATGCCCATTTGAGGGGCACTCTGAACAGTTTTTTCAAGCTTTGCCTCCAGACATAGTGGCCTTAGTGCAAACCCACAAACCTGTATGACTGACACAGCACTTTCAGTAGACCAGCTAACTGCACAGCTCTGTCCGGAGAACAAAGACTTAAATTCTTTAGATCAACAGCTGAGAGAAGGGGGGGTAGCTGTCAAAATGGCCACAGCAGTGCGGGTGCTCAAATTTTCCAAACTGTTTCCAATGGCAGAGTCCCACTCTCAACAAAGAGGTCAAGTCAATGGTGGCCTCTACTTCTGGAACTGTTACTTTTGCTATGAGAAGGAGCATGTGAAGAATGCCAGGAGGCAGGATGGCCAAAGTAACTCACATCAAGTTGTCTATCTCAGCAGCCAAAAAGCATTGGTTGGAAAAGCTTATGGGGAACAGTACTGTTGGGGAATTACACACTTTTGCCTGCATTTGTAGGTCCGGGCTCAGACTTCAGCTCAGTGCTGAGAAAAACCTTAAAAGAACCAATTAAGTTGGTGGGGGAAATGCCCATTCAGACCTACAATGCAGAAATTTCCATTCAGCTTATGACCTTTCTGCAAGTAAAGTTTTGCAACTGGGAAGGTGAACTGCCTGTGCTGGTTCATTCTTAATCCGGATGGAAAGATCTTGATCACAGGGGACTTCCTGTATAGGCAGGCTCACTGCAAGGATAGCACCGGAAGCTTGGCTCAATAGAGAGCAATCGCCCACAGCCCAGCTAGATGTGAATTGGCTGTAGCAGAGAAAGCCGTCCCTCAAGAGGACAAGCCTTTGAGTGAAGCACCAGCTGAGGAGAGAGGACAAACAAATATAGTGGTAAGCCTAAACCCTTCAGCAGCTTTTAAGGAAGCACAGCTTAATTGTTAGACCTTAAAGGAATATCATTTGCAAGCTGATGCTGCACCAACAGAGTTAATTGCGTGGTATGACGGACTACTGTACCGGGAGTATTTACCTAAGAATTGCCCAGAGGGAACTGAGCCAATTCATTAACTTGTAATTCCTCAAAGATACAGAGAAAAGATTCTTAAAGTAGCACATGATATACCTTTTGAAGACCACCTGGCTAAAATCACCCAATCTTTCTACTGGCCTGACGTAGCTAAAAGTGTACAGACTTATTGTAGCACTTGTTAAGTCTGTCACAAAGTAGGATTTCCATAAGATTACCCCAAGGTTCCTTTGTGTTCATTTCTGGTCATCAGTCAAGTCTTCCAATGGATTTCTATCAACATCCTAGGCCTTCTGCCTAATTCCAAGTCAGGTAAGCAATTTGCTTTGCTGATCATGGAGCATGCAAGCTGCTTTCCCACTGAATTTGCCTTGATTTTCCTTTACTGCACAGAGTGTAGCCAGAGTCCTGTTGGAGTTCAGTTCAACCTTTGGATGCCCTGAGGTGATAATTTCAGATCAAGGAATGAACTTTATTTCCAAACTGATGTAGAAGGTTTATGAATTAGCAGAGACCAAGCATTCACCAGTGGTGACTCATCATTAGAGCACAAATGGCTTTGTGGAAAGGTACATTCACACTTTAGGAAAAATATTAAAAGCTTATGCTGTAGAACAGCCAGGGAGTTGGGATGGGATCCTATCATATCTCATTTTTGCAGTTAGCGATTCCCTTTCAGCAAGTCTGGGGTGGTACTCCTCAAATCAGTTGATTTTTGGGAGGCGGATCACACATTGTATCCAGTAATCCCTCTAAGCTATGGAGTCTTGTGAGCAAAAATTCTACTTTGTGAGCTATTGGCATTAAAATTGTGAGTGAACAATTTGGCTACTGCATAAATTAGTTTGCTCTGGAGCATAGTTCCCGGTAACGTGCGTTTGTGCGCCAACTCGCAGGGATTTCCCTCAATGGACGCACAGCTTTTCCTTCTCTACGCACAGGATTCCTCCAGGACGCCCCGCCCCTCCCTCCCTCCTTCCTTTCCACTTAGCTCGTCTATTGGTGGGCCATACAAAGGGAGGCACTGGAGGTTGCTTGCCTGCTGCTGTGAAATAGGAGCTGTCCCCTCCCCTCCTTTACTTCTATGCTGCAGTTTCCCGCGCTTAGTCCCAAGCACCTTCCCGGCTGACTGCTCCTGGAGAACATTACTTCGAAGCATCAGCCAGCTGGGGTAAGTAACAGATAGGCCTGGGTTGCCAGGGGAGGGCTGTATGTGCAGCCTGGCCCGGATGGCAGGGACCTTCAGTGAGCCTATGGGGGGGGGAGGCAGGATGGAGCGCCCAGCCTGCACTTGTCCTCCAGCAGGCTCGACGGCGAGAGAAGGCGAGCATGCGGCCTGGCCCCAGCGAGCTCATGGGAGGGGGAGGCGGAGGCAGGAGGGAGCACCCAGCCTGCTCTCGTCTTCGATGGGGAGAGAAGGCGAGCGGCCTGGCCCAAGTGAGCCCATGGGGGGGGAGACAGGAGGGAGTGCCCAGCCTGCACTCATCCTCAGGCAGGCTCGACGGGGGAGAAGGTGAGCGTGTGGCCCGGGCCCAGCGAGCCTGTGGGGAGGGGAGGCAGGAGGGAGTGCCCAGCCTGCACTCGTCCTCCAGCAAGCTCTACGGCGAGAGAAGGCGAGCACACGGCCTGGCCCCAGCGAGCTCATGGGAGGCGGAGGCAGGAGGGAGCACCCAGCCTGCTCTCGTCTTCGACGGGAGAGAAGGCGAGCGGCCTGGCCCAAGTGAGCCCATGGGGGGGGAGGCAGGAGGGAGCGCCCAGCCTGCACTCGTCCTCCAGCAGGCTCGACGGGGAGAGAAGGTGAGCGTGCTGCCCAGGCCCAGCGAGCCTGTGGGGGGGATGGTGTGTGCATCCTGAGCCCACCATCTAAGCCTTCCAGCAGAGATGCCAGCTTCCAGGTGGAAACTAACAGGGAATCCACCCCCCCCCCCAGTTATTACAGCTGAACTCCATATAAATTAGTTTCCCTGGGGAAAATGGATGCTTTGGAGGATGGACACTAGCATTCTACCCCACTGAGGTCCCTGTCTCTCCCATGCTCCACCTCCAAACTTCAGTTTCTCAGTTGGTTTGAGGAATTTTCAAAAAAAGCAAGCTGCTGAAAGCTGTGCAGCAAGGACCAAAACCACCCAGGGCACTTCCTGCATGGATGGTTATTATGGGGTAGGGATGCCAGCCTCCAGGTGGGACCTGGGGATCCCCTAGAATACCTCATTTCCAGACTATAGAGATCAGTTCCCCTGGAGAAAATGGATGCTTTGGAGGGTGGACTTGGCATAGTTTAAATATAATTTAAAAGAATTTATTCTAAGATTTTTACAAGTTTAGGGAAGTAATCTAAAAAACTAATTTACATGATAGTCAAATGTAGACTCACTCACAACTTTAATGCTACTAGTTTTTTCTGCTCACAAGGTAGAATTTCTGCTCACAACACTCTGGAGCTTAGAGGGAACATTGCTCTGGAGCCATCCTTCCTGAGCTAAGACAAAAATGTATGAGCTGGAGGCTAAAAAACTGTGAGCTAGCTCACACTAACTCAGCTTAGAGGCAACACTGATTGCATCTAAATACACAGTGGTAAGCCATCAATAGTAAGCCACTGCAACGCAGATACAACACTGTGAAAAGCTGAGTTATACAAGCAGGAATGGGTCACAGGACTGCATGCTTCTGCTTTCTGGAATGCAAATTTATACTGCTAGCAGTTTTGAGTGTTGTACTGGCAGTGTAAATCAAGGGCCTCCAACATGGTGCCTGTGGTTGCCATGGTGTCCAACGACATCTTTCCAGATGCTCACCAATTTTTTTAGGGAGTGGGCAGAGCCAGGTGAGGCTTTTGCCCAGCAAGGCTTCTGATTAGCCATTGTAGATTCTACTGGCTGTACAGACTTTTAAAAGCATTTCTTTGGCAGCAGCTGCCACCACAGTACAAAGATCTTCCCTGTGTAACTGAAGATACACCGTGGCAGCCATTTTGCAGCTGGCTCTACCTCCATTAATAGTCATTTTGTGGCTGCATCCACCATGCTGTGTCAAAAGTTCAAAAGTGTCTGCAAACTCAAAAATCTGGGGACCACTGAAGTAAACCAGAGAATGCTAAGTATAGACCAAACTCAGTGCAACACTGGGTGCTCTGGACATATAAGTAAAGAACTGCCCCACTTGCACAGAAAGTTGTTGTTGTTGTTCAGTCACACAGTCGAGTCCGACTCTTCACGACCCCATGGACCACATCACGCCAGGTCCTCCTGTCTTCTGCTGTCCTCCAGAGTTAGCTTAATTTCATGTTCGTAGCATTGATAACACTGTCTAACTATCCCATCCTTTGCCGTCCCCTTCTTCTTTTACCTTCAGTCTTTCCCAGCATCAGGGTCTCCTTCAGTGAGTGCTCCCTTCTCATTTGGTGGCCAAAGAGTAGAGATCAAATCTTAATAGCAAACTGAGTAAGAGACACTTTTGAACACTCTGCATCCACATTTTCTTTCCCAGCAATCCATGTCTCACAATTCAGCATACTTACAATATCAGAAATTGGCGGGGGGGGGGATGACAAGGAGGCATAAAAATTCTGTACTCCTCATTCATGCTCTCTGTCAAAAGTTTACCCCCCAGCCTTGATATCTCTCAATGAAACTGTATCACCACCTTGGCCACCAAAAGAAAATTGCATGACCTCAGTGAAGGGGGGAAAGAATCTTCCTAAACTCCCAGAATCTGAAATTCAATGTGTGAGATGGGTACAAGAAATTTCTAAAGAAAAACTCCATGCTATTTGCCCCACATTTTGCTTTAATTAGCTCTTTCTCCAAAGTCCTTCCTTGACTTTAAGAAATCAGTTTAGGATTCTGGAGGAAAAACTAATGCAACTCTGCAAAATCTTCATACATACATTTTCTCTTTCTACGATGCAACTTTATCCACAGGTAGTAAATCTTGAACAATGCTCATGTCTCAGATTTTGAACTTGGTATCTCCAAGAAAGTAGATTATCTACTTGAATAATATTAATTAAAATCTTAGAGAGCCTATTGTGTTAATACCATGCCCACTTTCAAAATTATTTGTAAATGTTTGTTTAAAATAATCTTTACAGCTAAATTAAGGGCAACAATCAAGCATTGATATGCAAAAATATCAAAGACTTGAAGTAAATAGTTCCTAAAGTTTGATATGTACTACAAACATGAAACGCAGTATATTGTTCCTTATTAAGTTCCATTTGTCTTAGCCCTTCAGAACATATAAGAAATCCTAAATTATAGATAGCTGTAGTCTAATTTATAAACTGTAATCTTTACCTTTACCTTAATCTAAGACTGTAGAAAACCAAACTAAACAGAACCGGGGTGGGGGGGACCCTACTACAGATATACAGCATTCTTAAGTGTTATTCTTTGCATTTCAAATTATTCCTTCAATTGTCAGAAAATTGTGCTTCCAATATTTTCAAATAATTACATTATTATATCGTAAAATTTGCTAGATTAAGTTGCATATACAAAAAATATAGACTGTTTTGCTATATCTTCAAAGTCTGAAAAAGCCAGTTACTTCCTTTGCAGATATTTTCTTTAAAATAAAGTTTACTAGTCTGCTTCTGAGCTCTCAAAAATCCAGAGAGCAAACATGTTTCTCTGTTTCAGCCAAAGAGCAAAATGAAAAGGAGCCTACTTCACCAAGGCACAGAAAAGAGTTCAGAACGTACTGCATTAGTCTTTTGCTTGTCTTTTTATAGAAAAGTAATTTTATGGTATTTGTGTCACAATGAAGGACAAAGATAAGCCAACTGTTTAGATTCCTCTCCTTTATGTTATGGCTTTGATCACTAACAATGCTGTGTGAACAGCCAACAGAAGGCTGACATTTCATAAAATATGCAGTGATAAAAACTAATACTGTAGCATCTGGGAACGATATATAAAATGCAGAAATACACCTAATAACTGTGATCTTAAATTACAAGTTACAAAAAACTAAGTTAGAGGCGTACACATCAGAGACCATGATAAAAATATTTCTGTACTTCTGCTCCTAAAAATGCTTGAAGTATTAATCTCAAAAATGCAATCAATAATTTGCCACAATTCCTGAGGTGCTCTTGATAAATCTACTCAGAATTGCAGAATACTAGCAAAAGTGTTTCTATATATTTATATCAGCTACAGCCAACTATACAGATCTTATTAAAAAGCCCTTAACATTTTTTTTCAAACTTTTGTCACCAAAGCTACAAATATTACAATTTTTCTCAAAAGTTTATACATTGTATTTTTCTCCATGATTATTTTCATGGATGAGTGGGAAACTGAACCCAGGCCTCCCCAGTCCTAAACCAACACTACCTATACTGGCTCTCAAGTAACTGTCACTTTTAAATTTGCTGTCCAAAGCAGACTACATAAAGTCCTTCTAGTTTTTGTCCTTTAGCACTAGGATGCACAGTAAGTCCCTTTAACATAACAACAGTCATTTGAAAGCTACAACTAGTCCTCCATTTACAGAATGTTGTGTGAAGGTACCTGTCATGGCTCAGGTGGGGTGTCACCTGACGCTGCCACCACTCTGGATTTAGGATCCCTTGAGAAGGTCCAGAGCACCCTCCCAGAGCACCCTCCTTTATTTGGCTGAATAATAGGTGTGAGGACTAGGCAGAGTAAACAACAAATAAAAGGTTTATTCTTACAGGAGGTCAGCCCAATATGGGAGACAAACAAGGTGCAAGAACAATAGCAAGAAGTGGGTGAAGAGAAAAGAAACCAAATGCCTAACGCAACTAGACTCTCAGTCCCTAGCTCACTGTCTCAGTTGGGCATGAGTCTACTCACCCTTCCTCTCAGGGTGAAGGTCTCTCCCAACAGCAGCCTTCCTTCTGGTCCTGCTCTCTTGGAAGAAAGAACAGCTCTTCTTCTGTACCAGCTCTTTTATTATGCCCCCTTTTCTCTGTGATTGGCTAGCATTGGTTCCAGAACCTCTCAGGGGCTTCTGGAAGTTGTAGGCCTGGCCTCCTCCCACTGCTACTCAGGCCCCCTGGGCCTGCTAGGCCTTTGCTTGCACAACCCAGATCATGACAGTACCTCTCAATCCTTTGGCTCTGGGAAGTGACCTATATAATTGTATGAATCGCAAATAAATGAGTTGGATAGGATAGAGTGGGGTGGGATAGAGCTGATCTGTCCACTTTGCTTGATATTAATGATGCAAACCATCACAGACAGGCCATCTCTTCTCATACCGTAAACCATGAAAACACAAAGCTCTTTCATGTAACGGACCACAGGTGCTAATGTGGAACACAGTGCTTAAGCATAGTGCTCAATCCATGAGATATTTAGGATGATTAATTTTAACTATTTTAAATACCAATAGAAAAGTAATCAGGGTCACAAAAAAATCCACCCAAAAATTGTTTAGAAGTTTTCAATTATCTTGTTCCTTCACACCAAGGATTTCAAAATAATGGACAATCATTATTTTTATTCCTGCCCTAAATGTAATGGAATCCTCATAGTGTTTACTCAGTAAGTCCACTGAATACACTGGGACTTACTCCCAAGTAAACATGTATAGAGTAGCACACTCCAAATAAATTAACCTTAAAACATTTGGTTTAAAGATCCCAAAACAGTAAGGATACATTTATAATACATTTTCATCAAATTGTAGGAGAAAAACTCCTTTTGGAATCCAACATCTACAGTCATTAATATAAAGCACAATGCCTACAGTATTAATTGTATAATAGTAGTAAAAGCTGGTCTTTAGTGACTTCTCATCTGGTAGGCGTCAGGTTAAAAAAAAGTATGGTTATCAGATAAAAGCTTCAATTTGTGTGTGAACAATTCTATTATCTGTATGAAAAAAACAAGAGTTGAATATGTGGGAGGCAATTGTCCTTGTGTTCATAATTAGCATCTGAATTTAGGAATTTCACTGCTCAATTTACACCCACCAGCTTCTTAATCTTATCATATTTCTATGTCATTTAATAGAGCCACATATATTTCCCAACTCATATTTACATCAAAGCTATTTAATTTTTTGTAAACCATTATAGTAGGGGGAAGAGGCAGTATCAACATCACTCCTCATCTCCCACTGGACAAAGAACGGCATTAAAGGCCCAAGAATAAATACATATTTATAGTCATAATGTTCTTATTACTACATATTATGTAAATTATGATTTTACATTTGTAAATAGTAATTTATATAGTTGCTCTGAATATTGTATTACTTTGTCATCATCATGACTTGCTGTCAATCTATACCAGTTTCTGGAAACATCACGGGGTATGTGTGTGCATAATGTAAAAGGAGCATTCTGGATCTAGATTTACTGAATTGCTGGTAATAGAAATCTATGGTTCCAGGATAACTCCAGGTCACCTTCAGTTACTTTATGTTTTATTAAAGCGTGCATCTAACTTTTAATTATATATATATACACACACACACACACACACACAAGGGTCTTTTCATAGAAAAACAGCTGCAGGTATGCTAATGAGCTATTAGGCTATTAGCATATCCCACGCCCCTGACATCACCGGAAGTGATGTCAGAAGGGGAAGCAAAAGGGGGAGGCATCTTCAAAAGCCTCCCTTTCCCTTCCCCAGCTAGTCTGGGTGGGGGAACTAAGAGAGAAGGGGTTTAAAGTTTAAACTCCTTCTCATGAGAGTTGGGCCACAGAAGGAGGAAAGAGGGAAGGAAAGAGAGAGAGTAGAGAGAAGGAAAGAAGGAAGGAAAGAGGGAAAGAAAGAGAAGGAAAGGGGAGGGGAGGGAAAGAAAGAGAGTGAAGAAGGAGGGAAACAGGGAAAGGAGGAAAAAGAGAAGAGAAGAAGGTAAGTTTTTTCCCACCATAGAGAACAATGGAGGGAATAGGGGCAACCTGTTTGGGGGCCCATAGAATTGGACCCCCTGACCCAATGTTCTTGAAACTTGGTGGGTATCTTGGGGAGAGGCTCCATCAACTACCCTGTGAGTTTGGAGCCTCTCCCTCAAACCCCCTCCCCTCCAGCCCCCAGAATATACCCTATGTTTTCACCATTGACTTCAATGGCCCATAGGATATAATGGAGCTGAAATTGACATTAGGCTGCCTGAAAGACTCCCCGGGACGCCGGCTGGGGGTGGGGCTTGGCTCCTGAGCTCCCAGAGCTGTGCTCTGGTGCGCTCCCCCCAAAAAACAACCCTGTATATTTATATATTCAAAGCATCAAGAAATCTTCACTACATTTCCTGTTGTCTTGTTGTCTACAGCAATATTAGCCTTGAATTTTGTCTATCATTCTGTGAGGCCATTGCATGGTAAGCAGTGTACAAATACAGAGCTGTGTGCTCAGTTCCACTGTAAAAAGAGAGTGGTGGGAGACCAAAAATTAAAGAACATATGCATGGCTTCCCAAGTGTCTTTTTATGTATGTGTCTAATATTGTAAAGATAAACTACACATTTCTGGTTCCGATATACACCAAAGAGAAAAGAGTTTCACAGGATTTTTCAAAAAAGAACTCTTCATTGCTTCCCTCTAGAATGCTGTACCTATACAGAAAACACAAGATGGCAATCAGCCACACCTACCCCCATTTACTCTGACATAATCCTGCTGAGTTTCATGGACATTTCTGGAATTTTCTTTTTCAAACATTTTGTATAGCTTTTACTAGTGTTATGTTACTATTCCTTATTTCAGTTGTGCAATTAATTAAGAAATATTTTGTTTGCCATATTTTAGACTCCATGCAAGCTGGTTCATAAACCAATGTCATGGAAGGGCAGGGTAGGAAGGAAAGGAAGGGGCAGGGGAAGAATCTTAAAGAAAGAAGGAAGAACCTTAAAGAAACAGTAGCTGCACATCAGAGTATGGGATGAAGGTATAAATGGGCTCCATCAAGAAGGCTAATAGTAATCCATCAAGGCACTACATATTCAGCATATGATGAAGATTCAGGAGCAAGACTGATACAGATAATTAAAAAGGACAAAGAGACTGAGGTGATGGGAAATAAGAAAAAAAGAAAACGTTGACGTACTTCATCACCAGTAAAGTAAAATCTGAATTACAAAATTTGTTGATAAATAATAAAACATAAAGCGGGGTAATGGTTATAGAACAGTTATGATGCTAAAGTAAAGTTGAATGTTTTAAGTCTGCATTATATGAAATGGGGGAGGAGGAGAAAGAAGGTGTGTTATTTTTTTCCCTTTTCTTTTCTGGTTACCTTTGGCTCTTATCGGAAGCACAGCTATTGTCTGTGCAATTCAGCAGGTATTTGGACTCGAGAATGCTGATCAGAGGCGGCCAACATCCTTTGAAGTATAGTAAAAATCTTTAGGAAAGCTTATATTAAAAAAGATAAGGGTTGGCTAGGTTTTGGGGAGAAGGGAAAGGAAGGGTCAGGGGTCAGGGGTCAGGGGGAAGGATTGAAAATGTTTTAGTATCAAGGTATCAAAGTAGGAGACGGGAGGTATAGTGAGTTTATAGAAGGAGGAGGAGTAATAAAGATTTAAGAGGAATTGTATAGTATACAGCAAAATTAACACCACTGTGCATTTTTGGAGTGGAGAGAAGTAAAGAAGTAGTAGAAGTGACACAGTAGATTTTGTTGTTTGTTAAGTGTGAAAAATTGAGTGAGGCATTTTTAAACAGTTTGATAAGAATTTTTTATATTGTAATGATATGAATTGTTTCTATTAACTATTTCCGAACAATATTTTATATAACCCTTGATCGGCTTTCAAACATTTTAGCTTTGCAGTAGTGCTTATCAAGTTTTCTATCTATTATAGTGATTGGTTGTTAGATTGGTGCTTATTCTGTTAGATATTTTGGCTATAAACATGAAATTAACAACGCTTAATGTAAGCGGTCTTAATAACTGTATGAAGCATTCCAGAATTACTACACAGGTACTTTGTTGAAACCTGATATTCTTCTCATCCAAGAAACGCATAAAACAAATTACCAATATTCTACTTTGTCCTCTTCACAGTATCCACTACAATTCAGAGCTCCTGGTTCATCAAAATCCAGGGGTGTGGCGATTTTGCTCGCCCAGTCCCTTCATTTTACCTTGAAAGAAGAAACAAAGGTCCTGCAGGGATGCTATATTTTTGTCAAAGGATATTTAAAAGGAGTCCTCACCACACTGGGGACCATATATCCATTGAATAAGGCACAATTTCCTGTTTTGGAGTCTACTTTGTCAAAGTTAGAAGATTTTCAAGAGGGCGAGATTATGATTGGTGGGGATTTAAAGCCCACTATGGATAAAAACCTAGATTGGTCCAACCCACTTTGAAAGTTGACCAAACCTTTAAAAATAGATTTTTCTTTAGCACGCTTGTTGGCAAAATATAACCTTATTAATGCTTGGAGGCTCTGCAATCCGTCTGTATGAGATCACACTTTCTTTTCTCCATGACATGGATCAAGTTCTAGAATTGATTATATCCTTCTTTCTGACACTCTGACGGGCAGGCTGACTCAGGCCAAAATTGGACAAAAGAATTGGACCGATCACACTCCAGTTCATTGCTGCCTCAACAACTTTGACTCCTCAAGAAAAGACAGACTTTGGTCATTAAACAAATCGGTTATAATATTGGACTCCATAAAAGAGCAGGTCACTGCATGCATCAAAATTTATATAGATGATAATAGAAGTTGTGAAATCTCTCCCATTATACAATGGGATGCATTGAAAGCCCTAAAGGACAAAGATGGACATGTCCATACAAACTCAAAGGCTCTTACACAGATTATGGCAGACTTTTATACGCACTTGTACACTTCTAAATGCCCAGATGACAAAGAAATTGAGAACTTCCTGCAAAATCATGACGTAGTGAAGCATATAACACCCAAACAATGTATCTGGATGGATGAGCCTATTTCCACAGATAAGATACGCAGGGTAATTAAGCAGTTAAAGAACAATACAGCTCCAGGCAATGATGACATTTCCCCTGAATGTTATAAGCTGTTCACAATTGTCAACTTCTTTACAGAGATCTGCAATAACATCCTAGATTATGGATCAATGCCTAAATTGTGGTCTGAGGCTACTATCACAACAATCCCAAAAGATAATAAAGATGCTACATCGTCTTCATCTTATAGGCCTATTTCTCTTATTAACGTGGATGCTAAGATTTTTGCAAAGGTATCAGCCAACAAACTATGACACTTTCTTCCTGAGTTGATCAGTCCAGACCAAGTGGGATTTATCCCAAAGAGAAATATGGTAGACAATATTAGGCACTCTCTGAATATATCTTTTGGTCAGAAATATAAGATGGACAGTATTATTTTGGCATTGGATGTGGAGAAGGCTTTTGATTCTTTGGAGGTGGCTTTCCTATGGTCAGTTTTTAAAAGAATGGGCTTTGGACAAAAAATTTTGAATGCACTTCAGGCGTTATATGAGTCCCCCTCAACTAGAGTTAATGGGTGTTACTCTTCAAAGATCTCCCTGCAATGGGGTATGCAGCAAGGTTGCCCTTTGTCCCCTCTGCTCTTCAACCTTGCTTATGAAACTCTGGCAGAGACTATAAGAACAAATCTATTAATTTCAGGAATCAAAACTGGCACTCAAGTCCATAAAACGTCTTTATATGCAGATGATCTAGTTCTCTATTTAAGTAATCCTGTATCCTCTCTGCAAATGTTGCTTCCAACACTTGAGAAATTTGGTTGTCTGTCTGGGTTGCGGATAAATCTGTCCAAAACAGAGCTATTTCCAATACATCTCACTTCTGAAACAAGAGTGACACTTGAATATGAATTTAGGTTCAAATGGACTGAGAAGGCATGGAGACACTTGGGAATTTTTATCCCAAGTGACTTGAAAGATCTGTTGAAGGTCAACTACCATCATCTCCAAGAAGACGTACAGAATAGCATGAAAAGATGGAATAACATGCATCTCTCTTGGCCAGACAGATTCCATTTGGTTAAGAGTTTCATCTTTCCCAGATATGTTTTTTTATTTAGAACATTGCCAATTAAAATACCTCAGTCACAATTGAAAGTATGGCAATGAGAGCTGAATTATTTTTTATGGGCTATCAAAAAGTCTTGGCTTAATTTTTAGATGGTTCGTAACTCTAGAGAATGTGGAGGTATGGACATCCCAGACTTAAGACTCTATCATGAGGCAGCTTCCTTGACTTACTTGGTAATGGCAATGACCCAACCCACAGTTGTGGGTTGGCTGCAGATAGAAAATGCTTTTTCTCCAGCTAACTCCCTAGATGATTTTTTGTGAACAATAAGAGGCACAGAAATGTAATGAAATTTTATTCTCCATGTCTAGACAACATGATTGCAATATGGGATAAAAGACGGAAAAAGTTATCTCCAGGGAGATCTTTACTATCTTCGATTCAGAACCAGAAATGGTTCCCTCCTGAAAATTCATTGTTGGCAAGTTGCACCTGGAAATCAACTAGAAGCCTACGTTTAATAAATCTACTTGATAATGGACTACTGAAATTAAAACAGAATGTAGAGGAACTCTTGCAACAGTCTCTTCCCTGGTGGCAGTATCATCAAATTAGACATCTGACACTTTCTTCTACCATTAAAGAGTCAATCTCAAGGCCTCTCGTGGACTTTGAAATTTTGCTCAAAAATATACCCAAGCATACATCTGGTCTACTTTCTAGATTATACGATATTCTGTTATGATCAGAAATGCCGAAAGCTTATTCCTACCAACAACTTTGGCAGATAGACTGTCAACAGTGAATCTTGGAGGAGGATTGGCCAGGTATATGGGAGGCAGTATGTTTCAAATCAAATATATATTCTCTTAAATACCAATATATTGTTACTGACAAGATGGCATTTACCGCCTACAAGAATGCATCACATCAGTAAAAAGAATTCTCCCAGGTGTTCAAAGGGATGTGGTTGTAAAGCAGATTTTCTCCACTGTTGGTGGACTTGTGAACAGGTACAAGACTTCTGGAGAGGTATCCTCTTATGCACAAAGACTATCACAAGGATGGCTGTCCCGCTTCTGCCAGAGGTTTTGCTATTAGATTATTGGAAAATGCCATCTGGGAAACTGAAACATGACCAACAGACCTCAACTCTAATTTCGGTAGCTAGAACATTTTTAGCCTCAAAATGGAAAGATCAGAAAATGCTGATGATAGATCAATGGCTCCAAAAGTTGTGGGACTTTTATATTTTAGGTAAACTTATGAATAATACACTACCGAATAGATCAGATCAACAGAAACTAGCATACACTGAATCGTGGTCTCCTGTTATTCGTTATTTGATGGGAAATGACATTTTACCGAATGATGAGAATTATGTGGACTTGATATGAATATAAGCACAGTCTCTTGTTTTGATGGTCAATCAGGGCTTATTCATCTTAACCTCATGGCCTTATATGTTTCATTTATAGGTTTAATATATTTGATGTGATTTTTTAAATAAAAATAAAAAAGTATAAAAAAGACCAACCAAAAGTCTGCATAATGATTTGTTGCTGTATAAAAAAAGACATACTAATAAATAATACTTAGGGCGGTGTAATGTATCCACTAGGGAACATGGGCTCTGGACAGCCATGTGCTTGGACTGGTTCTAACCGGTCCACCATGCGGCCAGGCAAAGGGCCTGAGCTTCGCTCCTAAAGACAATGGACTGCAGAATCCTAGCTCCCCTCCAATTGAGGAGCAGGAAGTAACTCAATCACTGTAAATAGTGAATCACGGGGTGTGGGGTGTGCTGGGGTGTGGGTTCTGTTGGGAATAAAAGCCGGCCTGAGAGCCAGTTTCTCTTGTCTTGTTCTTGATCTAATAAAGTATGTGAGAGCTGAAATCACTCGTCAGTCTCAGTACTTTTCAGGCTGCGAACCAGGCACTATAGGCTATGTTGGGGGACACATTGTTCAGAAATAAGGGCATAATCCTAAAGCCAGTCTGTGAAGTTTGTGAAATGCTTAGTATGGCAAATTGGTCCCTCACAGGTATTACTCAAGGATACTCTTCAGAAAGAAGGCTTGCTAGTGCACCAATTTAAGCAGTAACCTTAAATACATTGCCATGTGCATTAAGAAGAGAAGAAGAAGAGATTGGATTTATACCCCGCCCTTCACTGCCCAAAGGCATCTCAGAGCAGCTTACAAACTCCTTTCCCTTCTCCTCCCCACAACAGACACCCTGTGAGGTAGGTGAGGCTGAGAGAACTTCTGACAGAACTGCTCTTTTTCAAGAACAGCTGTGGCAGAGCTTGTGACTGACCCAAGGTCACATCAGCAGGTGCAAGTGGAGGAGTGGAGAATCAAACCCGGTTCTCTCAGATTAGAATCTGCACACTTAACCACTACACCAAACTGGCTCTCTGTTAACTGGCTCTATTAACTTGCAACTTCTATGATTCTGGTTCATGAGTAAATACATAAGCACCTTAAAGGGTTGTTTAGCCTAGAATATTCCATTTTCAGGGATAAAAAACCTAGAACAGTGATACTTTATTTAATAATACACCAATCATTACATTCTACTCATTGATTTTAATAGATTGTTATATTAGCCAATAATCTAATTTCAGGCCATAATTCACAGAGGAAGGTCTTTTAGTATAATGAGTCTGAATATAAAGCATGAGTAAAAAAAAATTAACTAAAAGTTAGGGGAGAATGTTTTATCTTTACTGGCATAGCCTGGATATTGAGATTCAACCCAGTTTTGATTTGATTTCCTTACAAAAACACCACAGCAAAAAATCAACTACTGTGTCAGCGCATGTAAACGTGGTAAACTGTTCCCTTGTTTGACTTTTCCGTAGAAAGCAAGAAAAGGGCATCCATTATGCACACAGAACACTGTGAAGAGCCCGATGATCTCAATTAGAACTTAAAACACCCATTGTGAACAAGAAGAGGCTAGCTTCAAATACTCCAGATAATCTCTTCCATGGATACAAAGAAAATAATTTCCTAGGTGTATTTCATATCAGAGGGATTTGAAGTACTGTAGGTAGAGGAGTGGAAATAAGAATGAAGGTTCTTCTCTTCTCATTTAAATGTTTCTGCAAAATATCAAAATGACAGTTTTTAACAAGAGATCAATATGACACAAGTTTGATTTTTTAAAATTTGAACTCTACTAGAATCATTATATGTGCAGTTTAAGTAAAGCTAGAGGCCTGTACATTTTCTTCTAATTTCTATAAAAAAATTAAAAATCATGAAGTATTTTCTCTCTCAAGATATAAAACAGATTGTGAAGTTTAAAAGCTTCACAGTATCCTACCTAAAACGCCTATTCCAAATTGTAAGCTTTAAACCAAAGTTACAGGTAAAATGGTAAATGTTGCTACACGTATGGATGTGGAGTTCAGTAATGGGATGGGATCTCCCATGTAGTTAAAACATTAGAGAATGGGACATGCAACAGTGGGGATCTGGGGATGTTGGGAAAAACCCCACCACCCACAATATCACATGGAATTGAAAAATTCATGTACTAACTCAAAGAAGTTCTGCACTGTGGACAGCATCTTTTATTAGACAATCTATCCTCGGTAAATAAAAAGAAATCTTAGAGGACTGGATTGACATCACAGCCCCACCCCACCCCCCATGCTGTCCTAGCATAGTTTTAGGTTAGACTTAACATCTGTGTAATGTATCGTGTACATCATTTTGTAGCTTTGGACTTCTGATACAGAGACTGTTACATCTGTTACAGTTTCACAGCCTGATTTTTTTTAAAGGTTACTAACTCACTCAAAGGTTACTTTTTTAAGGTTACTAACTCAAAATTTCAAAGTGAAATATTTGAAGTTTTTTAAAGTTATGTTTCTATATGTACTTTAGCTTGCAATGACTGATTTCAAAAAACTAAGCAATGGGCTTAAAATTAAAACACACTAACATGCAGAACATACATACATCTAAATATCTTATATTCTAATAGCAAAGTTGGACAAATTTTGGATACTTAAATCCAGTGACTGGAGCTGTGAATGGGCAAAACAAAACTTTTGCCAGACATGGAAAAAGCCCTAGGACTGCAGAAAAATGTGAAATCTAAAACACATGCACACACAGACATTGAGGGTTTAAAAAAGTCAAAAATGATAAAAGGAACACCTGTGACTTTAAAAAAACCGGATTTCCTCAGTGACTGTTGCTAGGGAATCACAGTATTCCAAGCCAGGTTTTTATGAGTAAAAAAGCAGGGAAGGGGGAAGGGCCCTTTCCAGGCCTATTTTGGCCTTTGAAGGAGGATTCACTGGGGCCAGACCTGACTCGGGGGGCCAGGTCCACGTTGGGCAATTCCTGGAAATTTTGTGGTGAATTCTAAAGAATGCAAGGTTTGGTGAGGAGAGGTGCTTCAGCTTCATATAATGCCAGAGTCCACCCTTCAAAGCATCCGTTTTCTCCAGAGGAACAGATCTCTGGTGTCTGGAGTTCAGTTGTAATTCTGGGGGACCTCCAGGTCCCATCTGGAGGCTGGCAACTCTTGGCTTGCAGCAACTGCTGGGAGACTTGGTACCACCTGACTTGTGTGACTCACTTAGGCTGGCTGCTTGCTACTGCTCAACAGTAGCCACCCTATGAAAGCCAGTGGTGACAGAGCTTCACAGTAGGGTCAATTGAGACCCAGGTTCAGATCCTCATCTTATTGTGGAAGCTGACATACTTTCGGCCTAATTTACTTCACAGGGTTGTTGTGCAGGAGAGGAGAAGGGAATAATGTAAGCTGCTTTGGTCTCCAATGTGCAAAAAGACTAGTTTTCCTAGACAGAGGCTGCAGGGAGGGAGGTGATGGAAAGCTGAACACAGAGGAGCAGATAAAGGTAGGTTGGCTGTTGGGTGGGAAAGAGATAGGGCTGCCAGGTTAGGAAATTCCAGGAGATTCGGGAAGGGACCCAGGGAGGGACCTGGGGAGGAACTGATCTCTGTATTAGGAAGATCTGTTGTGATTCCTGGAGAGCCTACACTGCCTCTGCTGCTGTGGGGAGGAAGGAAGCTGCTGGGAGACTGATGGGGGGACAGAGTGTGTGTGATGGGATAGAGAAAGTGAGAGAAAGAATAGATAGAAAAAGTGAGAGAAAGAATATTGGGATGGGGAATAGAAAGAGAGTCGCATAGAGGAGAGAGTAAGGAAAGAGAAGGCAGGAGGGAGAAAGAGTGAGAGACAGAAAAGTAGGGGAGACAGGAATAAGCAAAGGGGAGGGAATGGTCCCCACTTATATCTATACATCTAATTTCCAACTGTGCCCCCTATACTTATTTCTGCAGATAGGGGGCACATGGAGGGTAAAAAGATTTTTCTGTATACTTGAGTAATATCCTAGATTTGCAGGAAAAATCTGAAAAGTTTAATTCCCCCCCCCTTTGAAAGTCCCCGCAGCAGAGGCTGCTGCTGTGGTGGCAGGCATGGCCTGCCTGGAGCTGGGCCAGACAAGCGGCTGAAAGCTTCAGTGGGCCTGCCTGAAGCAGCTCTGGGTGAGCCAGCAAGGGAGGTGAGGGAAGGTCAGATGGATCACCCAAAGCAGCTCTGGGTGAGCCACTGAGAGTGGGGTGGGGGGAAGCCTCAGCAGGCCAGCTGGAACAGCTCCAGGGTGAGCCAGTAAGAGCAGCAAGAGAAGGAGGAAAGCTGGGATGGCTCGCTTGGGCGAGCCTGCGAGGAAGGGGAGGGAGATCAGCTGGCCCACCCAGGGTGAACTTCCAATAGCAGCGGGGGGGGGAGCTGGGCAGGGATGTGGGGGCAATCAAAGAGAGAGTGCTGGAGAGGAAGCTAGAAAGAGAGAGTGCTGGGATCGGAGGACAGAAGCAGAAACAGATGGAGGGAATTATGAGGGTTGGGAAGCAGAAAGAGCGGGGGGGGGGAGATTGGGGCAGAAGGCAGAAAGAGCATGAAAGAGAGAATGATAAGGTAGGGGGCAGAGAGGGTGACAGACATGGAGTAAGAGAAGGAGTGGCAGTATGTAGAAAGTGAGAGGCATAGAAGTAGGGGGAAAGGGGAGGAAAAAACAGTGGAGGGAATGCCCTTTCCCCACAAGTTGTAAATTATAATAAGGTCTGCAAAATAGTCTTTATGGAGCCAAATAGGAAGAATGCCCACCCTCTCTGCACAGCTCATAAATCAGTGTTAAACAGAGGGAGGTTAGCCCCACCCCTTTCATTAATGTTCCATGCTGCAGATCAAAGGGATGGCCATGTGTTTTTTGTCCTCTAAGATCTTTGCTATCCATCCCCTAGAGGCAAAACATGAAGCTGCCTTATACTGAACCAGACCATCAGTCCATCATAAGAACATAGGAACATAAGAGAAGCCAGTATTGGATCAGACCAATAGCCCATCCAGTCCAACACTCTGTCACACAGTGGCCAAAAATACCAGGTGCCATCAGGAGGTCCAGCAGTGGGACCAGGACACTAGAAGCCCTCCCACTGTTGCCCCCCGCCAAGCACCGAGAATACAGAGCATCACTTGCCCCAGCCTGAAAGTTCCTACCTATACCTTGTGGCTAATAGCCACGGATGGACCTCTGCTCCATATGTTTATCTAATTCCCTTTTGAAGCTATCCATGCTTGTAGCTGCCTCTTGTGGCAATGAATTCCATGTGTAAATCACTCTTTGGGTGAAGAAGGACTTCCTTTTATCTGTTCTAACTCGACTGCTTAGCAATTTCATTGAATGCCCATGAGTTCTTGTATTGTGAGAAAGGGAGAAAAGGACTTCTTTCTCTACCTGCTCTATCCCATGCATGATCATCAAGGTCAGTACTGTCAACTCAGACTAGTAGCAGCTCTTCCAGAGCACAGGCTTGAGGTCTTTCACTTCACCTACTGTCAGGTCCTTTAATTGGAGATGCCAGGAACTGAACCAGGGACCTTCTCCATGCCAAGCAGATGCTCTACCACTGAGCCACGGCCCCTTGCCTTCAGAGCATTCTCTGGACCCCTGTAAGGATGATCCTACTTAACCAACGCTGCCCCCTTTAGTAGTGGTATTTAGGATCATAGTGTGAGAAGCAGGAAGCTTGGAAGCAGTGTGAGAAGCAGGAAGCCACTATCCAATATGTGAACAACCAGTTGTGAACAACCAATATTGTGATGCCATCTTGGGCGTGTTGTTGCCCTCCTGGCGGTTTTCCAGTGATTTCTTAGGTAAGAAACTGCCACTTTAGCACTCAACTACTCACAATGTTCTCCTCTGCTTTTCCTGGTTGCTGGGGAGTGTAGGTCAGTGGAGGGGGTGGTAGCTGCTTGATTCTTGAGAAAATGGAGTAGTAAAGCTCCCTGGGATCTCAGTAGCTCTTCTCTCAGGAGGAAAGAGTGCTAGCGGTCTCTCTTAGAGCTTCTCAAAATGGAGAGGGATCTTTTATTTTTAAAAGAAGTGGGGAGAGGAGTGCTTATGAACTACAGGAGGCCAGGCATGCATGGGGTCTGAGGAAACTGCAAACTGAATATTTTTTTATTTATTCATGTTATTTGTGGACTGCCTTTCTCACAGGGAATCAAGGTGGATTACACATAGTGAGTTAGTACACTCAACAAAATGGGACATTCCATAACCAATGCATGAGGATTTTAGTAGTCTGGAACCCCCAGAAAGAACTGAAGAATAGCATAAGTATTCACATGACACATTAAACTACAGAAATTACATAAATAGGATCCTATTTACAATAAGCTGCACACAGCAGTATAGACCAAGGTACCAATCATTTATCCAAGTAAGGCAAGGCCAAACATTGCAAAATGTAGGCATATACTTAAAGGAACCATTCTTCACCCATGGACAATTATATGTTGCAATGTCTACAGTAAAACACTTTGAAAATTTAAAAAACCAAGTTTGCAGCACTCCAATCCAAGGATATTTTAGAAATGAAGAAGGAACATATACATCTAATGTGGTATTCAAAGAAATACTTTAATTAAAAGCAACGATAACAAATATTACAAACAGAAGAATACAGAAATAAAAAGAACAGTGACATTTAGAATTAACACCGACAGAAACACACAAAACCAACAAGGAAACAAAATAAAAGGATTAATGCTCTGCATTCATTCTGTGTACTGTATTGAGTGGGTATCATCATAAGAAGTATCTACATTGAGTAACTACAAATCCTAAATGGCAGTTTCAAAAAATGCAATTACAACTTCCAACTAACTACAACACATTATGCAACATTTTGTTGCGGGTCCCCATTTGTACATTCTAACAGCCAACCCGGACAAATCTGAGGATACTTAAATCTGGTGACTGAAGTCATGAACAGACAATAGAGGTCTTCCTACAAACCTCGAAAACACCCCAGGTTTGCAGAAAAAGCTGAAATCTTTTTTGAAAAACATAGGGAGGTTTTAAAAACTCCAACTAAAAAAAGGGGCACCTGTAGCTTTAAGAAATGGTTGGCCTCAGTGGCCACCGCTAGGCAACCACCACATTCCAAGCTTGGTTTTGGTCAGTATTTTATTTATTTTATTTATCAAATTTATATCCTTCTCTCTCTCCCCTGAATGGGACTCGAGGCAGCTAACAAAATATAACAACATATGGGGCTTTCAGGAAAGAAAAGGAAGAAAGAGTGGGGAAGGGGAAAATGAGACCCTCCCACAAATCCTTTCAGGTTTCTCTCTTGTAACATGCATAAATAAAACATAGGTAAAAGTAAATGTTTCCCTTGCTCAAAAGCCAGTCGAATCTGACTCTAGGGTGCAGTGCTCATCTCTGTTTCCAAGCCGAAGAGCCAGTGCTGTCCAAAGACATTTCTGTGTACATGTGGCTGGCATGACTAGACACCAAGGCACACAGATCGCTGTTACCTTCCCACCGAAGTGGTACCTATTTATCTACTTGTAATGTTTTGCTTTTGAACTGCTAGGTTGGCAGGAGCTGGGACCAGAGATGGGAGCTCACTCCATCATGCGGCACTCCAGTCTCGAACTGCTGAACTACCAACCTTCTGGCCTGCAGTTCAGCGTCTTAACCACTTAACATACATAAATCTAAAAACAAACCCAACTAAAGTAAATGTATGTTATCATTATGAATCAGTACTCTAAATATGCAAAGTATCATCTCCTTCTCAGGGTCTACGTAGCAAACATTTGAGAAAAGAAGGCTTATACACAGTACAAATGCACAATGTTCAGATTCAATGCACTATATATGTTACCACGGCTAACTACAGAAATAGATGGGCACAAACAGGCTTCCTCTCAACTTAAAGCCATCCAGTACTCAGTAATATTAAGAGCCTCAATTGCTGAATATGGAAAATTCAGACAGTGAAAACTGTGTACATTAAGTGAACTAGGAATTTTAAGCAGGAAACTGGAACAAACCCAAACTGAAAGCAGGTACTGAGAGAGGTGTGGGTTTTTCCCCCCAGTTAATCAGAATGGAATGGGAACCTGAAGTCTTTGGGTGGCTTTTAACCAAAACCAAACCCTTAAACACTGGAGTCATAACTGTATCAAATTAATCAGTTTAATAGTCAGGCATGCAGGAGATTCCTTTGAGCAGCAGAGATAATTTGTCTCTTGACAGCTATATTTGGAGAAACCACCACTGCAATCCTAAACAGAATTACATCTTTCTATGCCCAGTGATTTCAGTGGATTTGGGAGGGTGTGACTCTGTTCAAGATTACACTGTACATCTCTGAAATGGAGAGAGTGAGTAGCAGGAGAGACTGATTGGCAGGGTCTAGGATTGGTAGTGCTCCTAGTTTTGTAGTAAAGTATTGTCCAGCAACAAGGCCTAAGTATGGATTCTTAAAATGAGGCAAGAAACTTCTTGTGTGTCTTTGGCAGAGCAGTTCCTCCTTACTGCCATTCTACTATATCTAAGCATAACAAGTTCCTTCTCTTTTTGCTTAGTTGATGGGGATACTTCAAAGAATGGACCATTGGATACTTGCCATGAAGGGTCCTTCTCCTCTGAAGAAAGGAAGGCATCTTGATGGGTGATTCCCACTGTCCATTCAGGGAGGCAGGAACAACTTTTTTCCCCTTCCTGTCTCTACTGTGGGAGTCACCTGTCTTGTCAGTTCTTCACTCTATAAGTGTAATAAAACACTACAAAAACAGTAACATGGAACAAGAGACAAACAGATAAGTAAAAAACAGTTAAGACAAGAAAAGAACCTGCAGCTGGCTTGATTGACGATGACTTTGAGAGGCTCAACATGTCCTCCTTGTTAAGTATCCAATGGTTCATTTTCCCTTTGAGGCAGAGGACATCTTGGTGGGACTTCCTGGAGCAGTGTCCTCATGTCTGGGGTGGGTCATTGTCATCTGCTTCTAGAATATGCTGGAGCACTCTTCTGCCAAAGGCAGTGTCAGCTGAGTTATATATCTTAATAGTATGAAGGTGGAGATGGATGACCATGTTGCTGCTTTACAAACTTCTTCCACCGTAGCATGCCTGGCAAAAGCCGCATTACTGGCAGCACTCCTTACTATATAAGCCATAACCCCAGGTGGAATGTCTAACTTGTGGAGCTTCTAGGCCTCTATGATACAGGCCATAAGTGAATTGCTGGTGGCTGATTTGGACATTTTACTTCCTGTATTCAGTGGAGAGATGGAGCATCTGTCTTCCTAATATGATTGGTTCTAAAATGTATGTCTTCAGTGCTCTCTTCATGTCCAATGTGTGCCATGTCTTTTCTTTTGGGTGACTGGGGTTCGGACAGAAGGATGGAAGGCTGATCTCCTGTGATCTATGGAAGGCAGAGTTATCCTTTGGCTTGAAGGATGGGTCAGTTCTGAGGGCTACTTTGTAAAAAACACATAGCTCAGGTTTAACAAAAAGAATGCCTAGCTCTGACAGTCTTCTTGCTGAAGACTGCTACCTCAACCACTTTAGCGAGGTTTCCCTGTTGGGCTCAAAGGGTGGTTTTGTGAGGGAAGAAAGTACTGCATGAAGTTTCCAAGTGGGAAACATATATATCTGAGGCAGATCTTTCAAGGCGGCATCCCTGGGAAAGCACAGAATATGACTTGAGGCCATTGATTTGAGTCAATGCCGTGGATAGAGGTGCAACTTGGCCTTGGAAGGTGGGGGCCTTCGGGCCTCTGGCAATCGTTTCTTGTTGGAAGGTCAACATCGATTTGATTTGAGGGGGTAAAGGACAGACTCCTTTCCTTCTGCACCACCTAACAAATGCTTTCCATGAAGCATTGTAGATCCTGTAGGTCGATTGTCTTCTTGAGCCCAAAAGGGTGACCTGACCTCTGTGTCATCTGCTAGTTGAAGAAAGCTGTTCATTTCAATATCCAGGCGGTCAAGTGTAACCACTCTGGATGATGATGCCAAACTGGACCTTGCTGGAGCACGTCTAGTGATATGATGGGAAGTCTCAGGGGTGGATCGGTCTTGGAATGCCGACCACAGTCAACAGAGCCAGAAATGGACCACTAGTATTACTTCTGCCTTCTGCTCCTTGATCTTTCTAATCAGCTTGGGAGGGGGAGCTAACAATAGGCCCTTCAGCCAGTGCGATATTAAGGCATTGGTTGCTTTGGCTTTGGGATGAAAGAACCTGGTGAAGAACTGGTCAAGTTGGTGGTTCGTTGGTGATGTGAAGAGATCCACCAGTTGGGAACCAAAGTGATTCATGATTAGCTAAAACAGATCCTTCATGAGAGACCATTCTCCCTCCTAGATGGTTTGTCTGCTGAGCAAGTCTGCTTGGATGTCTGTGGTCCCCTTTATGTGTTCTGCCTTTATTGAAGCAAGGTTCTTGTCTGCTCATGCTAATATCTTGATTGCCTCCTTGTGGAGCACTGAAAATCTGGAACCCCATTGTTTGTTGTGATATGTCTTAGAAGACATGTTGAATGTTCTTAATAGGACATGGGAATGTGTTATTTGCAGACTGAAGTGGAGAAGAGCAAAAAATATGGCTTGAAGTTGTTGGAGGTTGATGGGTAATTGAGCTTCTGCCATGGTCCACCAACCCTGTACTGGTACCTTATTCAAGGTGGCTCCCCATTCCAAAAAACTGCCATCCATATATCTCTGGTTCACCTCCAGAATTCAGTATTCCTTGCCCTGTAGGAGATTCGGCATGTTTGTCCACCAAGCAAGGCTGGTCTTCATTCTGAGTTGAACTCAAATGGAGAGATCTTCTGGGGCTGAAAGGGCTTCAGCAATAGCGGTAAATGTCTTGTATGAAACCTTCTCCATTGAACTGTGTCATGATCTGTGTAGGCCTCTCATGATCTGTGCAGGACGGAGACAGGGCCTAGAGGCCTAAGCTCTAGGAAGGGCCTGTCTGGGAGTAGAAAGCAGACAGCCTACAATCCCCACAATACTTGGGGACAGTTTTTAGCCAATCAGAGTACAGGGATTCTGTGAAGAGATTGTTACATACTTGATGGGGAGTTTTCTGACTTAAGCTGTGAGCTGTGGAAAATGGTGTTCTTTCCTCTTACAGAGCTAAACTGGACTGTGATATAAACCCTGTGTGCTGTGAGGAAACGGTTCTTTTGCTCTTCTGTGGACTTATCTCAGTGAGGGGACAGTCTGGTCTGAGGAGAAAGATCCCTCACTTGGCTCAGAGTGTTAGACAGGAGGCCTGGTAAGAAGGTAGGCCTTAAGTAGTAACAGTTAAGGAATAATAATAGGTAAGGAATAATAATAGGCATTAGCTATGTGTTTATTTTTGCCTTTCAACACTGTTATACCTTTTTAAAGCACCTTGCTGTTTTCCATGCCCCATTAGTGTTAATAAACCATTTGTTTAAGAGTTTTCTGCCTGGTCATCATGACTGTTTTCTCGGCTGTAAAAGGGCCATATTGGATGGGCTTGAGAGGGTACCCTGGGCACTGGTGGCGGAAGATGGTAACCTGCTGGGGCCATGACAAACTGTCTATGTTGGATATCAACAGACCCACTAATTTGGTTGGTGTCATCAGTGAAGATGATCTGCTTCTGATGATTAGCACTGATATCACTTTCATCTTCCTAGCCTTTTTGTTCGTCAAAAATAGGCAGTTGGATGTGATGTCTATGACAACACCCAGATGCTCCAGACAATGCACCAATTTCAGGGAACTCTTCTGTAGATTCAGTATAAATCTGTGTGCTTGCAGGCATCTGATGGTCATGTCCTCCTGCAATTTGAGTCAGGAGCTGGATCTGGTCAATAAGTCCAAGTCCAAGTAAAGGTGGATGTGTATGCCCTGTTTCCTTAGCTTGATGACTGGATTGATCAAGACTTTGAAGAAAACTCTCAGAACTGCTGAGAGACTGAATGGGAGAGCCCTGAATTGCAGGTAGTGTTCTCTGACACAGAATTGTAGAAATCTCCCGTGTCATGGGAAGATTGGAATGTGAAGATAAGGCTCTGTTAAGTCTATAGAAGTGAGGTATTCTTCTGACTGTAAGGACTCAGAGACCAATCAAAGAATCTCCATTCTGAAATGTCTCAGTCTCACAAATTTGTTGAGGTATTTCAGGTCCAATTTTGCCCTCCAGTCACCATTCTTTTGGGGACTGTAAAGAAAACAGTACACTCCAAACACCCTTTCTGAAGGAGGAACCAACTCGATGGCCTGGATGCTGAGAAGATGTCAGATTACCTTGTTTGTTCTGAGTCATTTGACTGGGTTCCTGTGAAGGGGGGAGACTAGGAATCATTCTGGTGGTGGTCTGATAAACTATGTTGTATGCTCTGTGAAGAAATGTCCTTTTCTCTCCTGGGAGGTTGGGAATGAACCTACCATCCCCTTTTCTTTTTAACAGGTTTTTTTTTCTGGCAACAGACAATGGATGGGCCAAGCCCTCCCCTCTTCCCCAAGCAGGGAACATAGAGCTGGAAGACTTTGGGCAAGTGAGGCTCGAGGGAGGAAGCTCCAGGAAGAACCTCTTTGACTAGGGGTGTGCATTTATCTAAAACAACAACAACACATATTGGTATTTTCTGGGTATTTTTCAGCTGGTTAGCGAGTGGGTCATTTACTCAGCTATCCAGAAATGGCCAAACCAAAAAATTCCAAATATGTTTGAGATTTTTTGGGTCAGCCCAATAGCCATGGTTGAAGTGCATTTAAAGGGACTTTAAAAACATCACTTTCAAATTTATGCCAGTCAGCTAAGATCTTTGAATCTTCTTTACCAATAAACACAATTATAGCTCCATACCAAGCTTCAAACAACCACATGCATTGAAAAAGGGTTTTGTGATTACCTGATCCAAGTTCTGGAGAATATTAAAATCACATGCATAAGAAAAAGAGTAACACACTAAACAAGTTAATTTCTCAACTTGCTTTTTGACAATCCAAAAACCCAAGCATAAATCCAGAACAACTTTATGCCCCAACGTCTGGTCAGTAAAGAAATTGAGGTTAACCTTTAATTTTTAATGTCACCTGAAGCCAGTGATTGCTTTTTCTAATGCAAGTGACAGATAAACAGAAAAACACTCCCAAGATGATACACAAAGCAGCACACACCATAAGTGCATTTTTATTTTTATACCAACTCAATTTCTCAAATGGATAACCAATGTTCCTACTAATTTACATTAGGAATTGAGTGAGGCATGAAAATTGTTCTGATGCACAGACACACTTTAATTTACAGTATAGAGTGTAGAATTCTTATTGCAAGTCCAGCAACAAAATATAAATTTTAAAACAAACAAATTTCTTTTTACCAGCACAAATTAGACAGGGCCTTTAAACATGGGAGAATATAAGAGTTGGAGGATAGGAAAAAACTGGCAAGAACCACTGCTTAGAACATAACTTAAGATACACCAAAACTGTTCCCAAGTTAAATTTGTTTGAAAGGCCCAAGTCAACTGAGCTGGTGCTGGCACTCAAATAACTATCCATTCTGAATGCCTCTGAATAGCATAAGGTCTAATTCAGAGTAGCAACTGATAAGCTCACAGAGTCTTCGGCCTGTGAAGTCACAACTTATGGCAGAGTTTGATAACGATTTTCCTACATAAAGTTCCTGTACGCTTTTGCTCTAAAATGACATCATTTAAAAACCTACATTCATAAACTCATCTACATAATGAAAAGCAAAGAACTACTGTTCACTAAGGTTGTTACGCTAACCTGAACAGCATGACCAATCCAAGAATCAGAGATTGCTTTTGAACATGCCTCTAATTGTTCTCCTCTCACTACATGAGAAAGAAAAATCATAGCAGACTTTATTCCATGTAGTGGATATATTGTAAATCAGTCCCATGATAGCTCATCTTAGTATACTACAGTGCTATCCAGGAACTTGCTATTGGTAAGAGGGGCCTTCTCCTTTCTCAGGAAGTTCACAGGCCAGTCAATAAAGCAAATACAGACAATCCCTCTGGACTGGAGAAGACAACTTGATTATTATTTCTTAATGTCAAGCCTCTGAAATATTTTTAAACTATCAAAAGAACTAAGGAATACCTTCCAAAAAAAGAATACCTAGCATACTTCAAAGTTCTGGAGTACTCTAAATGGTGTTCTTCAATAGAGAATAGGCTGCTGATATTAGCCTACAGATTCTAAAAAGTATGATTTCAACAGTGTACCTACCTAACAAAATCAAAAAGCATTTATGAAGTGTCTCTAAAATTTGTCCACAGATTTTGACTGGAAGAAGAGAAGGAAGGCACATATTACCAGGAATGTACACATTTTATCTGAGCATAATTATGGACAAAGTTCTTGCTCTACATTTAGATTATGCTGAAAGTTATCAACCATCCACCATTTAAAAGGAAGAAAAGAAGTAATGCCAGTGATTGATCATTCCTTGTAAAAGGTGCCTAACAACAGTCAATTGCCAACATGGTTTACAGGATCCTTTTTCACATCCCAAAGCTGCAACAAATTGTTTCTATACAATTTTTGCATGGTAAGGTTGTTATAACAAATTACTACCCCACGCAAACACAATTACCAACTTGTAGGTGCTTAATAACAAGGACTAGACATAATATTCTTACCCTTTTCTTTTCTCAAGTTGCCTATTGTATAGCACCCCCTACACATGTCTGTCTTCAATAACTCCTTCACAGTAAATCCCTGTTCATAAGTGAGTGCATTGTAACTTTTATTTTATTTTTAAACATATACCACTGTATCTGCAAAGGTAAAATTGAGGAATGTAATAAATTCATTAATACCACATGGGGAAAAATCTATGATGAAGAGGTCATACCAAAACAACACAAAAAAGTTTCCTTCTGATTTTTGTCCCAAGCCAATAAGTATTTAATAAAATCCACGGAAACATGCTGGCTGCTTGTTTCCAGGAGTCTCAAAACTAACTGTGAAGGAGAAAATGAAGAACCATCTTTGCAATTCTTTCTGTAGCACTTTGTAATTCCTTATTCAGAGCTTTGCCTTATTTCTCAACATTCCATTAAGGAATAGGTCAGGTTGTACCAGTATATAATCACTTCAAGATGATGACTTTTGTGTCAATAATTTAGATGTGCAAGCTGTTTTACAATTATTTAATTTCCCCAATAAACAATATAATTAGGCTTACCAGATGCCCCCTAATAGTGGGCAAACTCCTGTTACTTGTTGCCGATGTTGGCCAACACTCATTTGGTCAATGGATGGAAGCAGGTCAGCAAAACGGGATGAGGAGCATGATCTTTGTCACTATATGATGATCTCACTTCTGGCACAACACAGAAGCACTAGCATCACACTAGGCTGATGCTCTAGCATTCACTCAGAAACTCCATGGGTTTGGGGGTGCTAGAGCATTGCCCCAGTGCAATGATGGAGCTTCCAAGTTGTGCTGGAAGTGATGTCATTGTGCAACAACAGAGATCATCATCCCCTGCAGCAAGGACCCCCCACTCCCACCCCCCATCTCCTGTCAGTTGCCAGGCCATGCCAGGCCCAGCAACCCAAAATATAATACTTTAACAACTATGTGTCTGGCCAGCTGTTAGTAGAAGAAAGTAAGAATTATGTATTTTCCACTGAAGATGTATGTGAAAGCTGTATACACTAGAACTTGAGCTTCTGAACAGTCTATTATTTATATGACAGAATGAAGATCTGAAAACATGAAATATATCCTTAAATTATTCACTTATTCTTTTTTAAAAGAAAAGATGTCAATCTAACAGTAAGAGACTTCAAAAAGATTTCTAAAGGTTTCAAGAAAATTGCCTTATTTATCAAAACTTTATTCCCCATGTCAGTTCATTAAATACTGTAGCTGTGCATTAAGGTCAAACAGTGTCAACCAATTATTGTTATGGAGAAAGTCTCACTTCCTTAATACTCAGAACAAACAACGCAGACACTAAATTATTTTAATAAGCTGGCTGAACACTTTTTCTCCAAAGCATATTTCAACCATAAAAGTACAACATATTTTAGGTTTTGGTAACAATATAGGTGTATTATTGTTTCACTGAAGCAGCATTAAACATGACTTCCGTTTAAATGACTTCAGTAGCAACAGACTACATCCAAATCATTATACTTAGATATACTCTCTCAGTACCAAAATATAATGTTAGCAGCGCAATCCTAAACAGAGTTATGCTCCTTTGCCCATTTACGCCAAAGAAAGAGAAAGAGGGAAGCAGTCACTAGTCAGTGAAGAAATCCTTTCCCCTTTGCTGCTTTCTGCCAGCTAGGCCTTTAAGCCCTGGCTGCAATGGGAGTGGGGTGACTTGGGAGTGGGATGACCCAGAGACTGATGGACTAACCGAACGGATCAATCAAATAGTTGAGCAGTTGTTATGCTGCTTTACTAACTACCAACAAGATAATTGGGCTGAACTGTTATCTTATGCAGAGTACAGTTACAATAATTCTGTGCATAGCTCCACTGGACTTCCCCCTTTCAAGGCTATGCATGAATGCGAAGGTGCCCCTTTGCCCACTATAGACACTCCAGATCCCAGCCCTGGGGACCTCCAAACTTGGTGGCAAGACCAATGGTCTGTCATCCAAAAGACTATTGACAAAGCCAAAGTGGATTACAAAACTCATGCTGATAAAGGGCAAGCCCCTGAGTGGGATTTACAGCCCGGAGACTCTGTGTACTTGTCTACTAAACACTTGAAAGGGCTCCAGCCTAGAAGAAAACTGGGTTGGAAATATGTTGGTCCTTTTGCACAAAGTAGGGGAGATTGCTGTTGAACCTGATTTGTCTAAATCCCTTAAAGATGTGCATCCAGTGGAAGGCCCCACTGATGGACCTCCTGATGGCACCAGGTATATTTAGGCCGCTGTGTGACAGAGTGTTGGACTAGATGGGCCATTGGCCTGATTCAACATTGGCTTCTCTTATGTTCTTATGTATTTCATTTCAGTCTGCAGAAACGGGACCCAGGTCCGAACAAGTGGAGACTTTGTCCACCAGCCGCAGCCCCTCCACCTCTGAGGGTGAATGGTGAACCACACCAAGAGGTGGAAGAAACTCTGGACTCTAAGCTTAAACATGGCCGCCTTTACTATCTAATTAAATGGAAATATTTTGACCCCTCTCATAATGAATGGTTGCAGGAATCCCATGTTAATGCCCCTAAACTTGTGCATGCTTTTCACAAAATGTATCCAACTAAACCTAGTGGGTGAAGTCTTTGGGGTGACAGAAAGTCAGCTAGGCCTTTCTTAAACCCTGGCTGCCATGGGAGTGGGGTGACTCTGGAATGTTAGGTTTCATTTCTGCTGTGTCTTCTGTGTTTCTATTATCTCTATATGACCTTCAGTGCCTGGTGTAGTCTTTCTCCTGGGAAAAGTAGCCCATTACTTTGGCGGGCTTCTTCCTGATCCCTGTTTGGCCCTAGGCCATCAGGAGGCCTCCTTAAATAATGTATACCTGCTTTGCTGTGCGCACTTTTCTTCAGTTCTAACATGAAATGGTTATGATATCTGCATACTCTCAATGTCTCAATAAACTTTACTTCTTTGAATGAAAGCTGTTGGGAACTGATTGCTACAGGAGTCTACAATTTCCTATCAGAAAAATCAGAACTACTATCTGACCTGCCCCTGGGATGTCAATGTACATGAAGCCTTTTTCCAAGTGTGTTCCAGTCATATGAATGAGAATATTAACCTTGAATTAGCAAAGTTAGTAAAACAGATTAAACACTAAATGATGAAAACTGAAGAAACTATAAAATTAATTAGCAAGTTTTATTTCCCTTGTTTTTCTAACCAGTCATATTAAGTCTGAATTCTAAAATAAATTAATGTACACCTACCTGTATTTTTGTGAATCTTTGGTTATTAATTCTCATTTAATTTTTAATGCATATCACTGAAGACCTAAAGAAATGATCATCCTTTCCAAGGATGGTTAAGAACTGCTTTCTCAATGTAAAAGGAAGATGCTCTACTTCACCTGGATCACTCAATCCCACTAGATGGTTTTATCCTACAGCAAGAAATATGGAGGTGGGAACTAAGATAAGGAACAGACTAGGGGCAAGTAAAACTGTTATAATTATAGCTGGGAACACAATTTGTTAAAGGAAGTGTACTGTATAATTACATTTGAAATTTTAGCAAGATGCCCAGAGGCTGTCTTACAGCTGTCAAGAACTGGTAACACTCATGAATTCTTCTCATGAGACAGCCACAAAAACAATTTGAGACACCTTTCCAGTAGTCAACCTGGCTTTGAATGTAGCAATCCAACCAAGGCTTCTTTACATTATCCAATTTCTGAAACTGCAACTTTCAGCATGATTTCATTAACAAATCATTTGTAAGGGATAAAACATGGGATTTTTAGAGAGATATCCATTATACTATGGAATTCCATGAGATTAATTTAGAATGAACAGCCACAGAACAAATTCTACACAGAATATCACCTTCATACACTTTTCCTGGGAAAAATCAATTATTGTATAGGCTACCAGAACCATAGTACCACTCTTCCCAGAGCAGAAACATTTAGTTGAGACTGTTCTTATCTGTGGACACCCTTCTTACCATTTGTATTTTGCACAAATATTAATTTTGTGCATAAATAAGGAGATGGCCAATTTTTATCAGTTGTACATTCTAATGAATGTGGTTTTTACACTGAAAGAATGAAAAAAGGGTTTTCTGGGAGCATGCCCAAGCAATCAAATATATGTCTAAAAATAATGTGCTAAGACATGATATAGAAATACCTAGAATTATATCGGTCCTAAAACCTTTATCAACAATGAGTTGCCAAGAAGGGGTAGCACTTCTCTATTTTAACTCCAAAAACAAGAGACTTTTAGCAGTGCAAAATATCAGATCCATGGGTCGGTTGGGGCAGGAGTGCGGGGAGTGGCACTCTGGTAGTGAGGTGCCGAGGGGGCGGGGCACATGACCAAGCCCTGCCCCCTGCTCCCAGCAATTACTGGGCAGGAGGAGGAAGGTTGAGAGGGACAGATGGTGGGTGCTCCACAGGTAAAGACCTGACTCCCGAGGTGAATGGACCAGCACCAGCCGGAGCTCACATGGGGCATCTGAGTGGTCCCCCACTATTGCCAGCTTGTGCCTTCGCGTAGGGCCGCTGGAAAGCCCTCCTGTCTCCCCTCTCCCCACCATTGCTGGCCCACGCCTCCACACAGAGCCACTGGATGGCCCTCCTGCCGACCCACGTCATCGCCAGCCCATGCCTCCATGCAGGGCTGCTGGAAGGCCCTTCCACCTCCCCCCACCATCACTGGCCCGCACCTCAGCGCATGGCCGCTGGAAGGCCCTCCCACCATTGCCAGCCTGCGCCTCTGCTCAGGGCCGCTGGAAGGCCCTCCTGCCTCGCCTCTCCCTGTCATTGCTGGCCTGCGCCCAGGAAAAACCCTGCCTGCCCACCCCTCACCTTTCACAGCCCACGCTTTCTTTTCCTCCTTCTTTCCTACTCTCTCTCTTTTCCTCTTTCTTCCTTTATTTCCCTCTTTTCCTCATTTCCCCCCCTTCTTTCTTTCTTTCTTTCTTTCTTTCTTTCTTTCTTTCTTTCTTTCTTTCTTTCTTTCTTTCTTTCTTTCTTTCTTTTTCTTTCTCTCTCTCTCTCTTCCTTCTTTTTCTTTTCTTCTTTCTCTTTCTTTCTTCGCAGATCTGCGCATTCCCCCCCCCCCCAAGCTAGCAATCTGAAACAATCCAGTGGCACCTTTAAGGCCAAGGTTTATTCATTACAAGCTCTCCCTCAGTGAGGGCAGATCTGCATGTGCGTGTCCCCTCCTCCAGCTAGCAATCCAAAACAGTTCAGTGGCACCTTTGAGACCAAATTTTATTCAGGTACAAGCTCTCCCTCCTCTGTGAGGGCAGATATGTGTGGGGAACCCATAGCTAGCAATCCAAAATAGTCCAGTGGCACCTTTAAGACCAAGAAAAAAAGGAGAAACGATGGCTGAGGGGTGACATGATCAAGGTTTACAAGATTATGCATGGGATAGAGCAGGTAGAGAAAGCAGTCCTTTTCTCCCTTTCTCACAATACAAGAACTCGTGGGCACTCAATGAAATTGCTGAGCAGTCGGGTTAGAATGGATAAAAGGAAGTCCTTCTTCGCCCAAAGAGTGATTAACACATGGAATTCACTGCCACAGCTATAAGCATTGATGGCTTCAAGAGGGAACTGGATAAACATATGGAGCAGAGGTCCATCGGTGGCTACTAGCCACAAGGTATAGGTAGGAACTCTCAGGCTGGGGCAAGTGATGCTCTGTATTCTTGGTGCTTGGGGGGGAACAACGGTGGGAGGGCTTCCCCACTGGTAGACTTCCTGATGGCACCTGGTATTGGACTGAATGGGCTATTGGCCTGATCCAATATTGGCTTCTCGTATGTTCTTATGTAAGGCTTATTCAGGTACAAGCTCTCCCTCCTCTGCGAGAACAGACCTGCATGTTCTCCCCCCCCCCAATAGCTAGCAATCCAAAATAGTCCAGTGGAGCCTGAGTGGTGGGTGTTGCCTTCAGACAGACTTCCGGTGATGTCAGGGGGGGTGGCATATGCAAATAAGTTACTCTAATGAATTATGCTAATGAGCTCCTGCACCTCTTTTTCTGCTAAATGACCCCTGATCAGATCTATCACAATAACTGTCATCCAAGCATGGTTTAGCCTTCTACTGTGAAGAATAGAGCATCAGAAACAACTTGCTCCAGTTTTCTGCTACTGAACGAAAAGCACAGCAAAATGCTTCCTTTCCCCAAATTTTTACAAATATTTTGGATATGAACAAAATTAATAGTGAACATAGAAATACTTTTAGTAAAATAAAAAGACAAATGACCATGACAGTGCAAAACAGTAACATTTGTATAATACAAGCTATATTAATAGAAGTAAAATTAGTTGATAACCACTATCAGAAACAAACTGACATCAAGACATGTGTCAATAAGAAATCTATCTTCAGGACTATATTTCCTCAAAAACTGCAGCTATTGTAAAGATTTTAATGTTTCCAAAACTGCCCTTAAAAATACCCAATGTTCCCTGAAACACAGTGCTCAATAGAGACAAGGACCTCGCATAGAATATGTTTCTAAGATAATTTATCTGTAAACATAAACAAAGATCATTCTAAAGAAAATGGCATGCATAACATTAATTGCAAGTGAAGTGACTGGATCAATAAAAAGATGCAGGTCTTTGCTGTCAGACTCTTTTACACTACAGCTACTGATAATCCAATCCAGTCTGATTACTGTTCCTTCACCCATTGCCATGAACAGGAGCACACAATTAAGTAAAAGAAACCAGAGGCAGCTCTTTAAATACGCTGCAGTATAACCACTGCCAAATATTTGGCCACCGGTACGGTAACTTAGTTTTCTATATCTCTTAATAACCAGAATTTTTTTTCGTCTGAGGAATGAGAACCAGCTCCAAGTAATAGAAGAAAATTAAAATTAGTTGCAGCCCTCCAGCTTTCTGTGCTTCGCCACTGTGGTTCTTTTTGCTGCAGAGGGGTATCCCTATTAGCTTACTGTACCGAAATAAAGCAGAAATGCAGTTGCACCTTATTTATTTATTTATTTATTATTGTCAATTTGTATCCCGCCTTGCCAGCGAACTGGCTCAAGGCGGTGAACAAGCATTAAATACAATAAAACAGTAAATACAATAAAATACAAATAAGCAACCTTCAAAGATTGACATGTATTCCAGCATGAGCTTTTGCAAGTCAGAGCTCACTTCTTCAGATGCTTAATGTACCTAATGCCCAAAACTTAAAACTCAGGCAAAAAGAAGCAAACATTCCATCATCTATTGCCAGATCAATAATGCACTGTATGTAATCTATGCACCATACATCTTTTTCTTAGAAGAATCATGCATATGAAAATGTTCTACCATTCATTATTACTGAAATAAGTATGAGTCCTCAAGTGTACCTGTGCATTGTCTAACACAAGCAAATCCCGTTTCTTTGATACAGCTCGGTATGAAATGTACCACACCTTTGAGGAACTACGAGATGGAATGAACTGAGGAAAAACCTGCACAATATGACTTTCAGGATTAGATTAGCAATTTTATTCTCACCTAATCCTGAAACACTATAAAAAAGCACTATTAACACAGTTGCCATGACCACTGATGTTCAGGTGCTAAGGGGAGGTTTCTCATTCTTATCTTCAACCTGAGCAGTGCAATTCCCTCCAATCTTAATTTTATGCATACACCTGATTCTAAGGTACCATAAAAATTCTTTGTGCCCCCCCCCCAGATGCTTCACTGGCGGATCCAATAAAATAGCAAAGGATAAGGTACTTTTCCTCCCATCCTAATTAATCTCTTACAAGGACTTTGTTAGTTTCAAAGTGGTCAGAGCCCTTAAAACCGGTGTTAGGATACATACCTCACTGTGCAAGGCTTACTATAGTCTTTAGGATAGTGTAAACGGCTTGAAGCTAAGGCAGCCAATTTTAACACTACACAACATTCCACACCTAAAAGCAATGGTGTCTCTACTAATTGGGCCATTTTTTAGATTTTTCTTCTTCTCAGTTTTGCACGCTGTATAACCAGGGCATCTCCTGAATATGCAGAAAATCCTACTTTGTGGGTGGATCCATTTTGCTGGCTCATCAAGGTTGCTTTTAGATGGAGTAATCAACATGCACCATATTTCATTAGAAAAACTAAACTACTATTGTATGTTTATATAGACATAATTTCTTCTGTTCCACAAATATACCACATACAATCAGCAATAAAGTGTATTCTTTGTGACTCAAGGTTTGAATCCAGTGGCACCTTTAAGACCAATGAAGTTTAATTCTGGTGCCGCTGGATTCAAACTTTGTTCTATCGCTTCAGACCAACAAGGTTACCCACATGAATCTATCTTTGTGATTCAGTCAACAGACAGAAAGAATTTTACTAGTATATGACATCCACTATGCTATTATCATAATAAATGGGGAAAGTAGGTGAGATTCTGTCAACAGTAAGGCCTGAAAGAAAACCAATTCATCAGTATGACAAATGTGTCACTCTTAAACAAAAACAGGTCATGCTGACATTCAAAATCTACAAGTTAGTGTTATCCCCTCCTTTCACTTAAAAAAACACTTTCACAACAAAAAGCCCCTATAGAGCCTAATGTGCTTTTTTCTGCCAATTTATTTACAGTTTTCAAGGGCTTAACAGAATCTTTGACTCCTGCTTTAAACCATACATGTATTACACAAGGATTTTTAAAAATGCTCCAACTTAGTCACATGGAAATTATACTACACAAGTGGGAACCCACAAGGACTTGTGGGAGGCATCTCATTTCCCCATCCCCTACTATTTTCTCTTTCCCTTTCCTGAAAACCCCCATAGCCTCTCCCCTGTTCCTCTTTCTTTCTCTCCTTTCCACCCAACGGCCAGCCTACATTTATCTGCCCCGTCTTCAGCTTTCCTCCTCCCACCAGCAGCCTATTCCTAGAAGAACCACGGCATAGTTCTGTGGTGCCAGCCACTAAGCTAGGCCCACTTGCATAGAGGGACTTGTAGGGAGGCACCTCTTTTCCCTGTATCCTCCTCCCTTCACTATTTCCTCTTTCTCTCCTCTTGGCACCTCCATATCTTCTCTCCTTTACTTGCCTCATCTCTCCTCAGTCATTCACCAACCTGCCTTTTATCTGCCTCCTATCTTCAGTTATATTTTTTTAATTTACTTCATTAAACCCCACCATTGCCCACAGCAGGAACCAAAACAGCTTACATTATTCTCCTCTCCTCCATTTTATCCATGCAAAAACCCTGTGAAGTAGGGTTGCCAGGCCCTCACTGAAGGTGGGGGGAACCCCCACTTTTGTGGGGCAATTCCCCACTGCTGGCCAGCTGGCCACTGGGGGAAAATTCTGCCCCCAACTGGCCCAAAAAGTGATGTAATGACATCACCTGGAAGTAACATCGTCACATCACACAGCAATGCTCTAGTTTTGGGGCCAAACTGTTTGATGAAATCGCCTAAAATCCATAGAGTTTTGAACAAAAACTAGAACGTCACCCCCCGACATTGCAATGTGATGACATCATCACACCATGTGTGCTTTGCACACACAGCAGAAGATACAGGAATGTACCCAGGATCTCCCTGCTAGCTAGAAGTAGGTTAGGGTGAAAGTATGTGACAGGTCATAACCACACAGTGAGCTTCCATAGCGAGGATTCAAACATACCTCTCCCAGACTCTATTCTGAAGTGCTAACTGCTACACTACACTGGTTTTTATAGGTTGGCTGCTGCTGAACTGTAACAAGCAGCCAGGCCTAGGTGCATCATGTAAGTCAGGTGGTATCAAGTCACACAGAGGTTTGGCAACCTCTCATAATTACAGCTGTACACAACAGATATTTGTCCCCCTGGAGAAAATAACTGTTTTGGAGGGTAGACTCTGTGGCTCCACCACAAAATCTCTAGGAATTTCCCAACCTGGAGCTGGCAAATCTAGTAAGGCCTGGCCCTGATAAGTCCCCTCCACTCAAACGTTAAAACAGCCCTGGAAAAGGCGCTGCTCCCTCCCCTGCTTTTTTACTCATAAAAACCCAGCATGGAATACTGTTGTTGCCTAAGAACCACCACTCAGGGAATCTGTTGCTTAAAGCTACAGGTGTTCCTTTTCTCATTTTTGTGTTTTTAAACCTAAAAATGTATTTTTATTTCAGATTTTTCTGTAAACCTGAGGCCCTTCTCAGATTTGTAGAAAGATGTGTCTTGCCCATTCATAGCTCCAGTAATGGGATTTAAGTATCCAAAGATTTGGCCAACTTTGCTAATGGAATATAAGACAAGTGGGGGAACCCGTAAGGAGTTGCAGGAGGCATTTCATTTCCCTGTCTCCCACTATTTCCTCCTTCCCTTTCCTGAAAGCTCCCATAGTCTCTCTCATTTTCCTGCTTCCTTCTCTTCTTCTAGGGTTGCCAATCTCTGGGTGGTTACTGAAGATCTCCTGGAATCATAACAGATCTTCCAACTATAGAGAACCCTTCCTTCCTTCCTCAGACTCTACCCCAAAATCTCCAGGAATCTTCCAATCTGGAGCTGGCAACTCTAGCCAGGTCTGGCCTCAATGAGTTCTCTCTCAAAGGCCAAAATAAGGCTGGAAGGGGTCTTGCCCCCTCCCCCTAACTTTTTACTCACATAAATTTAAGCCTGGAACACTGTGGTTGCCTAGCAACAGCCACTGAGGGAATCCATTGCTTAAAGCTACAGGCACTCCTTTTATCATTTTTGGTTTTTTTAAAAAAAACACAATATATTTCATTTAGATTTCACATTTTTTCCTGCAAACCTGGGGCCCTTTTCATGTTTCTAGAAATACCTGTATTGCCTTTCTAGTCACCAGATTTAAGTATTCAAAGATATCCTGGCTTTGCTATTAGAATATAAGATATCTGGTAGCATGCACAGGCTACAAAATAAACAAACAATCCAAAAGGGAGCATTACCCATTAAAAGGTTCAAATTTTTATAATGCATTACCAAGCTTGTCCCAATTTCCTCTGTCTTCCATAGAAACAATATACATTAACTTTGATAAATAAAGTGCTGAGATTAACACTTTCAGACATTTAAGTAAAAAGGTACAGAGCCAGACACAAAATGTACTTTTCAACATACCAAGAACTACTTCTACTCACAGAAGTACTGTCTACTTCTACTCACAGAAGTATTGTCTATCACTTTGCACTAAATGGGGGGAACATTTTTTGATTTCACAAGAGAAAAAATGAGACTTGCAACAGTCACTTCCTTAACTAGACTGCAATAGTCAAAAGAGAAAGCGGTGGGGTCAATGCTATCTCTTTTATGGCCTTCCTTCTCCCCACCACCGATTCCGTCACAAAGAAGGTATTGTCATTCTGCCCATCTCTCTCCTCCACATGCTGAGGCAAATCACACCCCTTCTCAACATCTATCTGAGTAGTGGGTTCAGAAGCTATCTTCTTGAAGGCATTTGCAGAACAGTATCATAAATTACTCCCTTTTCATTCATAGTTCTTTCGATCAATCTCATACACTTCAAAGGAAATTGCCAATGGTTCAAATTGCACCAGCACAACTTGATTGTCTCAAGTATCAAATCAATGATTCGAGATATAATCTACAAATTGTTTTTTTTTTTTTAGCAAAACTCTCCTAAAAAGGAGAGAATTTTATTCTTTTTATAAGAAAAGGAAGGGGTAGACAGATGGAGAAAGAAAAAGGATGGAGTGAAGTTTTCTCTGTTAAAATGGGTTAGTTTTAGTTAGTGTTTAATATCGTTTTTCGGCATCGATCATGGTTAGAAGATCTTCTTTTTGATTTTGCAAAGTCCAAAGACACTCTGTTAATACAGTTAGTAAAGTCCATTGGGGTTAGTAATTAAACAGCTCCTTACAGATGCAACACAAACAATCCTTAAGATGTCTTCTTTTTAAGTCTCTTCCAATTATGGGCTAAGTCCTTTTTAACCTTGATGGCTTCCTTTCCTTCACCTCTTACCCCTGGGCTGCTGTCTTCTTCACTGCTTATCATAGTTTTAAGTGCTGCGTCTTCCCTCACGCCGGCGTGTCTCTTCAGAAGTTTTTGCATTTCAAGGATGTAGTCTTTCTTCTTTCTTTTGTAGCTTTCAGATTTCCAGGGTGCCATAACCACTTCGCAAAAAATTAGATCTCCGATGTCTTGTTTGCTATGCTTGACCCCCCTTCTACTGGCAGAGTAATTTCTTTTATAAAAGCGGAATTGGCTTTGGGAGCCATATCCACCTCTTCTTTTAATTCTTTCGCTTCACTGCCAGTTAGGGGAACCAATACATTCGCCAAAGTAAATCCGAGATCCTCTTTCTCTTCTTCTTTTATGCCCTGAGAACTTAGAATCCACGCTTTCTGTTCAATTTCCGTCATCTTCCTTGTTGTTTCCAATATCAGTTCTTGTCGACTGATGAGAACACTTTCCACTTTAAGCAGGGTTTCATTGATTTTCTGCATTTGCTCCAGCAGAGGGCGCAGAATCTCATTTTCCTGTTGATTGACAGCAAGCTCTGGGGGGGGGCTACTCGGACCGGAAGTCCCTCCTCCCTTCTCTTCCGGTTTCTGCAGGACTTTCCCCGTTGTCGACATTTTGTTTTATTGTTTACTTTTAAAAAGTTCGTGCCGCCTCCCCCAGGAAGCTAATAAGGTCGTAGTCTTCTATGCAGCCCCAACGGTACTTTCACCAACAGTTCTTTCTCTCTTCCCCCCTCCGCACTCCCTTTGTAAATCTTGCTTCTCAAAAGGGGTGGGGACTCCTCCCTCCTCCCATACGCTTAAACGCTTGCGGGGGGATTCAAATTCACGCTTCAAAATAGACCTTCCACTCACGATTCGATGCCACTTCTTCTTTTTATATTAAATCATATCGCTGTCTTCACTCCTGGAAGTCGGTGGCGCTGCTAAGTCCCATGACGGGGCACGACGCAGCGGGGCCGATTGGGGCAGGGAGAAAGCCTCAATTTCCCGGCTGTCTGCCGGCAAAGAGGTCACTCTCCAAGCGCCCCCGGTTCAGAGCCTTAACCTAAGGCTCACTAGGGTCTTTCGCACATGCGAAGACCCCCCCTATCTGCGCGTGGGCTAGCCGCCTCCGGGAGTGTCCCGAGATGCGGCCGCCATTCGCAACGCCGAAACCGAAACCTTAATAATCTACAAATTGTTAACTGCAGATACTTACTTACCAATATTTCTGCTTGTAAATATAGAGCTCTGTGTATTCAGGGATTGGGCAATCCATAAATTCGAAGTATAAATAAATAAATAAAAGCTACCCTCTAGATGGTATCTAATCATTTAATTTTTATGTCTCATTCTTGATTCCAGGGCACCTTGTAACATGAAGTCCTCTAAAAATGTCATCTCCAACAGTAGAATTGCTTCCAGGCCTCACTTGCAACAGTCAGTCAAGATGGGCTATTCATTGTTGTGGAACTTACACTCCAAGTTTCACAAACTAGGAACAAGAGGTATGCAGAGAGGAAAAAAACCCAATTTTTCTGTCCTGCCATTCCACTTACAGCCTCTATACACACACACTCAAAACAAATGAATAAACTAAAATCTATTTGCAGGTCAGGGGATGTTCCATGATGCAGGATGAGTTAACTATCAATAGTTTCAGGCCAAACAAAAGTTAATACTTCTTTACTCATGAGTGATTAAATTGTGAGATTCGCTGTCAGTGGACACAGTGATGAGCAGGAACAGAGATGCCTTTAAAAGAGGATTAAATAGATCCATGGCTTCCATAAATGGCTACTGGCCATGGTGACTAAAAACACTCACCAAGTTCAGAGGCAATAAACCCCTGAATACAAGGGGCAACATCAAGGGAAGGCCTTTGCCTGTACACCCTTTTTGCTGACCCTCCAGGGCAACTCATTGGTCACTGTGGGATACAGGGCACTAGATGGACCACTGGTCTGATCCAGCAGGTTTCTTCTTACATCCTACCACAGCAGGAAATTAACAATTTGTATCATAAATACACACACTGGCCCCTTTATTTCTCAGGCTTACGTTAGAACAAATATAACTGAGCTATTATCATTATTATTATTATCATGGAAGGAAATCCAACTTTGTGTTTCCTTATGTGAAATGTTCTCTGAACCTCTTCTGTAACAGCATATTTTCTGCCCTCAGGAGCTCATGTGTTATCACCACTGGTAGCTCTCAAAAAGCTCACTTTCTTAGGAAAGCATTTTGTCCTCCTGTAGTCTCACAACATTGTACAACTTACTTTTTTTACAGTCTATGTTGTATGTTTTAATAGACTTATTATGACTGCTTTTGTGAAAATCAAAACAGCATACAAGTTTTTAAATAAATAAGTCTTTAATTATGTTCCACTTGACCTTGAGAAATGGTAATTGTCTACCTTATAGCTCTCAAACAGCTGTATTTGTGCAGATAAAAGGCTGTATTTGTAGAATCTGCAACTTTTGCCTAGAACGAACATCTTCAAATACATATTCCTCCTATGAACACATTCCAGTAAGAATATATATGGAAATATATTCTTAAGGATGAACTACGGAGGCAAATGTCTGAAAAAGAAGAAAAATAAGTCCTTATTTCTACACTAAGCATGTCAGCAGAATCTTATTTATTTATTCAGAATATTTATATACCACTTTTCTGCCCAATTGGGATTCTCAAGGCTGTGAACAATTAAGAGATTAAAAATTAACAAAACCAAAAATTAAAGACAAATAAGAAGGAACGCTAAAACAAACAGAAAAGTCTACCTGCTGGTAGAAGACAATGATGGAGGGGGATAGACCAATATCCCTGGGGAAGGAATTCCACAGTTTTGTACTGTTGTGGGCAAGCTAGTACGCAGTACTTTATTCTTCAACAACCTCTGCATTCTTGTTAATTAAAAAAAACCCAACCTCTGCATTCAGGTGGCTAAAGACAGTGCATAAACTATGGGAATGCACTTCTTTAATAATAAATATACATGGAACGTGAATCTTCTTCTCAGCCACCTCCGTACATCAGCTCTGATCCCCAAGGAACAAGTGACAGTTCCCCTCTTCCCCATCACATTACCTTGAGAGTAAATATTGACAAAGATCTGCAAGCACTACAACCATAGCCTGGGGACCTGGTTCTTGTAACTATAGTCAGGGCAACTATCTTATTCTGTTTCTCCACCTATAGCAGCCACACTACTCCTACAGAATAATTCTCCACACTATACAAGTGGTGTCATCATTATGTGCCTACTGGATCACAATCATAATACAAGAAACTATGCCGCGAATACTACCTTATATACAAGGAAGTCAGAAATCCAAATAATACTCCAGTGACACAGCTGATCAAAACTGGGAGAAAATCATACCTTTTATTTGAATTTTATCCACCTACATCAAAAGATACATATCTGATGTGTGATGTCCTGTACAGCAGTTAAGAAACTGTTTGGAGAAAGAGTGGACATCTTTGGGTTTCTCAGAATTTATGGAACTCCTCCCATTGTGAGAAAAAGTTGTTCCACAGAGCTCCAAGCATCCCATCCAATTTCAACTCTGCCAGACCATTTTCCATCTGCTCTCATCCAAACAAACATCTTCCTAGTTACATCCTGATACATCAATCTTGTGAATAGAGCCCAGGAACTAAAGAGGTTTGTCTCTTCTCTCATGCTAACTCTGGATTATTCACTATATTATTTTATTACTCTTTTGACAAAAACTGCCTGTTCTATACCCTTTCCCCCACCTTTAAACAAAAGTTGTATGAGACAACAATTTGATGACTGCTAACAAACTTAGAACCCAGCCTTTTTAATGGCAAAAGGATTACACATGGATTCCAAATGGATCAGCATCCACACAGTTGAGCTGTACTCCACGAATAGCGGTGTACTGAAACTTGACCACCAAAAAGACTAGCAAAGGGAATATGCCTACTTTATTTACTAATAGATTTTTACAAAGGAAACTATTATGAAGGTATGATTTTGTTTTGTTCACTTGTGAGGTCTAGAATCATACTGGTTCTAGACCTCACAAGGGAACAGAATTGTTACTTCCTTGACTACTTTCTTAGTATAGGCAATGTGCAAAACCTATAAAATGGAATTATTTATCTATGTAACTTTCACTGTAGTTATTAAGGAAAGATACAATCTTACATAGATGTTCTGAATAATGAGACTAAACAACTCATTCCCAGGTAGGTTTAAGAGTACTCTGGATCAATAGCTAGTGACATGCTGAGTTGTACCACCTCCAGACACCACACCTGCGCTAAGAAGGCGTTTTCAAAAATAAAAAGGAGGAGGAACAGCAATTCTCCCTTTAACCTGTAGCAAGTTTATATAAACTTGCCTTTGATAATCAACTGAACAACCTGCACTGCAAGCATCAAGGGATGGTGTAGGGATATCTAGCAGGTGCCGCAGTTTATCACAAAACCGTCTAAAATAATTGGAAGTGACAACCAGCACTACCACAAATGATTTATTAGTCTTTCACTCAGCTTTTCAGCTTCCTCGGGGCCAGAATAAATAATTTACCAACTCTGTATCTTCCAATCATTAATTCTTCCCTGTGCTTCCAAACTACATTTAACTCTGTTGGGATCAGTGGAATTAAAAAACACAATATGAAGACACTTACCCCCAATGTATAGTATTATCTGACTGCAGCTAAAGGTAAAAATGTCAATTGAAATACACTCCATGTGAGTAGACAATGTTAACATATTTGAATACTACGGGCTTTCTTAAAATATATGGAATAAAGATCCAAAATTGAGATAAAGGAGCAAAAGTAAAAGGGACAGGCAACATTTTTAAACGATCCTTTTATCTCAGGGGCTAACACCTTCCATTTTGCACGAGCATGCAATAAGGCTTAGTCCTAGATAAGCTCTCTTGTATGTGCATGTAAACACATCTCCTTTCCCAATGGAGAGAAGGCAATGGGCAGTGTAATAGAACTACAGTGATCAAGACAGAACAATAAACTTACATTTATTTGTAAGTTCCTATACTTTGATGATTAACTATGTATAATTTTTTAAAATGATTCCACCTCTTCTAAGCAAAAGAACAAACAGAATATTCTACCAAGAAGAACTATAAGAGGAAAAAACTGCAGTATGATTCAATTTAGAGCATGAGGTACCATGTTCCCATTATGTAGTGAAAACACAAAGACTAAATAACACCCTAAATCCATTTTTGATGTAAGCTGGTTGTGTGTCTCATTAAATCAGCATCTATGATTAAAACAGAGATCATTTTTGGTACATAATGTATTGCATTGTTAAAGCAGCATCTGTTTATAGCACAGTATAACATATTCCTCAGATTTGGAAAAATATACTAAGTATACTGATAAAAAGAAAGAACCCAGACTTCGATTATATGAAAACTACTTCTGCTGCCAATTGTAATAAAGGTGTTAATAACATTAACGTGCTAATATTTTGGATTCTTATAAGGGAGCTTCAAGCTGTTGGAAACATTCAGATGTTTGAGTAAGACGCCATATTAAACAGCTAAATTCAACAGGGTAAGCTAGGCCCTATAATCCATCTTGGCTGCCTGCTTTAATACCCACGCCCATATTGTGTAACAATGCACCTAGGAGTCAGACACCAGCCATACAACTATTGCTGATTTTACTGTGGCCAATTACAACAATCTTTGCCATCACATATTTATAGCACCTTCAGAATGTGTTTTTCTATTAACTATTTTCATTGTTTTTAATGTTTTTATGTTGCCAATGGCCTTGCAAGCTGCCCTTAGCCTGCTTCGGCCAGGAGAGTGGAGTATAGATCAAATAAATAAATAAATAAAAGAATTTCATGGTACTAATAGCTTTCTTTTAAAATCCTGCAGGACTGATACAACTCAAGAAATCTGTAAAGCTATGAAGGCTAATAAATAGGGCTTTCACCAAATGATAATATAACCTAAAATGAAATAAATTATCCATAATAAGAATGCCTTACCTCTTTCCCCCTAATTAATGTCAATATGTGATAGTATGGACTAAAAAGAATCTACAAAATCTACAGTACAAAAATCAAAGCTATCATGGTTCCAAGCCAGAACACTTTTTGAAGCATTGTAAGGCCTGTCTGAGTTGGCCTTTGGTGAATGACACTAAATTAAAATAAATTTCACAGATAAATATTCTGGTTTCTTTTGCCCTCTCCCCACACTGTTACTTGTCCAGTATCTCCAGAATGATGCAGTCTATAAGTAAATATTTTAAAATCTAATTCCTGACATTCCAGTACATTGCAGTAAGAACAAAAACTAAAACTAAGCAAATTAGCATGGATAGTTCTCCCTGTTTCTGTTTCATAAGTCTTTTATTGATGCCCAATTTTCTGTTCTGTTTGTGTTCTGATTTTCCTTGAGAATATCTATAATTATTTTCAGAATTTGCACAAACAGTTCCTTCAATTAATATTTTTTCTTTGCAAGCAAACTATGCACATGTGACTATGCATATTTACCTACCATAGGAACTTTCAAAAATGCTAGAGGAGTTTAAATTTAAATGCTGTTTCCAATTAACAACAAAGCAGCATTTAATGTACAACATCATTCATTGCTTAATTAGACTGGCAAATGCCCAAAGGCACCCAGCGATAGGGGGACGCACCCAAACCAACCACCAATGGCTCCATGGTCCCAGAAGGGCATTTATACTAGAGGTTCTGGGACTGGCTTGATCAGGAGAACATTCAGTCTGAGGAACAAGCAGATCTTAGGACTTGGCCGCTCCATTCTAGATCAATGTTTGATGTTGCACCATTTGGCAGAGAAATATACTGCTAGGTCTCATGGGGCACTTTATACAGCCTCTGTAGATTATAAAATGGCATCTGAAAGTATTTCTCAGGATACATTATGGGCAAAATTAGAGGTATCCTCAGTGGACCATAGGTTACTTATGGTTATTTTCACATTGCACATAAATAATTTCTTGATGGTAAGATGTAACCTACAGGGCCATCTGACTCATAGATTCCCTTTTAGGAAGGGTGTGAAACAGGGATGTACCTTGGCTCCTCTGTTATTTAATTTCTGTATCAGTTCAATGGTACAAGCCCTGTCTAATCTGGACTTTCACCCGCCTAAAGTATCAAATAGACTGGTTCCCAGATTATTTATGTAGATGACATGGTCATTTTATCCCTCTCTGAAGAAGGCCTTAGAAGAGCCCTTTGAGTCCTCACTGCATATGCAAGGCAGAAAAGCTAAAAATAAACCAAAATTCTTGTCTTCACTGGGTCCGTTCTCCATTCAGATCACTCTAAGGAAATCCATCCTTAAAGTGGCCAAATTTGGTGCTTCAGCTTGTTTAATAAGGAAGCATCTGGGTTTCCGGTTTTGGCGCTCGCTATGGTGGTCGCTCTCCTGCAGATCTCCTGGGAGGCGATTGCCAGAACCCGTGGCTAGGAGGGGGTGCGATTGTCTGCACTCCCCACGAAGCTCTGGATATGAGCTCCAAGCCATGGGGTGCTAGAAGGCCCCCCCTCCGGTGACCATACCAGTGAGGGGGGGCCATCCTTGCCCTGACGGTCCTGCTACGGAGTTTCCTGAAGGAACTAGAGGCGCACACCGGATCAAGTCCTGGGTGGTCTAGCAATTTGACATACAAAGCGAGTGAATCCACGTTGCCAATGAACTATGAGTTAAGCCTAAGTGAGAACATCGAGAAATAATAAAGCCGGAAAGCTGCCCCATGGGAAGCAAGGGGGGAGGGGACTCTTCCCCGAGAAGATAAAAGCGAACTTTGCTATTATGTGTGTGGGGGGGTGCTTTTGAAGCGATTAGGACTGGAATAAAAGACTTTTAAGAACTTACCAAGCATTTCGAGGGCTTGAGAGACTTTGATAACTTTTGTTGAAAAGTAAACATCCTTGTAAAAATGGTGCCTCCGATGAAGAAAGAGGAAAGGGAGAAGATAGCAAAAGCTAAGTCTGCCGGAAGTGCCAGCCCAGTGAGTGTTCTGCCTAGACAATTCCTGATCTACAAAGGATTTTAAATGAAGCTCTGTGCCCTCTGCTGGAGCAGGTGATGAAAATAAACCGAAAGCTGGATCCACAGCCGGCTCAAGTCAATGGAAATACTAAGTAGATTGACCAACATGAGCAGGAACTTAAAGAAGTCGACAACAACGCCAAGAAGCAGCAAAAACAAATACAGACAATGGCAAAGAAGAGTCTAGAAGATGAGTCTCAACTACTACAGCTACAAATGGAAAAGGCAAGCTATGTCCTGAGATTTCAGGGGTTTCCTGAGGAAAAAGGGGAGAACCTTATGGAGATAATGAGCGAAGCCCTGGGGCAAAAGGCAGACATGAAAGCAGAGAATCTCCAAAGCGACATAGATACGGTCTATAGATCGTACACAGAATTTATAAGGAAAAATGATCTGCCGGGAGAAGTGACAGTGAGGTTCTCCAGAAGAAGAGTGAGAGATCAAATGCTCAAAGCAGCTAACTAAGTTACCCTGAAAATCAAGGGCAAAGAGGTAAAGGTTTTAAAGACATGCCATTTGAAGTAAGGAGGAAAAGACGCCAATATAAGGACTTGATCTTATTTTTACAAAAGAAGCAAATTGCCTACAGATGGATACTACCCAAAGGAGTCATCTTTAAGTTTCTTAATGGAAAGGAGAAAATTGACTCTGTTGAGAAGGCAAGAGAATTCTTGCACCTTCATAGTTGTCCAGCAGACGGGGAAGAAGGAGAAGAAGGGGACAGTTCCAAGGAGGGGGGTGGGGATGGAGCAGAGCCATCGTCTGGCGAAGAATAAGACTCTAAGTTGGGGGCTGCGGCCCCCAAAGTGGGCTACAAATTGAGGAAGAAGAGGGATAAGAAGTGATTTCTAATCATAATTCTGAAGTTCTAAAAAATGTATAAATTATATTGTCTTAAGTTTTTATGAAGTCACAGTAGATGTGGACTACAGATTTGAAATTTATAGAAGAAGATGACCATGTTCACTGATCTAACATGAAGTTTAAGCAATTTAAATATGTAATCTTGTTAAAGCAGTTTATATGTCACCCAATCTTGGGTTTTTAGAGGTACCTTTTCTTTTTTCCCTTAGTGTGTAGACCCTTCCCCTATTTCTTATGTAGTATTTTAGTTTTAGAAATTGCAATTAAAAATTCCCCTTTGGGGGCCAAAAAAAAAAAAGAAAAAAGAGGAAGCATCTGGTTAAATCTTTTTTATTAACTGTACATCTAACATGGAATTTAGTTTATAACAAGGTTCTCCTTTTTTACTGTATGTGTATATTTCTTTTTATATGTGACTGACTGTTGATTATGTTATTGCTAATATATGACCGTAATAAGATTAAAGATGGTCCCAGAAGGCTGGTAAAGGTTAATCACCTTGGTGCTGTATATCATCACCTGGTGTGGGCAAGGAGAATCAGGCATGGCCTGTGGTCACATACTTGGAGCTGGGTTGGGGCCAGATTGGGTTGTCCAACTGCTGGCAAAGCTTCTTGGGAGCTTATAAAGGGGGGGGGGTTAGGTGCAATTCATACTGAAATTAATAAATTTTAGTTTATCCATGCATTTGGGCTGGTGATTTCATTTTGAGGTATGTTACAAACTCTAACTGAAAGGGAAAATAGTAAACAGTGCTTTTCCATCTAACAATTTTCCATCTAACAATACCTAGCATTTATTACTTTCACACCTTCAGTACATCAAACACATACCAAAGGTTTGGTCATGGGCACACGTATTTAAATTAATTGAAAAGCATACAGTCAAAAACCTGACTATATTTAATCAACTGAAACCCTAAAAAGTTAACTTGCAACTGAAATGTTGATCTTCCTGATTTTCTTAAAGTGTGCCAAAATCACAATATTTTATACATGTATTCAATTTAGAGACTACATGAAAAAGCAACAGTACAATATTTTTAAAACACTCCAGCATAGATATCAAACTACTGGCTTTTGTTTGCTCCTATTGCATCGTATTCTATGATCCACTCACAGAAAGTTCAGTAAGTTGCTCTGGAATCCTCATGGCAGCAAGCATTCTCTAAAGACAGTAATGTCAGATGGTATCAAATGTTTTTTGCATAGTCTATGAAGCACATGATCAATGAATGACTCAACTCCCTAAATTTTTCAATGATGTGACAGATGCTCATGATTTGATCATATGTGCTTGTCCCACTCTGAAATGGTCAGGATGTGGTGGGATTTCTGCTACCATTCGCTTCACACAACGTTAGAGCCATTATGAATATCGAAGTGACAGATGAGGTACATGAGACCCCTTGTCAAATAATATACCCTGCTGAAGTTAGAAAGCATTGTTTGTATAGCCCAACAATAAGAACAAAGAATATGATAGATATAATGGAGCACTAAATGGCTAGAAGATCTCTTAGAAAAATGCAACAAAAGTATGGAAAAATCTAAAACATAATTCACAGCACAAACAATTTCACAGAATGAATAATATTCAATACATCACTAACATCTTTATTTAGCATACTGCAAATCCAACTGAATCAAGCCAACATATCTACGGGACCGCCCTTCCCCGCGTATACCCCAGAGAGCATTATGGTCTGGGTCGCAAAACCATTTGACTCTCCCTGGCCCAAGGGAGGCCAGGCTAGCTGCCACTAGGGCTGGGGCGTTTTCAGTGGTGGCCCCTACCTGGTGGAACAAGCTCCCAGAGAAGATCAGGGCCCTGCGGGACCTTTCTCAGTTCCGCAGGGCCTGCAAGACGGAGCTCTTCCGCCAGGCATTTAATTAGGGGCTGCCGCCGCTGGAGTCCCCGGCCCAAAATTGCACGATCAAGCAGCTGCCTGAATGCCTATGAGCTGATTCATACCGGGAACACCTAGTGCGCATTACTGAGCGGTTGACATTGGAGTGGCAAACAGAAGGACACCTAGCTTCTCTGGATACCTTTTGAAGCATTCGATTCAATGGTTTTAACCGCTGCCAGTATTCTGTATTTTGTACTTGTATGCTATATTTGTATTTATATTTTATGTTTTGTTCTGCATTGTTTAATCGTTGGTGTTTTAACTATGTTATTTATTGTATTTTTATGTCAACTGGAAGCCCCCCTGAGCCTGCATCACAGGGAGGGCGGGGTATAAGTGTGATAATAAATAAATAATAAATAATATGTACTAAATAAGGTTTCTAAAATAGAAGAAATGCATTTGCACTCTGAGCCAATTCCATTGCTTATTCTACTGTTATAGATTCTGGACAGTATTCTTAAGTATTCTTTAGCACATATGATGGTCTGTGAGGAGGCTGCTTTTCCTTTTTTAGGGCCACCAAAGCATACAACTAAGGCTGTTGACTCATGAAAAGGGCGAGTTCTCTATAGATAAAAGAGCAGAGCTCATCTAACATCCAAAGTGTGCAACTCATGTTCAGCTAATGTTGTGTGATTCCGAAAAAATACAGGAAGGACCAGGTCCTGTGTCAGGTGAAACTTCGTAACAACCTTAGGAAGAAAATGTATACGTAGCCTGAGGACCATGCAATCTTTGTGCATATGGAGGAATGGGGTCTCTATGGAGAGTGCTGCCAACTCACTGACTCGTGTAGCTGAAGTGATGGCAATCAGAAAGGCTAACTTAAATGAAAGGAAAGACAATTCACATGTTGCTAAAGGTTCAAACAGTTTATGAACTAACTTAGTAAAAACCAAAGTTAAACTCCATTGGGGGAGTGGCAACTTGGAAGGGGAGTACAAGTTGTTCAAGCCATGGAGGAAATGCTTGGCATCCAGAGCTGCAAACACCGTAGACCTTCCAATAGGCAAATGCGAAGCCAAAATGGCCGCTCAGTATACTTTAATAGAAGAATTAGCTTAACCTTTTGTCTTAAGGTGCATCAGGAACTCTAAAATGAACAATAAGGCACAAGAACTTGGGTCTACTCCCTTGTCCCAGGCCCAAGTGGCAAAACGGGCAAACTTGCTGTCATATGATCACCTGCTGGACGGCCTCCTGGAGGCCAGTAAGACTTCTGCAACTAGAGGGCCCTGGGACCCCTGAGGTGGATCAGCCAAGCAGTGAGCTTGAGTACTTGTAGAGTTGGATCGGATGGAAAATGCCCTCTGAGCAGATTCTGCACTATTGGAAACATGTGAAACTCACCGTTGGCCATGGCCCACAGTTTGGGAAACCAAGGGCACCTTGGCCAGAAAGGAGCAATGAGGATAGCAGTAGTGCCGTCCAGGTGAGCCTTTGTGACCACTCGATTGCGAAGTGGGAGTGGAGGAAAAGCATAAAATAGGCATCCCATCCAGTGAAGCTGAAACGCATCTCCTAATGGCCCGACACCTATTGCAGCCACAGAACAGAACAGAGCACACTTTGTGTTTGTAGGGGTAGCGAATAAATCTATGTGTGGCATACCCCACTGTCAAAACAGGGGTTGTAGAAAGCTCTCCTAGAGACCAGTCATGTGACATGTGAAACACCCTGCTGAGGAAATCGGCCTGTGTATTCAAGTGACCGGCTATGTGGATAGCCTTGAGGTATGCCCCTATTTGTATGACATGGTGCCACAGAGAAATGGCCTCTGTCGTAAGCAACATAGAGACCATATCGCCCTGTTTGATATAATACTGTACAGTCATGTTGTCTCTGCCCATGCAGGACACCTGCAAAAGAAGAGAAGGCCCTCCTTACTGCACGGAGTTCCAGAAGGTTAATATGAAGAGTCACCTCCTCCAATCCCCAGCGGCCCTGGACCATTTTCTCACCACAGTGGGCTCCCCAACCTATCAGGGAGGCATCAGTGAACAATTGCATGTCATAGTGGTGGAAGCCGAACGGCACCCCAGCTCGCAAATGGGACCAGGTGGTCCACCATGACAGAGTATGCAACACAGAGTGCGGCACCATTAAGCAGTTGTTTGGGTTATCCATGTGACCATGAAAAATTCTCAGAAACCAATTCTGTAAGACCCTCATGTGTAATCATGCATAGGGAAGAACTGCTGTGGTTGCAGCCAAGTCCCCCAAAAGGCATTGTAAATACCCAGCAGAGCGCCTGCAACAGGCCAATAAGGAGCAGACCAGTTGTATAAGGCATTGTGCCTGGACCTCTGGGAGAAATGCCTTCCCTAAAACGGCATCCAATTAGCCCCCAATGAACTCTAGCCACTGGACAGGACGGAGACTAAATTTATTAAGATTGACTAATAACCCCAGCAACTGCAGCATAGTCAAGGCAAGTGCAATGTATGAAAGCAGAAGGTTTGGGGAATCTGCAACCAGCAACCAGTCATCTAACTATGGGTAAACTGTACACCCCTGGAGGCGGAGATGGGCTACTACCACCGAGAGGCATGCCGTAAATACTCGTGGGGCAGAAGCTAACCCAAAAATGGAAGAACAGTGTATCGGAACACTATGACATCATCGACAAAGCACAGAAAATGTGCACAATCCTTATGGATGGCAATATGGAAATAAGCGTCGGTCATGTCATTGCTGGCAAACCAACAACCAGAGTGAAGTAACAGCATAACCTATTGCAATGAGAGTATTCGAAACTTCAGTCTCATCAGAAATTTATTCAGATGGTGGAGGTCCAAAATAGGACTTGCTGTATCAAGCCTTTATCAAGGAGAAGCTGCACCGACTGTGGAAAGACCAGCGTACCACTGCGTGATGGAAAGAAGAGACAGCGAGAATCAGGGTATGAAAGTAATAACGGTCCTTTATTATAATCAGGACCCAAGGGTCATCTGTAATAAGTACCCATGAATCATAAAAATGGGCCAACCTGTCTCCATGTGGGTGGAGGACGGGGAGGGTACTAGTCATTGAAAATCGGATCCTCGACTCACCGGATCCCTCCCAGGCCTATTGTCTTGCACCGGTTTTGGCTTGGAACACTTGTTCTGGTAGGTGGAGTGATACGAAGCCCTAGGAGGGGCATGAAAGGGCTGATTCTGAAACCGTGACTCCGAATAATGGAATGGCTGCGAGTAGGGTAGGCGCTGTGCGGGCCGAGACTAATGCCTGGTTTTTTTATGGTTGCTGACATGAGCCGAAATCCTGAAGGATTTTGCCTGAAGCTTGTACTTCCCAATGAGCTCCAGGACCTCATCTGTCTCCTGATTGAACTTTCACCTCAAAGGGGAGATCTGCCTGAGTACCCAAGGGCAAAGCCAGGAGTGTCTACACAAAACTAAAGTGGACCCCGTTGCCCTGCTGTGGCAGTCAGCATTGTGACATGCAGCATTCACCCGTAGCTTCCCCAATTGTCTACCCTCCTCAGCTATCACTCTAGCTAGGGTCTGTTTCTCTTGGGGCAAGGTGTCAAGGTAAGGAACCATCTTCTCCCACTGTTGTAGAGCCCCATGACTGCTGAGAAATTAACTACACAAAGGCCCATTGCCCTGGAAGAATACATCTTCCATCCTAAAGAGTCTAACTTGCGACCTTCTTTGTCATTTGGGGAGGTATACAAGCTGTATCTAGTACAGGAAGGAATGACCTCTGATATGAAAGAGTTAGGCTTTGGATGCTGAAAAAGATAGCCGCAGTCTGAGTCTATCATCTTATATAGTCCATCCAATTGCCTGGCGGACGGAGTCGTGGACACGTGGTGTGTCCAGGCTACAAACATCACTTCTTGAAGGCCCTGCAGAAAAGGCAAGGCAACCAGATCCGTGTCAGGTATAAAAAGGGCCAAAGTACCATGAGAGGGTCCTTGGTCTTGGGTTCAGAGGGGGAGCGCTTCAGCTCCAAGGCCTTGGCAATCCTGATGTTCTGATCAGCAAATGACAACATGTCCTCCGAAGGAGGCACCGAAGTCTTGTTGCCAATGACATCATTTGGAGTTGAAACAGAAGCCAGCTCCGAGCCGCAGTCAGAGACTGCATCCCCTTCAGAACGAGACCAGGGATGGTCATAGTCGGAGCCTCGCAGTGGATCTCTGTGTGCAGAGTGTGGGGACCTCGAACGATCATGACGAAGGGCCCTGGATTTGAAAAAGAGAGCATAAGCACAAGGTGGCAGCATGTCGAAGGCATCGAGAGACGGACTGGGGCTCAACAGATGGACCAGGAGCACATCCGATGAGAGGGATCGTTCACGTCAATGGGAGCCTTAGGATTACAGCAAGTGCTTGGTACCGAGGATCAGTACCAAAGGCAACCAGTACCAAGGTGAATCCTAGAGTCTTCGGCACTGTTGCAGAGATCTGCCCCTTGACACCGGGCGGTCATTGGAACTGGGGGAGCATCAATGTCAAGGTGATAGAGAGTCTCAGCGCCGACTCAACGCAGAGTCCTTTGGACGGTCAGCGGGTCAAGCCCTTTTGACAGCGGCGAAGACCGCTCTTGCGCCTTTTTCTTAGCTTTCTTAGCCGACAGCTTGGATTCTGCTCGAGGCAGTGCAGGGGCTGTGGCGACTTGCGCTTGAGCAGGAGTCGGGACCGAACACACAGACGGAGGCTGTGAGGGCCTCTCCAAGGGTGCAACAGTCTCCAAGATAGACTATGGTGCGGCAAGAGCCCTCTCCCATAATGCTGCCTTCAATCAGGCCACTCTGGCCTCCCTTGCTCGAGGTGTCAGGGCCTTACGGGCCTCACAGGCAGAGGAGTTATGGGTCTCCCCTAGGCAGAGCACACAATAGCCGTGTTCATCCGACTGAGACATTTTGGGTCCACAAGTTCTACATTTTTTTAAAAGACCTACCTTTTGTTTTCCTGAGGCCATTGTTCTCCTCAGGAAATAATCACAGCTCGCAACAACAGTCCTCTTTCAGTGGTGGCAGAAAGAGAACTGAGGGAAGAGGGCAGGCTCCTCCCAGGACAAGTGATTTTGGGGCAGGAAAACCCCTCCCAGGAGAGGAGCCTGACTCTCTTGGGAAAAAATTTCTAGTAGAAGCTCACTAGTTCCTCCCGGTGGCTGGCCTGCAGTCCTGCAGTCCTCCATGTGGAACTGCACAGAAGCCTTGAAGATGAACAAACTCCCAGCATTAAGCTTCCTTTTGGGCCCACAATTTCATAGCATTTCCAGAAGCGAATCCAATTCTCTTACCCTCTTGATCTTACTGGACTGTATATCCTCTCTGACATGCAAAACCACACACCTCCAACACTTCCCGCCCCCCCCCCGTTCTTCCGATATAATTTATAACCAGGAATCACCATATCCCACTGATTTTCTTCATCCTACCAAATTTCTGAAATACCCTCAATGTTTATTTTCCCCCCAACAGCAAGCATTCCAACTCCCCGATTTTACCTCAGACACTTATAGCATTTGTATATAAACACCTATAATCTCCCATACATGTTAAGCCCGCAACCTTTCTCTTGCTGCCTTGAGACCTTGCCAGGCAGTTCATATCATTAGCCACAATCTCAGTGGACAATTCTAATCCATTTCCTTGTAAAGAAGTAAAAGCTACCCCTTCATCTCTTTGAGATGAGCCATCCCAGACCAGAGACTTTTCATCTCCTGTTGGCTTTCCCCCAATATTCAGTATAAAAACTGCTCTGCCACCTTTTTGATTTTAAGCACCAGTAGCCTGGTTCCTTCTCGGGACAAGTGGAGACCATCTCTTTTGTACAGCTCCCTCTTGTTCCATAAAGCATCCCAGTGCCTAACAAACTTGAACCCTTCCTCCCTACACCAGCATCTCATTCATGCATTGAGACTCCTGATCAGTGCCTGTCTCTCTGGCCCTGCACGTGGACCAGATAGCACTTCTGAAAAGGCGACATTGGAGGTCCTGGCCTTGAGTTTCCTGCCTAGCAGCATAAATTTTTCCTCCAGGACCTCACGACTGCATTTCCTCACATCGTTGGTGCCAATATGTACCACTGCTTGTACCATTGCTGCATGTACCATTGCTGCTAACCGGTTTCCTTGGGGGTGGAATATTTTACACCTCATTGGCTTTTAGGAATTTAACCTGGAGTAACAAATCAGCAAGAACTTTACCTCATTTCATTCTAATATATAAAATGCACCATTTATTCATTTATTTATTTCAATTTATAACCCGTCTTGCAGGGGTAACTGGCTCAAGGTGGCGTACACAGTTAAAATACACTAAAACAATAAATACAGTAAAATTCCATAAGTAACACAGAGACAATACAGATGGTGGCAGTTCCTAAGCATAATCTAAGGAAGAAAGGCAGCATCCCACAGTGTATCATAGGGCCATAGCATATTCCAGTGGCTCATTCATCAGTGGCGGCTCCTAATCAAAGGCCTGGTGGAAGAGCTTTGTTTCACAGGCCCTGCAGAACTGCAAAAGGTCCCATAGGGCCCTGTTGTTCTCTGGGAGCTCGTTCCACCAGTGTGGAGCTGCCACTGAAAAGGCCCTAGCTTTAGTGCTGGCCAATCTGGCATCTTTTGGATCAGGGAGAGTCAGGTGGTTTTGCGACCCTGACCTCAGTGCTCTCTGGGGCACGTATGGGGAAAGGTGGTCCCTCAAGTAGACAGGCCCCCATCCATATAGGGCTTTAAAGGTCAAAACCAGCACCTCGAAACGAATCCGGTATGCTACTGGCAGCCAGTTCAATGACTTCAGCACAGGCTGGATGTGATGTCGTATAGAGAGACCAATCAACAGCCTGGCTGCCACATTTTGCACTAGCTGTAGCTTCTGGATTTGGGACAAGAGCAGCCCCATGTAGAGCACGTTGCAGTAGTCTACTCTCCAGGTGACCATAGCATGGATCACTGTTGCCAGGTCATTGCATTCAAGGAAGGGAACCAACTGCCTAATCAGCCGCAGATAGTAAAAACCTGCCTTGGCAGTGGCTGCTACCTGGGCCTCCATTTTTAAGGCGACATCCAGGAGCACTCCCAGACTCCTGACCTTCGGTGCTGGCACCAGTGGTGCCCATCAAAGGTCGGTAGTGGGATCCCTACCCCCAACCCGCTCTGACTCAGGTACAGGACCTCCGTCTTCGTTGGATTCAATTTCAATCGGCTCAGCCTAAGCCAGCCCGCCACGTTCTGAAGTGCCCATCTAGGTCATCTGGGGTAGAGTCGGACTGCCTGCCCAGCAACAGATATAGCTGGGTGTCGTCAGCATATTGGTGACACCCTAGCCTATGCCTTCAGGCAATCTGGGCAAGGAGGTGCATGTAGATGTTAAATAACATTGAGGATAGCACCACCCCTTGAGGAACCCTGCAAACCAGTGGGTGCCTCTGGGATGTCTGTTCACCTAACACCACTCTCTGTCCCCAACCTTGGAGGAGGGAAACGAGCCATTGCAAGGCAAGCCCCTGGAACCCAGCGTCAGTGAGGCAGTGGGTCAGTAACTGATTGTTGACAGCGTTGAACACTGCCAACAGGTACAACAGCAACAGCACTGCTGTACCGCCTCGATCCTGATGCCTCTGGAGGTTGTCTGTGAGGGTGACCTGTGCCATCTCCGTCCCATGGTGTGGCCGAAAGACAGTCTGAAATGGGTCCAACATGGAAGTGCCATCCATAAAGCTCTGCAACTGAATTGACCACCACCCTCTCAAGTAATTTGTCCAAATAGGGCAAATTGGAGACAAACGGGCAAATTGGAGAGGGCGAACCGTCACTTCCTTGAGTGCCCCGGGAACAGTCCCTCGGTGAAGGACTTGTTGATAATATCCCCGAGGGCAACTCACAACCCCTCACGGCCAGCTTTTATAAGCCATGAAGGGCACGGATCAAGGCTGCATGTGGTTGGGCATACTGTTGAGAGCAATTTTCCGACTTCCTCAAGGCTGAGTGGACTGAAATAATCCAGAATAGAACCAGAAAATGTGCATGGGGCCTTGAGTTTGCTCACTGGCTCAACTGTAGCAGGGAGATTGTGGCGGAGCAACAGGACTTTATCTGCAAAGTAGCTCACAAAAGCCTCACAGCCGATGTCCAATTCCCTAGCATTTGGTCTGCCCTGTGGCAGCTTTGTTAGTGATCAAATAGTTCTAAACAACTGTGCTGGACGTGAGCTAGCAGACACAACCATAGTCGCATAGAACTCTCTCTTTGCAGCTTTGACTGCCATCTTATAGGATCTCATAAACATCCTATAGGATGCTCTGGTTGCTTCATCGTGAGCACACCACCAGTCTCTCTAGTCATCTGAGTCCTCGTTTCATCAGCTGTCGCTCCTCGGCGAACGAAGGAGCTTGCTTAGAGTGAGGGTGCAGAGGGCATTGGGGAGCGATTTCTTCGATAGCTGCCGAGAGCCGACCATGCCAGTCCTCGACTAGCTCATCTAACGAGCCGTCCGGGGGCATGGGATCCCGCAAAGCCATCTGAAGCCACAGAGGGTCCATTTGGCTCCATGGGCGAGCCAAAATACGCTCGCCACCCAAACAGGGATGGTGTGGAACATTCACATGGGACTTCAGAGCATGGTGGTCTGACCATGGTACTGGCAAAGCAGTAATCCGGTCCACTGTAGAGTGTGTGCCCGGCCCAATCCATGGGGGCCATTATATATTGGGTGAGTCCTAGCGCCGCCATGGACAACACCAGGTCCTTCGCCAGTGTAGAGACTGCATCGTCAGCATGGACACTGAAGTCACCCAAGACTATCAGCCTAGGTTACTCCAATGCCCAGCCCGGCACAGCCTCAACCAGGGATGACAGGCTATTGGTCAGTGCATTAGGCATCCAGTACACTAGCCAAAATAGCCAAACTCTCCCCAGCTTTCAACACCAGGCCCGAGCTCTCGATGCCTCCGAGCTTCAATGGCGGGAGCGCCCTGAAGGAGTAAGCCTCCCAAATGAATACAGCCACTCCTCCCCCCCGCCCCTCAGTCTGCAATTGGTGAAGGACCAAGAACCCGGGCAGAGCCAGCTGGGAGAGAGCTACTGTCTCCCCATCTTGCACCAAGCCTCGGTCATGCACGCCAGGTCTGCTCCCTGCTCTAGCAAAAAATCCAGCAGGGTTGAGGTCTTATTATTTTGATTCTTAATGCATCACATTGACAAGAGTTAATGTTTACTGATCAATGAACGGTGCTGTCTGGTATTTTCTCTAGTAAATATGCAGACCTGTCTATTTTTTTCAATACACAAATCCTACACATAGATGGATATGCCAGGGAAACTATATGAATACCATATTCAGCAATTTAGTAATCAAACTGTTTTTCTGGCACATCCTCTGGAATTGTATACTTTAAACATACACTTGTAGACTGAATGACTGCCCTGCTAAAAACAACTGGTCCATTAGGAAAATAAAGACAAATTTCGGCATAACACGAAATAGTGTTGTCTCGTGCCAAAGACACTTTCTTATCCGCAAAGCAAATGACAGAGATTAGGGATGCTGCCAAGCTCCAAGTTAACCAAAATCTGGCTGTAGATTTGCAGATCTGCTTGTGACAGAACCAAGCTGAAACAGACCTGACAACTCTTTGAAAATACACTGGAAATGCCCAAGGCCACTCTACACAAGTGCACAGGCCTTATGCACTAACATAGTTCAGGACACCATTCAACATCACAGACCTAGGAGAATACACTATTCAATCTTAAAAGTCATCTTTCTGACAGAATTTATCCTGGGTTCCTTGGGTTACTATTTATCTTTTCCCACATGGCTTGAATGGTCTCTCTCTTGATCCCAAATATATGATCTAGGCAGGTTACAGTCAGCTCTCTTTTTCTTTTCTCCTCTTTTTCCTCAACACATATTTCTACCATTGTGTTTCAGTTATTTGCAGGTAGAACCTATTTTGTTTTTTAAAATTAAATTTCTCAAAACTGAACTTGTGCCTTTCAGCTCTATAACATCTGTACTATTGCCTCTGCTCAATACTGCAATCTGTTCTCCTTACTTTATTTAATCAATTCCACTCACCCTCATGATTGCTACTACTCTTTTCCACATTGGCACTCTTTACTTCATTATTCTACCATCTTAAACATATTTATTGCTGGCTCTTTTCAGAATTTTGGCAACTACCCTTTGTATATTGTTAGAGATAGGTGGTGGTTAAAGGCGGGACATCTGCTGAGGCCGATGGTCTGTTCATTTGGTCTTTCTATTCCCACCAGGAATGGGAAACTGCCCAAAGACAATCTCTCACTTCAGGCACCTAAAAGAATGGAATGCAACTTTCACACTCCCTGTAGCATTGCCGGTACCAACAGGTTAAAGCACAAGGGTTACTTAGAGAGCGTCGTCATGAAAGATATTACAAAAGCAAATGATAGTGACCTTTCACTTGACCAAACTGACTATTTTTCAGCACATCCCCTTTCAGAAAGGCAGAATGGCCTCATTAGCATTTCTTCTGCCTCAGGAAGATAGATGAGCCTTTTTTCTTTGGAAGAAGAATCCCATGTTGCAGAAAGTCACATGTGCAACTCATGGTCTACTACATGTACACTATGAAACACAACTGAAAAGTTTCTGTTTCTGAAAAATGCAGAACGGAGATACAACCAATTTTACTGAATCACAAAAGCCCATTTTGTCAAGTCTTTCCAACTATATGAAGCCTTTTCAATTCTGTAATCTTAGTATTTATATTGAAAAATATAAAGCTCACACTTATTTGCTAAGTGTGAACTTTATATTTATCATCTCTCTTCGTGCTTGCTTTAATATCCTTTTCTTTCATACCCCCTTCACAATGCCATTTCTCCCTTGGTGCTCCAAGGACCGGATTATTTTTTTAATTATTATTTGCCTCCTTCTCTTACAACTTTTGATGATTAAAACTATCTCTTTACTCATACTCAAATTTCTCTTCCTTTTTTCTCCTCTATCCTCTCATTGAAAAGTCAATATTATAGACTGCAAATAACTGGGCCTGTGTCTTAAGTAATATGCCTAGAGATGGTAGGTGCTTTAGGAAGCAATCCTAAACAGGACTATGGAAAAGTTGATCCCATGTTATTCAGTTAGGCTTATACCCAGAATAGCGTCTTCAGGACTGCAGCTTTAGAGTATCAAAGAAACATTTACCACAGCTTGCCAAAACTCAGTAGAACAAATATGACTGCTCTACGTTTTTTGTGTACAGAACATGAAATAAATGGGGAGGGGAGCATAACCTCAAAAGACATTAAAGAATTCAAGAATGACACTGTGGGAATTAAATTAATTTCTGCAGTTCAGCCCATTTCTAATAAAGCTTTATAAAGCAGGCATGTACTATAATGTAACTTTCCAAAGACAGTCATGCCAAACAGAGTCAGAAAAATCATCTCTGTGCTCTGCTGGTTTAAATATTAAATTTCAAGAATAAACTACTTCTCAAACCATTGAGATAAAAGCTACCATTACCTCAAAAATACAAGAGCAACAGTTAAAATAAAATATTAAATACCATCACCTCTTTAAAAAGATTAATAGCAGAGCAGAGCATAGAGACCTGGATTTCTGAGACTGGGTGACAGAAAGTGTCCATGCAGCAGCCACTTAAAATTGGCAAGTTTTTAAAAAAACAACAGCATAGAGAAAATGGTAGAAACAATACAATGAAAGTCAGAGGGCACTGAAGAGATGAATTGGGCAGCAATTCCTTCAAAGGTTATCAAAGGTTATCAAAAATGGTTTTGGAATTTGGGTACAAGACTTATTTGCCTAGATTACAGCCTATTCCTATTTTAGGCCAATCCACATGATCAACCTTTAAAAATGCTAAGAACCTATAGACATGAGCATCTATGTAAAAATACTGATTTCCTAACTGATATCTATTTCATAATACCGAATGCAATGTTTTAGTGGTTTCAGAAACAAACAAAAGACAGGAGACTAATGTCTCATAAGAAGCGTAGACCTACCAATCAGGGTGGAAGACTAAAAGATTTTATTAAACAAACATGCAGATGTTTGTTCCTCTTTCAGAGTTGGTAAACAGTACCTTTTCAGGTTCCTGAACTATCAAATACTGCAGTTTGCAAAATTACAGTTTAAAGAAATAAAACACACATGTAATTATCTTATGAAAAAGAACTACTATTGTCCAGCTCTGGGCTCGAGTTATTTTCTCCAAAAATCTGTTTTATTATTTAGCAATTACTAGGAGTTTCTGTGCCCCAGTTGCCCCAGTGGAGCAGAGGGAGCTTCTGAAGCTCTTAGGTGTGTTGCACAAATAATTTGGATAGGTACATCATTACAATGAAACATAGTTATTCCAGCGACACACAAATCCCCTGCAATAAGAACCTAAGATCCGTTCTAGTGCTGGAAATTATATCTTTAACTAATAATATTAGAATAAAGCTTCTAGGATAAAGAATGGTCCTGCCAAAAAAGTGCAATGCAAGTTCCAGATAAACAGCTGGAGGGGAGAGGTTTTCTCTCCCTAACCTTAGTTCCTTCTTTGGCACCCCAATGCGCTACTTAAACTGAGGATGAGATTAGTCATACATTGCTTCAATGTATGGGATGCAGCAGTGCTGCTTTGAAAATAAATTTTGATGTGCAGTGTATTCCCCCCTATAGATTAAGTATGGAATTAAGTGTTACTTGAGTAATATTATAAACGTTTTGTAACATTAGTTACAACACAGCACTCAAATTCAAGTGCTATTAACCAGAAAAGCAGATTATCTGAATTCAATACTTTATTTCATAAAGAGATACACAGTGGAAGGTCCAAGTAGCTATTCTCATAAATCAAATGGCAAATGTATGGGAATGGAACAGAATCTTCTTGTTTAATGCGACCTTTGGTTTAATGTGACCTTTCACTTGCCACAATTATAAAGTAGCTGTTCTCAGGGCCAGTGCATATGTTGCCTTATATTCCTGTGTAACAATCAAAATCTGTAGTTCAGGAAATGTTTCATTGTATTACAGCTAGTGACAATATACTGGCAGCATTTAGTATCAATGGTATCTCTAGCTTCAAATAAAAAGGTTAAAATGAAATGAATCTGGATAGAGAAGCTGGACTTCAGAAATCATAACATTTCTAAATGGTGTCAAGGATCTGACCTTTATAAATATATGTTGTAAATATCAGTACTAAAAAGCAAAATAATGTGGAATACAAGAAAAGTGTCCAAAAAAGGTATCACATATTGTACACAACTTTGGCAAAGCTTTAAAAAGCCATCATTATCTAAAACTTTTCATCTAAAGTAGTAGAGAGAAAAGCCATTGATACATACTGTACACAAGTTTTTATCCATGTATATAAATCAAAGGAAGCAGCTTCCTTTAAGGCAAGCATACAAAGATACTAAAGCAAGATACTAATTAAATATTCATACATTCAATATTTCAAAATAAGGAATTTGGATATACACATGCATAATTTAAGTTCTATAGTGAAATCTATCTACAGAGGCCATTTCTACTGTATTTCAACAGCATCCCAACTTGAAATGTACACTGCATCCTTTTCTATGTCGTGGTAAAACTTTAAAGTATACAGTAATTCATTTCAAGCACTAAACACAGAATAAAGGCCATGCTGTGCACACGGCACATTTATAGGAAAACTACAGCTTTGCCTTCATCATTACACTGCTCATTGCATAGAGATTATGCCACTTTGCCCTACAAAGAGAACCCGAATTGGGAAATCAGCAGACTCACTAAATCAAAAAAGTAAATTAAAAGTTAATTGTAAAACATTTATAACTGCTGAAGTTACGCAAGGAATATAAACACATACATTCATGTATGCAAATCCACTCCACTCACCATTATGATTTGTTCATAGTAAGATGTTGGTTTGTTTTGGTTTTAACCCAAACACATGTAACATTGACTACATTTTCTTCCTGACTGGCTCCACCCTCCATTTCTCTTCTTCAACAGGCAATCAAATCAGAACACCTTAGGGCCAAACTAGACAGGACAGAATAAAATTTATGATCCTATCTCCTTTTTCACTATTAACAGCACTATAGAGTAGGGAACACAAATCAGATCTGCAGTGGTAGTTAACTGTAACCTTTCCCCATGAGGCAAATAAGAGGGGGAGGGTATACTGGTTTAAACTGAAGAACAGGAATGGGGGATACCCCCCACTTCTCCAGCACCATGTTTAATCACTTCAGTCCATGGGTTGTTATTAAATATGGATTTTTTTCTCCTTTTATTCCCATGGCAAATCACCTCAACATTCTAAATGTTGTGCTGTTAACTAAGGCTTTTCCTTCATTTTTCATTCACTGTGTCCAAGTTCACATCCCACTGTATGGTTATGTTCCTTTCTTCCAGTCCACTTTTCACACATGCTTTATATACATCAACATAGTCCCTCAGTAAGACTGTGTATGTACCTGAAACATACTTCTTCAATCTGTGAATGAGGACTCACCTGTGAGTGGGCAGTCTAATACACTGCCATTACTCTACAATTGCCCAATGAGGAGCATATGGAGGGAAAAGGCTCCATATACACACAGCCCTCTGCCAGCATTCACTACCTGTATTCATAATGTAAGCACAAGGCTTCTATGTCCTACCCACTGCACCCAGATGCTACGTTGTGCATGAAAATCAGAAAATTGCTACATTGTCAGTGTACTGCAGGAAGCAGAACACAGAGATAGAAGAATTAACATTTAGAGCAATTCTGAAGTCAGTTTTTTGAAGGCTCGTACACAAAGAGACACAGAACATCTCATAGTGCAGGATTCGCAAAGTGGAGCCCCCTTGCATTTTGTATTGTAAAGAACAATTTCAACAAATCTTTTAGAGGCAACTATAAATTCTTGACATTATTCTGAAGCTTCAAAAACTACTGACTTCAGTTTCTGAATGACAGTGTTAACAGCCATCTATATAAAAAAACGATACCTATGGGAAGACTTCAGCATTTATTATTACGTACGTATGAACAGCACCAGGAAAATGTGAGCAGGTAAGTACACAGTCACAAGTTACACACAGCTTTGTAAAATTTGCACTTACACAAAAAGTACTTCATATGCAGGGGAAACAACCTAAAGAGTCTTGCAATGAATATAAACTTGCCTCAAAGCTAATACTTTAATTTTCAAGAACCAAGTAAGGAGACAGGAAAAAAATAAAAACTAGTCAGTAACAATGCAGCGTCGAAAAGCAATAAAATCAAAATTAAGTTATAAATAATTTAAAGCTTGTCATGAAGATGTATTAATAATTCATAAGATAAATAATTTACTAAATAATCAAATAAATAAATAATGAAATACATAAATAAATCAGCAAATAAATAATTCTGCAAAATAACCTAACAATAAGTCACTAAAACAAATGACAACCCTACAAAACTATAACGATTTTCTAAATTCTGATAGTTTTAAATAAACAAATGTACATAAAATAGATCAATCTTTGTTAGATGAAGAAATATTTTTCAGTGATATTGGTAAATTCCTGATTACATGGCAAAGGATATACTTTACATTTCACAAAAATGAAGCAATCTGTGTAATTTAACTAAGCAGTTACCATATATCTTGCTCTTCCCATTCCCTGTATTTCTTTTATATAACTAGTTTTTCATAAAATATACAGAGACAATCCTTTTATATTATTCTTTTTGCACAGTACTTACTATACTGCTAACGTACTCCTTGGTAGTTTTCTGTGTTCTCCAAACCTTCAGAAGTTTTGCTGCAAGGAAAAACAAGTAAAGTAACCTTACTTATTACAGATGGTATCCCATTCATTAGTGAATGACAACATTTTATTTGAAAGCACAAGAAAAGCTGTTTCATAATTCTACAAAGCAACTTAATGTGAAATAACCATTACTGTTTGTCAACTACCTAAAGTTTTTAGAAGTCTTTGGTGGAATGATTTCAAGCAGACTGATGCCTGTTTGTTGTATTTAAACTGACATACAATCTGTGCAAACTGGCAGTCATTCAGATTTAGAGACAAAATGTGAAAAGGACAAAATGTTTGGCTGACTTCTAAAACCTATCCTCAATACTCAAAGTACATAGTCCTTGGAAGTATACAGCGGTTACCAAGTTTCTCTCAGTAAAGAGCACTCATAACTTAAAATCTGAACAATACCCTTCAATAGTGATACCAAGAGGTGTCAACCAGTGAGTGATAGAAATCATTATATTGGGATTTATTTTAATGCACCATATTGATAGTCCAAAGGGGAACATATATCACTTATGACCTTAACCCACAGTTTTTCCCTCCCTTGCACAATATTTTGGGCAATTATTGCTTCAAAACTATTTCCTGATTTTGTGGGAAAGGCTTGAAATGTCTAGAACAGTTACCAGCCCAAGTGCGGGGCAGGCCACCATCCCACTGGGAAATTCTCCCATGGTGATAATGGCCAGTCTACTCCTGGCTACAACCATGGTACTATGGATACATTATTCTAAAGGAACTGGAAGAGTATCTTCCTTAACAGCCTAAATATAATTTCTTCCGGAATTAGGATGTTACTTCAGAGGACCTATCCTTTACACCAAAATGTAACCTTCTCTACCTGATATACTTCATAGAATCATTAAGAGATGCAGCATTTGTAATAAACTTTTGTGTGCTGTTTTAAAACTCACAGGTCACACATAAGGCAAAGCAAAACAAAGCCCCTTAAAAACAGCACTAAGGTAGGATGCCCAGCTTTGAAAGTGTGGCCAAAACACACTCATTTCAATTAGGGCTACCTTTAAGCAAAACAGTTTTAAGCAAAAGAGCAAAGATAAGAGTATAAATTAACACATTATGCAGAGCTTTAACTTAAATGATCAATCCATAGAAGACTGAATGTGTGTTTCCTTTGTAATTAACAATGTCAAGCCTGAAAGTCTTACCATAAAAGTTAATCCTAAAAGATTGATCATACTCTCTCCCTTATCACATTTTATTTTGAAGGACCATTTCCTCCCATACTGTCAAGCCTGCCAGTTAAGATCTGCCTCTCAAGCTCTGCCCTCCTGCTTTCAAAGGTGAGGCCAGTGGAAATTAGAGACAAGGCGTTTTTGGCAGTGGCAGTCGCCTCTGAATGCAGTCCCTCTTGAGGCTCACCTGGCACCTACTTTACTTTCTTTTAGGCTCCAGTCCAAAACACATCTTTTCCTCCAGACATTTATTTAGGAGTTTTATCTTACCAGCATTTTAATCTGAAGAAGTGAGCAGTGACTCACGAGAGCTCATACCCTGCCACAAATTTTGTTAGTCTTCAAGGTGCTACTGGGTTCTTGCTCTTTTCTATTGCAGCATTTTAATGGTTTACTGTTTTATATTGTGACACTGTTTAATTGTAAACCCCCTTGGGCAGAACTCTGAAGAGATGGCATAGAGATACCCCAAATGAATAAATAATAACCATAATATACTGAAATACTGCAGTTTCTAGATTCTTACATCATACCGCTTCTGTCTTACAAAACTAACAATTTAGTGAACAGGCTACTTTCATAGGAAAGAAGTTTGTTTTTACTGGTATCATGGGTAGGCTTAGGTGGGTTACAGAGAGGTAACAGAAACAATGAAGCCACAGCAGAAATGAAACTCGACATTCCATAGCCTCCCTCCATTCCCATGGCAGCCAGGACCGACAGAGGGCTAGCTGACACCGAACAATGAGAGCTGCAGGTGGGCCTGCTTGCAATGGCAGATTCTGGAGTATGGGAGGAAATCTGGAGAAATCAGCTGAAGGTGATGGAGGGATCACCTCCTTTCCAGTTCCCTGCCTCTCCCCAGCTTGTAGTGGTTAAGAGCAGTGGACTCTAATCTGGAGAACTGGGTTTGATTCCCCACTTCTCCACATGCAGCTAGCTGGGTGACCTTGGGTCAGTCACAGTTCTCTGAGCAGTTCTCACAAGAGCAGTTCCCTAGTTCACAGGGTGTCTCTTGTGGGGAAAGGAAGGGAAGGAGACTGTAAGCCACGATGAGTCTATGAGTGAAGGGTAGAAGTATAAATCCAACTCTCCTCCTCCTCCACTATCTAGAATGACAGGCTCCAGAGTGGAATGATGGTCCCTAAGAACAGAATCATTTCTCTGGGACTGGGAATCACAGAAGCGTTCTGTGACTGGAATGAAAGGTCCCAGCTTGGAAAGCCCATACCTGTGACTGAAATCAGTGCTCTGCACCTGTAAACACAAACCTTAGAGTGGAATGAAATACCTTTTTTATAATGTCAAGTTGCAGTGACTTATGGGTGACTTATGGTGACCCCATGGGGTTTTAAAGGCAAGAGATGTTCAGAGGTGGTTTGCCATTGCCTGCTTCTGTGTAGTGACCCTGGTATTCCTTGGTTATCACCTATCCAAACGCTAGCCAGAGCTGACCCTGCTTAGCTTCTGAGATCTGATGAGACACGGTTACATTTTAATTAATATTTCTGGAAGTTGTGTAGTTATTCTGAAAGCAGCTCCACTTCAGTAGTTTTCCTGCCAGCTCCTCTTGTTTCCTTCCAGAGTCATGATGTTGGTGACTTGACCTCATTCTTCTCTGTCATTCTTCCCCTTCCTTTTCTTCCTTACAGCCCTTCTGCTACACTCAGGGACCATCATTCCACTCTGGGGCCTGTCATTCCAGACGAAATTTAGGTACCTCTGCCTATACCTTTGAGAGTGAAAAGCTAACACAGAACTGAGATGGCTCAGTGCTACTTGGTAAAGCTCCAATATTGATTTTCCGACACATTGTAGTTCTTGAGATTACCAAAACCTGAGATTACATTCTGAGAATTTTAAATTACAGACCTATAATCAAATCCTCAGAAAATTAATTTTTGAAATAAAATTCAAAATCTAGCTGTGACTTTTAGTTCCAATAAATTGAGCATCTTTCTACAGTTTAAGGTTAATTTTTTTAATGAACTAGCATGGCCCATGAGATCTAATTTTTACATTCTAATTGTGAACAAAACACAATCATGTTCTTTTTTATGTCATAACAAAACACTGTCCAGTACTTACCAGCCTTTGCACTGGTTTACTTACAACATCTGCTACACTGGAATTGAAAAGTGAGAACCACTCAATGATAGAGTTAGACATAGACCTTTGAGGCTAGGTTTTTAAAAAATTCATCACTCAACTGTAATCTAGGTTCACTATGTAATCTTAACTAAATCACTACAGCTTTTTCTAACCTACCTCAAGGTTTTTTTGAGGTATTTATTTATTTACTTCATTTATACCCTTTCATCCCAATATGGAATGAAAGTGGAAAGAGGGCCTTGTTATGCTCTCTCATCCAGGGCCTACAAAAACCTGGAACTGGCACTGTTTTTACAGAGAAGAACTTTCAAACATTTGCCTATTCTCCATTCAGTAGTCTAGAAGGAAAGTGCTACACATACTTGTATTGTAGACTTCCAAACTTCCCTTTCTGAAAGTGCAAGGTTATTTCTGTTTACACAAGAGGATAAGCACAAATTTCTCCTTCAACTCTCCAAAGTCCCTACATTGCTTCCTTTACTATTCACAAGCCCAACACCCTCACCTTCTGGATTGGCTTTTCAAGGGAGGGACTGTAACAATAAGGGGATGGAAAAAAGTTCTTTGAACACATTTCAAGATTGAACTTTGTTTTTATTATATGACTAGGAATAAGGCCCACTGTGGAAATAAATACAATGGGCTCTAGAAAGAGGCTCTGGGAGAGTGCCCTGGCTTTGGGCGCTCAGTGACAATTGCTGTGGCAATCTCAGCAGGGTATAATGACAGAGTCCACCATTTTCCTCAGAGGAACTGATCTTTGCTACCTGAAGAGCAGTAGTAATGTTGACTGATCTCCAACCCTCACCTGGAGATTGGTAACCGTGGTTCCCCAAGAGGGAGTGGCTGGTTTGGAGGGTGGAGTCTATGGCATTGTACCTGTCTGAGGTCCCACCCCTCCTCAACACTCACCCTCTCCAGGTTCGACCCCTCAAATCTCCAGGAATTTCCCAACCTGGAGTTGACAACCCTATCTCCCTCCCAGCCAACCATCAACCTACCTTTAGTTTTCCATCTCCTCCCCCCTCCCTCCTAGAGAGCAGCTGTAATTTTGAGTGATCTCCAGCCCCCACCTGGAGATTGGCAACAATGGTTCCCCATCAGGGAATGGTTGGATTGGAGGGTGGAGTCTATGACATCGTACCTGTCTGAGGTGCCACCCCTCCTCAAACCTCACCCCCTCCAGGCTCCATCCCTCAAATCTCCAGGAATTGCCTACTTGGAGTTAGCAACCCGATCAGGACTGGGCCCAATGAGTTTTCTCCCAAAGGTCAACATAGGTGTGGAAAGGGCCTTTTACTGACAGAGAGAAAGTACAGGTGCCAACTCTGATTAGGGAAATACCTGGAGATTTGGGGGAGGTGGATCCTGTGGAGGGCAACATTTGGGGTTTGTGTGGAAGGACTCAGCAGGTCTACCCTCCAAAGCAACCATTTTCTTCCGGGGAACTGATCTCTGTCATCTGGAGGTCAATTGTAACAGTGGGAGGTCTCCAGGTCTCACCTGGAGATTGGTAACCCTAGGAGAAAGTCAGCCACACAGCAGGGAGTTGAAGAAAATGGTTTGATGGTCGCTAGCCCACCTCGTTAGCCAGCCAGCCATGCTGAAGCTAAGCAGGAAAAAGGGCCTTTTCCCATTTATTCTGACAGGAAAGTGGCCATTGGGGAGGGGGTTATGGGTGCGGGAGGGGGTTATGCTGAAAGTCCTTTGTTTTTTTACTCACAGAACCAAGCTTGGCTGCCTACCAACAGCCACTGGGGGGACAGTCCCTCACAGGAGTCAAGAGAACTGTCTTCCTCAGGAGAGAGAGCTGTCTGCCAGGGGGAGTGGGTGGGGAAGAGGAGCAGACCCAGCACTTGGCCAATGGCACGCGAGTACTCTTGAGTGGCGGCTGATGAGCCAAAGGCTGAGGGAGGGCATTTTACAGCCAATGGGAGCGCATGGAATCTTACAAACCCAAGTGACAATTATATATAAGGAGAGATAGTTAAGAATTCTAAGATATAGCTAAAATCTCTTGAGAGTTTTCCTGAGCAAAGTACATGATGTTTTCCAGAAACAGTATCTGGCTCTAGAAACTTTTCTTTTATGGAGACAATGTTTTAAAACCAAGACAAATATTTCTCTTTAAAAAGTAAGAAAAGGTGTCAGTACCATCACAGTCTTATCCTACTGGCAACACATCTCCTTTAAATGGATTGTTTGTTGCTTCCAGAATTAATGACACCAGAATTAGCTTACCCTTCTTGAAACATTACATAAGATTGTTCCTTGGTCTCTTCCTCTTTGATTTAGTATACCTTTTAAGATTATTTATTAATGTTTGGATATCTCATCCATCATCCATTATTATTGGTGTCGTAAATTAGAAGAATGGAACAAAGCACTGGACTATTCACGTTTTCCATATTCATCAATAAAACAATCACCTCCTCTGGCACACAGTAAAAGAAGTAAGTTGGTTCTAGCTGTCAGAGCAAAAGAACTATCTCCACATAAACAACTTCTATGGATAATTTCTGAAGCTTGGTACAATCAAGTCAAAGGCCTCTGCTGCCCCCCTCTCACAGGAGCACGAAAAGAGCCACAAAGACTGCAGCACAAGAGAAAAAGGGACTTTGGGGATCATGGGGAAAAAACTAAGTCAGAAAAGGCATACATTGAGGTCAATATGATGTTAGGTAATTGACTGGAGTGCTCAAATTGACATCAGGAATTATGGGAACCCCACTCCTCATTGTTCCTGTTGGTCTTAAATTCATACAGCGACCATGTACAGCAGGAATCTCTCTCCAGTGTTATCAGCACTACTATGAGATGTAAAGTATAGGAAAGGAAAGGACTGATGATATGAATCAAAACAGGTCAACTGAGTTGGACTGTGGAGGAATCTGAACCTGGTCTTAAATGATCCAGGAGAAAATGTAGTGTCTGAAACCCTCCTTCTCAATTTTTTAGGCACCCAGTTACAGTACCAGCACAAACACAGGAAAACAGGGAGATGCAGGTAAATGCATGCTATATGAACAATCTATTTTTTGTGGTGGAGAACTGGAACTTCACTATCAGAACAGTTTTTCAACAATTATTAACATGTTACATATCGATAATTTTCTCTATACATATTTTCTCAGACATCAAGATGCATGTAGCTCCCATTTAAACTAGAGATGGGTGAGCTCCTCCCAGAGCACAATTAAATCTAGCTTAAACAAGCTAAGCTATTTGGTGAAAATTAATTGACACCAAACATTTGGAACACCCAGTTATGTCCCCCAGAATTCCCCCTCCTCTTCACTATATGAACAATATATTAATTTGGGCCGGAATGGATTGTATTGGCCTGTGTGCATTCAAGAGCAAGTATGCACATTTTCTTCATGTTTATTTCCTTGAAAAAATAATACAGATGCAGTTCACAATGATTTATACTGACCACTCAAATCTAATGAGAGTTAGCAAACCATACTCCATAGTTCAGCTTTGCCACCTTCCCTACATCTAGGAATAGCTCTGTTCTCTGAGAGGCACAAAAAATGAAAGGGATGGACAAGGAGTGAAGATGAATTCTAATCCACTCTTCAGACCACCTCTTTTCTTTTGAGGATACAACCAATGAAAACATAGTCCTTATACCAATTACTAGTTTTTGAAGTCTTCAATGTGTTTGGTCAAATTCTATTCTATTTTGCTGGACCAATTACAACTTTGGAAGAGCTCATTTTGTCTCCATAATGTCAATATTTGCTTTGTTCTACTCTTTTCTTTTCTCTTTATAGTTTCAGTTTCAGGGATTGATAAAATCTTTTTAAAATTTCCTTAAATCATTGGATGGTCAACAGCCACAAGAATTTCTACAGCCACAACATTTGTTTCTTTGTACTTCCTTGGGTTGAATAAGGGAAGACTTATATATGGATAAACATATGGAGCAGAGGTCCATCAGTGGCTATTAGCCACATGCTATAGATGGAACATTAGGTCCAGGGCAGTGTTGCTCTGTTTCTTGGTACTTGGGGGGCAACAGTGTGAGGGCTTCTGGAGTTGTGGCACTTTTGGTGGGCCTTCTGATGGCACTTGGGTTTTGGCCACTGGGTGACACAGGGTGTTGCACTGGATGGGCCACTGGCCTGATCCAACATAACTTCTCTTATGTTCTTATGGCTCCTAAAGGTGTTTTATAATTTATAATTGTAGAGGTGGGGAGGATATGCAAATGGGATGTCAAACAATGGGCATGTTTGCCTGAAAACCTGAGGGTTACTCAGAAAAGTTCTACATGGAGTAAACTCTCCTGCATGTCCTTGATTGCACCACAGACATGTCATTGTTCTTAATGACTGCTTCATTCACACTGCCCAGTTAAAAGACTGACAGTGTCTTTACAATTTACTACTGCAGGAAAACTAACTCACCCTAGCCTGGGTAAACATATTATTAATTCGAGTATTTAATATTTATTTCTAAAAACATGTGACATTTCTGCCTGTTACAGATATCCTCATGATCTGTGACGACACACTGCTGTACAGTTAGGGGACTGTAATAAATTTCCAAGACTGCTTTCAACAGTCTTCTTCTGTAACTCAACTATGGAAGTAAAAATATGCCTGCATCTGGTCTAGGAACAAAGTGTTTAGGTGATTAACACTTCTGGAAAAGCACAGAATTCATAATCTTGGCAATCATTCTAATTACCTTATTGATTTTTTTTACCATTCCCCAGGTGTTCCTTTAAAGTTTAAGCTCCCCATAGCCATGTTCAAGAGCCTAAATCATTTCCTTCACTTTTGAGCCCCTTAAGAGCTGATTCTAACATTATATCTGACCTATGAAATCTGATGGAAATGATGGTAGCTGCTGTATGCAGCCCTAACCTGAGTGACACACTTCTTTACTAGCCAAAGCCAATGGGGTCAGAAGGGGGTGATTCTATTTAGCACTGCACCGCCAGCATGACAGAGCCCCTCAACATGTGAACTGTGCCAATCACGTGAGTATCCATTACATCTGTAGCTGAATGAATGTGTAGAGCTGGGTAAAGAACACTGACTGATTTCCTTGAAGAGCACCCATCACGCATAGGAATTGCCATGAAGAAGCAACAAGTGGAAACATTTACAAAAAATGCCATAGGATTATCGGAGCACACTAATCTGCTGTAAGAAGCATTCATGGTCCATTAAACCAAACTCTTTTTAAAAGGGACATGAGGTTTTTGAAATACAGTAACCTTAAAATAAGCCTCATTTAAAACAATAGATCTCCAAACCAGCAATATGTAAATAAAGAAAATATTTTATCAAATTGGAAACTTCATGTCACAAAGAGCCATGTCATACTAATTGTGATACACAAAACAAATACACTTTCTCTGTATCTCTTTAGTAAATTTTTATTGATTGCAATGACAGTGATTTGTTAATTCAGAGTCCTATTTAAATGGCGACTGTACATTGCTGAAGTCAGCAGTCATGCCACTCATGCCTCCAAGACTATGAAAACATACCAATTTTCATTCCTGGAACAAATATCAAGCAGTCTGGAACTCACAACTGCGAGGCCCAACTTTGTGAAATAAGTCCTTACTCAGCAAACATTCAGAAGGTAATGCATTACTCTGCTTAAATATATTAGCATTTTATTACCTGTTTTAAAAAGAATCCATAAAAAATAGCAAATGTTTTGACTGACACACAGCAAAAACTTATGCGTAATCTACAGGTATTCTGTCTGACCCCCTGTCACATCAATTAATAATTTTTCTTAAACAATGACAAAGTATTAGGCACTACAAAAGAAGATAGCCTCTGACAAAATAATAAAAAACTATAGGTACAATAAAGAAAAGCACATACTATAATTAGCATTTTGATACTACAATAAACAAGACATAAAGACAATGGATTTATAAGAATGATAAAACGGAAAGGGGAGGGGGATTGTTTTATATAGTAGATCCTATCTGTACACATTTCATCAAACAGTAGTTTAGGGTTACAGACATATATGAAACACACACTATATATGGGAAATAAGAATGGAGCAACTCCGGAAGCTGCAGCTGGTGCAAAATGCAATGGCCAGGCTGCTGATGGGTCTCCCTATGCAGGAGCACATCCAGCCTGTGCTAAAAGCATTGCACTGGCTACCGATAGCGTTCAGGATTCGCTTCAAGGTGCTGGTTTTGACCTTTAAATTCCTTTATGGTCAGGGACCTGCCTACCTGAGGGGCTGCCTTTCCCCACATATTCCCCAGAAAGCACTTCAATTTGGATCACAAAATTGCCTGGCCCTCCCTGGTCTGAGGGATGACCAGGGCATTTTCTCTAGCAGCTCTGACCTACTGGAACGAGCTCCCTGGTGAGATCAGGGCCCTGCGGGACCTTTCACAGTTCCGCAGGGTTGTGAAAACTGAGCTTTTCCAGCAGGTTTTTTGATAGAAGCTGCACCATATCAGCCATGCTCTGTGTCGATCAGAGTTAGATGCTACCAGAGTGGGAGTACAGATGTCCAAGTTTGACTGCACTTTATTTAGCATACCGCCATTGGTATACTAATGGTTGGTTTTAACTGTTTTAAACTGTTTATTATGTACTTGTATCTGAGATGTATTTTGTACTGAATTACATATTGTTTTATTGGTTTTATGTGAGCTGCCCTGAGCCTGCTCCAGTGGGGAGGGTGGGGTAAAAGCAGAAATAAATAAATATGCCAGAACAATTTTAAGTTACTAACTGGCTGAAGATCAACTTGTGCATACCAAGCTAAACAAAGTATAAATATCAGGAACATTTTATTTATTAGATTTTTACCCCACCCTCCCAGCAAGGCCGGCTCAGGGCCACTTACACAAGTGATATAAAATAATGCAATACAATAACACAATATACAATATAAAATCCATTAAAACACAAATTTAAAACCATAAATATAACATATTAAAGTGCTAATATTCAATTCCTTAGCGTACAGTTAGCTCCTTAATCTTTGGATGTCCAGGGTGATCAGGTCAGGCTGTGATTGGGGGACCCAGGTGGTCGGGCTCGTTCTATTAGGTGTCAGTGGTGGTGGTGGCTCCAAAGGCCTGGCGGAAGAGCTCCATTTTACAGGCCCTGTGGAACTGTGGCAGATCCCGCAGGGCCCTGATCTCTTCTGGGAGCTCATTCCACTAGAGTGGAGCCGCCACCAAGAAAGCCCTAGCCACCACTAGCCTGGCCTCCCTGATATTCGGGAGGACCAGCCAATTCTGGGTCCCTGATTGCTGCATTCTGCACCAGCTGCAGCTTCCAGATTTGGGACAAGGGCAGCCCCATGTAGAGGGCATTACAGTACTCCAATCTCAAGGTGACCATCGCATGGATCACTGTTGCCAAGTCATTGCGTTCAAGGAAGGGAACCAACTGCCTAATCAGCTTGAGATGGTAAAAGGCTGACCTGGCAGTGGCTGCTACCTGGGCCTCCATTGTTAAGGACACATCTACGAGCATTCCTCTGGGCAATTTGGACAAGAGGACACATATAGATGTTGAAGAGCATTGGGGACAGCACTGCCCCTTGGGGCACTCCACATTCCAGTGGGTGCCTTCGGGACAGCTGATCCCCTAGTGCCACTCTTTGTCTCCAACCTTGGAGAAAGGAAACAAGCCACTGCAAGGCTAGTCCCTGGACTCCAATGTTGGCGAGGTGGCGGATTAGTAGCTGATGGTCGACCGTGTTGGTCAACCGATGTTGGCAGAGCAACAAGACTTTATCCACAAAATAGCTCGCAAAAGCCTCACAACCAATATCCAATTCCCTACAGTTTAGTCTGTTTTGAGTCAGAGCAGTAATGGACCGAATCGTTCTAAGCAACTGAGCAGGCCGTGAGCTTGCAGACACAATCTCAGCCGTATAATACTGTCTTTTAGCTGCCTTGACTGCCATCTCATAGGATCTCATAAATGTCCTATAAGATGCTCTTGAGGCTTTGTCACGAACATGCCGCCACTGCCTCTCTAGCTGTCTTCACTCCTGCTTCATTAGCCTCAAATCCTGGGTAAACAAAGGAGCGAGCTTCAGCCGGGGTTGCAGAGGGTGCCAGGGAGCAATCTCGTTGATGGCTGTCAAGAGTCAGCCATGCCAGTCCTCTACAAGCTCATTCAACGAGCCACCAGGGGGAATTGGATCCCGAAGAACCATCTGAAACCGCACTGGGTCCATTTGGGTCTGTGGGCAAGCCAAAATGGGCTCACTGCCCAAACAGGGCTGGAGTGGAGTATTCAAACAGGCCTTCAAGGCAAAGTGGTCCAACCATGGTACTGCTAAAGCAGTAATCCAGTCCACTGTAACCCCAGTTGCGAAGATCAAATCGAGCGTGTCCCCAGCCCGGTGAGTGAGAGCTGTTACAAGTTGGGAGAGTCCTAGGGCGACCATGGACGACACCAGGTCCGCTGCATATGTATATGATAAATTCAAATATATATAGCTTGATCAATCTACCATAAGTATTAGTTACTGTTCCATAAGAAGCTATGCATGCATGGCAGGAGATTTTACTTATGATATATTAAGCCCTTCTGGGCTTAGATATAGGCTGTGCAATTCTACAAAGTACAAGATAGAAGACACTGAGTTTAGAATGGTATAATTCTAGTAAGGATTGCATTGTTAGTCTTCCAACAGATTCCATCCAGAATATTAGATATAATTTAGAAATACAACTTTGTCCAAAATTATATTTTATATACTTAAAATAAGAAGTATGAAAAATACTTAAAGAAGCACCATTTCTAGCACATCACAATTGTATAGGAATATCAGCTCTTCCTTAACCTCATATACTTGTATTGCTACCTGTACAGAGCAGTTCTATGCAAGGGTACTCCAGCTTAGCACCGTTGATTTCATTGGGCTTTTATTTGAGTAACTTTGTTCAGGATTATGCTGTTAAAAGTTGTTCTCATTTTATTGGAAATAAACTTGTTCTGCTTTCATAGTTGCATAATTCCAAATGTGTATATTATCTCTTTTTTAAATACCACAAAACTTACAACTTTTTAATACACACCTGTACCTATCCATATTCTCCACAGAAAATTTGTTACCAATGCTTTTCTTTACTAAGATAAATATTTCAAAAAGATATGGTGTATGTTTTTCCAGCCAGTACTGCCTGCCTGTATTATTATTTATTTATTCAATTAGATTTACTAGGCCGCCCGTCCCTACAAGCAGGGCTCAGGGCGGCTTACAACACTATTATACAGTCACATACAACTACATTACAAACAGTCCAATAAATAGCAATAGGTAAAAATAGTATATATACAATACTTAAGATGGTGGAAAATCCTAACTCTCCAGCCTCCCTGGGGGGAGGGGCTATGAGGAATGAGGAATCACATGAGAGTGCCAGAAGAAGTCCTGTTGCTGTCTTCAGCCAAGAGCCCAGCAGAACATCTCTGCTTTACATGACTTGCAGAAAGGTAGCAGCTCCCGCAGGGCACAAATGTCTTCCAGCAAGGTATCCCATCAGGCAGAGACCAGGGCTGAAAAGGTCCTGGCCGAGGACAGCTGGACTTCTCTCGGGCTGGGGACCACCAGCAAGTTCTTATTTCCTGAGTGTAGTGCTCTTCCAGGGGCATACTGGGAGAAGCAGTCCTGAAGATATGTAGATCCCCAACCGCTAAGGGCCTTAAGGGTCAACACCAGGATCTTGAACCTGATCCTGAGCTCCACTGGAAGCCAATGCAGCTCATGCAGCACTGGTTGAATATGGCAATTTGGGCTTCCATGGATAAGGAAGAGTCCAGAGTCACACCCAGGCTCCTGACGGTCTGTGCCGGTGATAAAGGCACACTCTTAAGAGTTGGGAGCTGACAACCTAACCCAATCAAGCCTCCTCCTCACCCAGCCACAGAACCTCCATCCTTCCTGGATTCAGTTTCATTCAACTCTGTTTTAACTATCTCATCAGGGCCTCCAAACCCTCCCTGGAACAGTATCTGGGCAATCACCCATCAACAGGTATAGCTGGGTGTCATCAGCATATTGATGGCATCCCAGCCTGAAACTCCACATTAACTGGGCGAGGGTGTGCATATAGATGTTAAACAACATCAGGGAGAGAAGTGCCCCTGAGGGACCCCACATTCCAGTGGGTATTTTAAGGACACTGTCCCTCCCAGTGCCACCCTCTGTCCCCGACCATGGAGAAATGAGGTGAGCCATTGCAAGGCTGTCCCACGGATTCCAATGAGGCAGTGAATCAGTAGGTCATAGTTGACTGTGTTGAATGCTGCTGTGAGATCAAGTAGTATCAGCATCACCAACCTGCCTCGATCCAGCTGTCTGTGGAGATCGTCTGTGAAGGTGACCAATGCCATCTTCATCCCATGGCTAGGGCGGAATCCTGATTGAAATGGATCCAACACCAATGCACCCTCCAGAAATGTCTAGAGCTGTTTGGCCGCCGCTCTTTCAATTACCTTACCCAGAAACGAGAGATTTGAGACTGGGAGGTAATTGCTTGGATCCATAGCATCTGAATTCGTTTTTTTCAAGAGTTGAACAACCACAGCCAGTCCAGCAAGGTCCTGTGGGGTGGAAACCATGGTGCAAGCCACAAACGCCAAATCCCATAGCTGCTGCTGGAGGGAGAAGGGCACTATAGGAGAGACTGCGGCGACAGGTCAATCCCAGGTCTGCAGTCAACGTCTAGGTGTCTGTTCGTCCAAGCACCTGAAGCTGGACCTGGACATCAGATTACCCCCACAAACAACAATACCAGCACACTCAGGTCACCGGAGCCAGGTAAATTCAGTCCACTTCCACTTCCACCTACTATCTACTTGATTTAGGAAAGTTTAGTAGTAAGATGTAGGGTAAAATTACTGTAACTCGGCGAAGCTCAATTTCAAGGCTCCACGCCTGTCTCCATCTTAGATGATGAAGACATGAGACCACTTTTTAAGAGTACATATCTATAACATTAAATAAATTTAATTCTGCCTTCTCATGATGTCTTTTATCCCAGATTCAACTTATCTATAATACTGTTACCAGACCTAACTAGTAGAATAAATTATTTTGGCCTGGAAAGACACCAGTTGTCAGGCCAATTTGTCCCCTCGGCCTTAAAGGTATTTAATGCTAAGGTTCTAAATCAATTCCTGTATGGTGAGGAAATCTGGATTCAGGTCGCTTCTGAAAAAAATGGATTCCATCCAGTATGACTTTTTCCGATGCTTATTGGCTATTCCTAGATGTGTCTCGAGCATAGCACTGAGAGCGGAACTAGGTGAAGTATCAATGGAAGCTAGGGCTTGGATTAAAGCATTTTTCTTTAAAGTAAAGGTTTTAAAGTCTGAGGGAGGATCTACTCTACTTGGGCTTCTCCAGGCAGATGCACATTACAGCCAATGGGATAAACTATTGGAAAAGAAAATGAAATGCCTAGGAATAACAAATGATATGACTAAAAATACAGAAACTAAAGACATTAGAAGACAAATTAAAAAATCTGTAAGGAAATTGGATATTACAAGTGCATCGATTAGGGCGTGCAGGGTATGTTTGACACTTCATTTGGGAATTGCCCTCCCAATGCAACTGCCGAAATATTTTTATCAGCTGACAGTCTCAAAACTAAGAAGAGCTTTTACTTTGGCAAGACTGAACGTTCTTCCCTCGACAGTTTTGGAGGGCAGATATAATAAAGTACCATACTGTAACAGAACATGCAGATGCTCGTATCATATAATCGAAACCACTGAACATATGATTATGAGGTGCCCTATATTTGATGAGTTGAGGGCTAATTTAGTCACCCCTTAAAGATATGGAACTGCTAAATGTGTGAACCGAGGTCGCATGGCTACTATCGGATACCAATGAATGTGTCACCCTCTCAGTGGCAAAATTCATAGGCACAATAATCAAATATAAGAGAAATAATACTGAGTAAGGTTTTTTAAAATATTTTCTTTGGTTCTAATTTCTGCTTAAGGTGATAGCCGTATGAGCAATACTAGATAGATAGACACCAATTGTCCCAGTTAAGCAGATAGTGGCTATTTTATGGAACCACAGTGCAATGTTCTCCAGCAAACTAGCTTTCACCAAGCTCACATCTCACCACACTTACAGCTGCCTCTATTTCCACATCTCTCTTCACGTTTACTGGAAAATATGCAGACACTGTCACAAAGGAGATAAAGGAAACACTGGCAGTTGCCAGTCATTGCACGTCATGATGTTCCAACTATTCTGATTCAGAAACTGGACTGAGTTATCCAATTTTCATGGATTATCAAAAATGAATACTAGCACTCAACCCATATGCGTAACTAATGCTAGCTATTGAAAAACTTCACAAAGCTCAGAGAGCAAGGCTGATTTCCCACTACAGCTGCCTCGGTGTTGTGCCGCCGTTTGCCCCGACACTATTGGTCAATTTCACACCCGAAGCCGCGGGGCTGCATTTGACCTGCGGCTTCGCCCGATTTCCTTCGCAGTTTCGTAATCCTCAAAAAACAGGATTACGAAACTGCGGAGGAAAACAGGTGAAGCCGCGGGTCAAAATGCAGCCCCGCGGCTTTGGGTCTGAAATTGACCAATAGTGTTGGGGCAAACGGCGGAGCAGCACCGAGGCAGCTGTAGTAGGAAATCAGCCCCAGTTTGGTGTAGTGGTTAGGAGTGTGGACTCTAATCCCCATATGTTCCCTCAAGAGCACTATGGTCAGGGGGACAATATCTGCTGGTTATTCCAGACAACATCTGCTGGTTATTCCAGCCCCCAAGGTTGTTAAATATGCTGTGACCAGGGCCAGGGCTTTTTCGGTGGCAGCCCCTACCTGGTGGAATGAGCTGCCGGAGGAGATCATGGTCCTGCAGGACCTTATGCAGTTCCGCAGGGCCTGCAAAACAGAGCTCTTCCGCCAGGCTTTTGAGTAGGGGCTGCCACCGCTATGATACCATCAGCGTATAGCCATTCGAGGCACTCTGGCCCTGGCATGGGGTTCTTAGCTTTATATGGGCACCATTGGAGTAACGCCAACTGTGTGTTTTGGTGTGTTGTGTGGCGTGGACCCTATAGTGATTTCTGTTGATACTGCTGTTTTATCGTTAGTTTAAATGGAGTTTTATATCTGTATTTATGCGTGGTTTGGTCTTATGTTTTAATACGCTTGTATGGCATTCTGCCCTTGTTCGCCGTCCTGAGCCCATGTGGAAGGGCGGGATACAAATCTAATGAATAAATAAATCAATAAATAAATAGATAAATAATCTGGGAGAACCAGGTTTGATTCCCCACTCCTCCATATGCAGCTGCTGGTGTGACCTTGGGTCAGTTACAAGTTCATTCAGAGCTCTTCTGTCAGGAGCAGTTCTTGAAAGAGCTCTCTCAGCCCCACCTACCTCACAGGGTGTCTGTTGTGGGGAGGGGAAAAGAAAGGAGATTATCAGCTACTCTGAGACTCCTTCAGGTAGTGAAGGATGGGGTATAAATCCAATCACCTCTTCTGATTTAACTAAAAAATATTTGCAAGTTCCTGCGGATGTACAGTCTCAGCTAGGTGATGCAAGCTGTTCTGGACTAAGTTTTTTGAATTCATTGTTCTTCCATCTGGATTTTCAAATACCCCAAGCACCTTTCAAAGGTTGGTGTATAGATTGCTAAAGGGTGTACAAGGATTTGTATATACAGATGATCTTCAGATCCTTTGTTTTACCTTGGAAGATCATCTGAAACACATGGACTTGATGTTAGCTCACATGATAGATCTGGGACTAACAATAAATGCACAATAATGTCAAAAGCACAACAATAATTTCCAAGCCTGATCTTGTCAGATCTTGGAAGCTAAGCAGGGCTGACCCTGGCAAGTACTTCAAGGGAGACCTCCAAGGAATACCAGAACCGGGATGCAGAGGCAGGCAATATCAAGCCACCTATCTGAAGTGTCCTAGCCCCACTAGGGGTCACCAGAAATCACCACGACTTCCAGGCATGCAAGCACACACACAAATATTAAAAAAAAAATCTATATAAAGCTCTATATTGTTTTATTATAACATTTAAACAACACTTGTTTCCCTAATCAAATATTCCAGTTCAGTTATTTGTTGACATGACATTAACATGAGCTACTTTTAAAATTTATTTAGTAAATTAAATCAAAATAAACCTGCTAAACTGGACCACACTCTATTTAGGGTATTGGGCAACTTTCCTGAAAGATTTTCCAGAAAATCTGAATCTTTACAGAAAACTCACATCACTGTTCTTATTATAGCTGTAGAAAGACATATGGAATATTAAAGGAAAATGCACAGACATTCATAAAAATAGTGTATTTGCCAATACAGGTTTTTGAAATTATATAATATTGTCAAAAACATCTGAGGTAAATACAAGTTGGATTTTTTTAAAACTGACTTTGCTACTGGATGTAAGATGTCTACCTTGAAAATATATTTTCTTATTCATCATCAATATATTGGTAATTTAGTGGTCAGTAAGTCACCCTTCTGTATTATTCTCTGTTCTTCCAAAATACTGTAGCCTTAACACCATCCCAGTGTGAAGAAATTTGTATCTAGAAACATTCACTCATGCTAAGAAAAAAGTATAAGGCAGCAGAAGGAACACATTGACAAAATGCCAACTGTTACAATATTCACAGTATATGCCCTTCAGAAATCCCACTAGTACAAAGGTCACTATTGGATGCATCATAAATAAACAATTACTCCTGTCACAAGAGACAGAAGAAAATCAACATAAGGTTGGCCACTTTTGTTTATGTTTTGATTACCTAGAATCTGAACAGCCCTGCACTGTTGTTTATCTTCAGGATCTGTGTATTCTGAAGTATAATGACTCTGAACATGGTTCCAATCAGTCATGACACTAAATGGTACCATTCTGGGAGATTAGATGGGGGTGGGAGAAAGAGAGAGAGATTGCTGTTGCCTCCATGCCATGTTTATGGAGTCCCTGGAAATATTTGGCTGGCCACTGGACCTTGGACAAGTCCAGCAGGGATCTTTTTATGCTGATGTTCAGGCTATTCACTAAAACTGAGAGTCACAAACCCACAGAAATTTTACTAAAACTCTGGCAAAGTTTTAGCCATCGATACCAAATGTACATGCCTCTGAAACTTGCTATCTCTATTAAGAAGGATTACTTTCTTAATATTCTTCTATTAAGGACAGCTCCCCACAGACTTGAAATGGCACAAATTGTTGTTTCATGTGACAGAAAAAGAGGGAAATTATTAGTTTTCTTTATTTAATGCCCTTGATATTATCACAGATCTTGCAAAACAACCACAAGATTTCAAACAGGATTTGAAAATATTCAGTCATTGCACAATGTCTTTTCTGGGCACAAGGCACATATCATTGAACTACACAACCTTATACTTTTTCTTTAATGTAAAAATTGTAGCAAGCAAATCAAGTGCAGCTCAATTGCTTAGGATAACGAATACTTGATGACTCCTAGAAGTGAATCCCAAAATGATAAGAATCTAAACTGTGATAATTTTGTGCAGTTCCTTGCCGATAACATTTCTCAGGTATAATTCAATTTAGACATATCAAGCTTTAGAAGTGTTAGAATCTTTACCTAATCAGTTTCCTATAAACAGTTATGGATTGGTATCCCTGATGTTAACAAGATCCTGGGTATTGTGAAGACAGCCACTTGTTGTTTGGACCCTTATTTGGCAGATTAAGTCATGACAAGTGAAAGATTGGTTCCATAGTGTGATACCATTAATTCTTCTTGGAACTGGGGTGAATTTCCTAAGCTCTAAGGAATCTAACAATGTGCACTTTGAAAAAAAATTCTTTGGGCATTGATATTGCAGCCAATTATTGGCCTGTGTCTGTTTTACCATTTTTGGGTGATGATGAAGCAACTTCATGATGTTCTAATAGTGGTGAAGCAACTCCATGGTTTCCTGGTTGACTCATATGCCTCTGATAATTTCAATTCAGTTCCAGGACTGACACTGGAAGACAAACTGCAATTATTCTTCTGGTGGACAATATCTGAACAAAACTAGATATGGGAAATACATTTCTATTGACCTTATTGGATCTTTTAGCCACTTTCACCATAGTTGACCATTCTATACTGCTGGAAAGCCAGGAAATTAAATTGGGCTTAAAAGATACTGAACTAAAATGGTTCTGGTCTTTTCTTTCTGGCCATAGCCAAAAAACTATCTAACTTAAATCATGAACTATGTTGTTCCACCTATAAGTGAGTAAGATTGTCCATAGCTTTGGGATTAGGGGGTCTTCAGTATACTGATGGCACTGAACTCTGTATTGAAATGAGTCTCCAGAAGAACAGTGCCTGGATGCTGTAGTCAAGAGACTAACTGAAACTGAATCCAGATAAAACAGAGATGAACTAATACTAGTCAGTATGGTGAAGATCATCAAGAGCTTTACTGCTTCACTACAGTGATGTTGCACTACAGCCAACAAATTCCGTAAAGAGATGTAAGAGTGTTACTGCATCTTTTACTGTAGTTACAATAACTTCAGTAGTAGAATGTATTTTGCTGATCCTCACTTATGATCCAGACTTCTGTAACTTCAAGGCTAGATTACTGAAACTCACTCTGAAATTGTGCATAAAAATTATTCAGAAGCTTCAGCTGATACAGAATGTGGGTCCTTTCCTATTGACGAGAGCCTGGAAATAGAAGCATATTACTTCCATCAAACAGTTTCATTGGTTACTTATTGCTTCCAACTTAAGGTGCTAGTATTCACCCTTACCTTAAACTGGAAGCATTAAGTAACCAATGAAACTGACCCTTAATGCTTCATATAACCTGGATCCTGCCTATTTGAAACTGCCCTGAAACATAAACTTGGGCATCACCTCAGGTCCTTTCACTCTCTCCCTCTTTAAAAATCTGTGCTTGGATTTACTCACAGCAATGGCTCCAGCTCTTTGGAACGGCTTGTCTGAAACAGCAAGGAGGCCACCTACTTTGATCAATTCCACAGGCAAATTGCTTTTTTCAGCTGGGCCTTTGATGGGCAACAGGATAGGAGACAGATTGTATTTGCAGAGGAATATGAGCGGGAATGCTGCTATTTTAAAATTTCAATAAATGTTGGTTTCTCAGGTGCTACAAGATTCATTTTCGGTTTTACTTCAACAGACCAACATGGCTACAGGAACTGTGGTTGTGAGAACGAGGCCAAATTTTTATTCAAATGTTTTTTAAGAGGAATTCCACATTTTGTATTAACAGTAACATTTTCAGACAACACCTGCACACATACAGAGAAGACAACAGGTGAAACTTAAGAATGACATAGTAAAAAATAAAAAAGTCGTACCACTACTGCAAATACCCTAGCCCTCATCACTATCTGTTTCAGCTCCAAAAGTAGGTAGCTGTAAGTATGGCAACTCCCTATCCAACAGGAGGGGTCTTTTCAACCATCAGTGGATCCCACAGGGGTGCCCCAGGAGTCCATACACCAGGCAACTTGACATAAGTGAACATAAAGATGGAGGCTAGGACTGGCAAGACAGATATAATGCCTAGGATATGACTCTGGAAAAGCACACAAGATCTTGCCCTGACAGCTGTGAATACCCCACACCCTGCCGACATCTGTATACTCCAATTGACCTGCCTGCCCCAGAGTAACTTTCTTTTCAGTCTCCACTGGAATCTTATCAATATGATCTCATCTTCTTTTCTCACATTTCCTTGACAATGACAAGTCTTGCCTCTTACCCCTTTCCCACATCCCAAGACCAGTTGGTTCATCAAGCAATATTGTTTCCTTCTGATTAGTTCAAGTGGACAATCACATAAGCTTTTACCACCAGAGATGCAATTAGGAACCAAACCTGAATTTCTACTTTGCATGTAGAAGAAACCTCCAGTTCCTTTTGTCCAGTCCTGGAAACTCATCACCACTTTTCTAAAGTGACATTATTTTACCACTGATAAATCCCATCAGTCTTTTGTCACTTACCTGGGAACCCCTGGACACTCCCAGCCCAGCCATCCAGCACCTGGCTAATCTCAAGATTATTTATTTATTATTTTATTCAATTTATACCCCGTCCTCCCCACTGAGGCAGGCTCAGGGCAGCTTACATAAATACAATAGCTAAAAACAACAATATAATAAAAGTATTAAATCTTAAAACAACAACATAAGGTGCTATTAACAATATACGTAACCAGACTCTGCCCCTCTGGGACCTCACTGGTCACAACAAGGTCTTACCCCTCCTGACACCACACCCCCTGGGACCCCTGACTGGTCCAGGTAATCTTTTGTCTTCACCTGGGACAAGCCCCTCAAGACCTCCTACTGGTCTGCATTGTATTCCAATGTCTATATCCATCCATTCACATAGCCTTGACCATTCATCACTCTGAGGCAGCCTACAGTAGAGATGCACACCCAAACCCCACAGTTTGGGTCCTCTCCCTTTCCAGCAATGGACCCCTGCATCTCTGGATAGGTACAGTATTACCCAACCTCCCACCCCTCTATTTGTCTGCTAACTTCTTTTTGCTTCTTCTTATATACTTGAAATCTTTATTCTGAGTGAAAATACCTAAATTACTATTTTTCTTAATAAAACCCATTTCTCTTTACAATTTGGACTGGCTACTGAGTCAACCAGAAGTTTAATGGGGCTATTTCCATAAACACTGATAGCAGATCTCACTACTGCCCCACCTCTCACTAGCTCTGCCTTTGACACTAATTCCCAATCCAAACTAAAGGCAAGAATTTATTTAATAAAGCTGGTAGGGGTAACAGTAGCACCCACAGATAGGCTTCTTCAGAAGTTCTTCATGGATGGGAAGGTTCATAAATAAGAATATGTCAGCCCAGACAGTGCTTTAAGTACTTTGAACACTACTGCCAACCCTTTGATTTGCGCCTGGAAACAAAGTAAAAACTGATGTCATGGTTTTAGTAAAGGAGAAATGTGACTAGTACAGCATTTCCCCGTTAACACAATTATGACAGCTTTTTGGATCTTCTGACATTCCCCCAAAGTCTTCAAAGGAGTACACAACATTAAAGCCCTGATGTAACTATTTACTTCATTTATACCCTGCCACAGCTTACATTGTTCTCCTCTGTTTTATCCTCACAAGTAAACCTGTGAAGTAGGCTAGCTGGACAGTGACTGGCTCAAGGTCACTCAGCAGGCCTATGGCTACAGTGGGGCTATTTGGGGCTCAGCCCCTTTTCTTAAATGCAGAGCCTCACAGGAGAAGCCCAGCAAGGTCCGCCCTCCACCCCAGTGCTGGGGAGAGGGAGCCTTCCGCATGCCTGCCTGCCCAAGGCTGCAGACCCCTGACGCAGACACCTTGCCTGGCTTGTTGCAGTCTCCTGCCTTCCTCCTCCTGGCCTTACGCACCATTCAGCCCACAGCTAGCGAAGGGCCCGCTTTGGGCTGATGGGGCGGAATGTGTGCTGCAGTGCCTCGTCTCCAGGCTCGCCCTCATATCCCTTGAGCAGGTGCCTGCCTTCCCTCCCCCACCCTCCCTCAGCTTTTTTTTAAAAAAAGAGACTCATTGAAAACAGACAGGAGAAGCTCAGGCAGGTCTGCCCTCCATTTTTCGGGCTCCCTCCACCTTCCCAGCTGTTTTTTTTTTTTTTAAGCAAGATGATGATCCTGAAATAGCAGCATGCTGGGGGTGGCGAGGCAGGACCACTGTGGGATACTACCCCAAGCCCCGCTTAAATTTTAAAAGCCCTTCAAAAAATAAAATCCTAGCTTACAGGCCTACCACTCAGCAAGCTTCCACAGCAGAGCCAGGATTCAAATCTGCGTCGCCCACATCCTAGGGGACACTAAGTACTATAACACACTGGCTCTCTAGAACATGGATAACTGTAGCTAGCTGGTTCATTTCTTTCCAGAAAAAGTGCTACTCTTTCATCAACCAAAGCTGGCAAGCAGCACTTTGACCATGCCTCTTATGCATCCAAATACAACAACAGATCTATCCCCCCACATGCAAACCAGATAACTTAGAAGACATGCTAACCCAGTTAGCTCAACATCCCATTCCAAATAACTTCTGGCTAAGACAGTTCTGCCTTCTCTGAATGAAGCCTTAGTTTATTTGATCTCATTCATCACCACCTACAAATGCCTGTTCAGCACATCCACTGCTCCATCTGCCTCTGGTGAAAAGGAGAAGCAGTTACCAGCATAACTGATGGCACCTTAAGACAATCTCCTGATGACCTCAGTCAAGAATTCCATGCTTAATGCATAAGGAACAAAACAGAGCCCTTCAAATCCCATAGAACAATTCAAAGAAACAGAGCTAAAGTCTCCCTTGAAATATTATCTTGCAGAATTTGTCTTCCAAGCAGGAAAAGAAACTGGGTTGAGTCCATACAGCTTTTTGACCCAATCTTGTACAATTCCCCTACTTATTGCAACCTGCATCTTACATAGCTTTTCTCCAGGCAGCTCCCATGAGCCCCAGCATAGCCTTTTTGGTGATCACAGGGTACCCCTTTTCACTGGTGGAAAAGCTTGTTGGACATAATGGGCTGCCTTGCACCCCCAACCCTGATTAATAGACAGATATTATATTCAGTTGTATCAAAAGGTATAGGCAAACCTAAAAGGTCTGCACGTGTCCTTCTATTTAAGATCAGATTACTTGTCTTCAGAGAGGCTTCCACTCTTCAAACTTAATTTGAATGGGTTCAGAAACAAATCTGCTCATTCCAGACTCAGTCAAACTACTATCTCCTGTCCAGTAGCACCTTAAAGACTTTGTGGTAGGATATGAGCTTTTGTGAGTCACTGCTCACTTCTTAGATATCTTTTGATCAAGCAGAAGATTGTAGATCAAGATGGGTAGCCATGTTAGTATGTCTGTAGTAGTAGAAAAGAGCAAGAGCCCATAACACCTTAAAAACTAACAAAGTTGTGTCAAGCTTTTGTAAGTCACTGCTCACCTCTTTATTTTTTCAAAGTGCCTTGGAAAGCTGTACATGTACGCTCAATTTTTTCCAATATGTAATATATCTGTCTTCACACACTGTAAGTCTGTCTTCACCAATAATACACAAATATCCATTTTGTATTCCCAATCAGTTATACCTTTTACATACCCATGAGCTTTCGATAAAGAAATAAGAGGATTATATATAGTTCATCTGGAGAATCAACTATTATATTATGTTTTATTAATGAAATATAAAGTTTGATAAGTATAATACATCAAGTATAGTTAGTATAAAAAGGCACACTATCCAGAGAACAGCATTTAATCTTGTACAGAAGCATTCATGTTCAACTTCCTTTTTATTCTTACCGTTCTCTTTCAGCAAGAAAATACTAATTTCACAAGATCTTTAAAGAGAAAATTTTGGCATACATACATAAAGATCATGGCCAAAATCCAAAAAGCTAGTTTAGGCATACACAAGAGCTTGAGAACACCTAGTGGGATTTTACAATATTTTTCTTTTAACAATATATCTTAATGTCATATCACAAAGTGTTTCTGAAAGTCACTTCAGTTTCCAAGCAACTTACCATGTGACACTGAGGACCGCTATTCCAGAACATAAACCCAAAGCCCCATTGGGCATGCAGAGCTAGTTACACAGATCTTTTGCCCCCAGTTTATACAATTAACAGATCAACTCATGTGAAATAAACAAGAGATTAGGACAGGGTAACATAGTAGTAGGCACATCTTTGGTGTGGCAATTATTGCCATAGTCTCAACCCATGAAACCTTAAGGTACTAAAAAAGTACCTGAAAGTGTATTGATTATTTATTGGATGCCTCATCCTACTGATTGTATTGCCTTACTCTGTGTAATCCTCCTTCAGACCCAGTGAGAAACTCAGACTATAAATAATGTAAATAAATAAATGTCTACAGAAAATTGCAGGGTTACAGACCTTTAGATCTGTGTTTGATATGCTGTAAAAAGTTATTTCTACAAGCAAAAGAAAGTGACGTTTAAACATTAACAAGAACAGCAACTCCCCCCCCCAGTCCTGAAATCTAGGCTTTTAGTAGAAACAACAAAACTGATGAGTAAGCAGCTACTACAAGAAAACTGTGTTCTGCACTTGGTAGCCTGCAGAACAAACGGTAAACATTAGTAGCGCCCCCAAAATAGGAATACAAAAGTGAAACACAAGTCCTAAAACGCCGGTATGGAAGTTTCTAGGCCAATGGGAGTGAGGCTAACAGATCAATGCAAAAAAAAAACCCAAGAAGCCTTGACAAGAAGGGAAATCTTGTAACACGTGAGGGGAGAGGGAACGGTGAAAACAACGTCCACGTTTACATTAGCAGGCCTGGAGAAGGGGAAAGAGCAATAACTCGAAACTGTCTTATCCGTGAAAGGAACCAGAACAACAGAAAGAATCAGGAAGCGCCGGCCTCAGCTTTGCTTCTGGAGGTGGGAGAGGAGCAGCAGCAGCCTTCAGCATTACAGGCCTCACAAAGCCACTTCCTCGCTGCTGCGCAGTGACAGCTGAGGATTGAGGCAGGGGGGAGGAGAGAGAGAAAGAAGGGGAACAAGGAGGGGCAGGAAAGTGAGGAGGGGGTAGCCGTTGGCAGTCGCCTGCTGTTGCGGGGAAGGGGTGGGTCAGCGAGGTGAGGGAGAGGATGCCTGAGGCTCCGTAAGCTTTACCTGCTGCGGGTGGTGCAGTGGCACTTGGAGAGGTGGGTCAGCCTCCCTCCTCCCCGCCTGCGTCCCTCCCTCGAGCAGAGAGGCCACCGAACCGCAAAAGGGAAGGAAGCCCGGCTGGGGAAAGGGAGGGAAGGAGGACTCTCTTCCCGCACGCGCCTCGAACCCCCCCCCTCTTTCTCGGAGGCGACGCTGGCTGCCGAGTTCAACCGCCGGCCCCTTGCCTCTGGTACGCAGGCGCCCGGCCTGCAAGGGAAGCGGAGGCCGCCCACACGCGCGGCGGGAGTGGCGGCGGCGCGCTAGTTGGCGACGGAGGCGCTGCTGCGCTGACGAGCTCACGCGGACGCCGACTTGCTTCGGCCTCCGCCTTCGCCGCTGCAGTCTTTCTGTCCGGAGGGAAGGGGGACTAAGGCAAGCCATTACGAAGGGACTAAGTTATAAAGGCAGCCGGAGGGGAACGTTATCCTGGTGTGTGTATGGTGGTGGGGGGGTGTGTGTGTGTGACGTTCGTGAGGGGTTCATTTCGTCTTTTCACGCTACGCCAAACTTTGTGTCCCGGAGCTCCGGTAGCCAAGTAGATAAGTCTTCCAAATGGGGGACGGACAGACGCTGCCATGAGTGATCAGTGGAGTACTTTGAGAGAAAAACAGGATGAAATAGCGCTTCAGTCGCACGGAACAGAATTTATTCCTCCACCAGCTTTTGTGAGTCACAGAGCTCAGTTCGTCCTAGGCAGAAAAACGTGTCTTAATGCTTAACGAAAGGTCCTTTAGACATCTCTGCACTCTTCCCCCGCTTCCAAGACACGTAAATTTGAGCGCAGCAGGGCATACAGACTAGGTTCCCAGGGTGCCTACGCGTATTTACGAAGAATTATTCTGCTGAATTTAGAGACATAAGGCCAGGCCCCGTACATATTTTATCGGAAATAAGTACCATTAAATTCACACTTGTTTGGGAGTCAGTCAGTCTTGCTGAACTGTGTGTCTCACTGAATTCAGGGCTCCAAGGTTCAAGTTCCGTAGCTGTAAGCCTGGGTATGCGCATTAGAAAGTCCCATTGAACTCTGCAAGACCACCTTCTTTCCCATTGTACTGATTTGTAAATGTTTTAGGTCTTTGAAGGTGTAATCACATTTCCCCCTTCTAGTAAGTTGTGACAGTCTGTGGGAGTGTATTGTATCGGTGTGTTCCTACAGTGGTTAGTTGACTGATTTTAAAAATTGTGAATGATAGTAAAGGTGATGGCCCCTCCCCTCATCAGTCTGGAAAATTTTTGTTGTTGAATTTGCAGTATGACCTAAAGATGTCAGGAGGCAGAGAGGCAATTTGGTGTAGTGCTTAAATGTGCAGACTTTAATCTGGGAGAACTGGGTTTGATTCCCCACTCCTCCACTTGCACCTGCTGGATAACCTTGAGCAAGCCATAGTTCTGTCAGAGGTGTTCTTGAAAAAGAGCATAGTTCTGTCAGAGCTCTCTCAGCCCCACCTACCTCACAGGGGTGTCTGTTGTCGGGAGGGGAAGGGAAAGGAGTTTGTAAGCCACTCTGAGACCCCTTTGGGTAGTGAAGGACAGGGTATAAACCCAATCTCTTTTTCTTCTACTAAACCTTATAGGACCTCGGCATGTGTATGCTTCATTTGAAAACAGAAAATGCATTTTATCTTCACAATTGTGGTTTTATCCATATGCAAATTCATGCAGTGGATTAATCAATTATTATAACAGCTCATCTGAGATTTTTTTTGTTGAGTGACAGCTCTAATGAGAGTCACACACAAGCTTCCTGCAGCTAAAATGTGGACAGCAAACCAAGGTTCAAACTCATGGTGGTGGAAAGTGCTGTCAAGTCGCAGCTGACGTATAGCAATCCCATAGGTTTTCAAGGTAAGAGACATTCAGAGGTGGTTAGCTGTTGCCTGCCTCTGCATTGCAACCTTGGATTTCGTTGGTGGTCTCCCATCCAAATACTAGCCAGGGCCAACCTTGCTTTGCTTCCAAGATCTGACGAGATGAACAAGCCTGGGCCATCCAGGTCAGGGTATAGGGCCCAAACCCATAGGGCAGTCATAAAAATACTTCCTGAGGGTAAGCCCCATTGAATAGACCCAGGTAGACCTATTCAGGACTGATCTCCTAACCCTCTGAACTCAGTGGATACTGACAGATTAACAGTCAACCTGTTTGTTGGAGTTCATGGTCAGGCAAGGTAACATTTCACTTTTGATAAGAATTATCAGAATGTTAAACTTAAAGAAGAGATTCCATATGTTATTATTCACAAGACACTTTGTGTCCAGCTATGAACTGACAGCAGTCTATCTCTTGAAAGTGATCAAATCCAAACTCCTTGTGTATGATATTATACTTGTGCTAATAATATCTGTGACATGCGTGATATTCCATATTTTGAGTGAAGGGTGAACTTCGCAAACAGAAGTCTTATAAAACACTATATATATATATATATGATCATAAAGCATTTATTTTAAAAGGAAATAGTTTACTACCATTCTTTTTTACACATAGTGATCTACTCTTTAACTTGGTAAAAGTTCATTAGAAGGAACTCTGATCTTTTCTGTAATCAGCCTATTGCTGGTTTTGATTTCCTACCTTTCTGACATAAAAATGAAATAGCTGTAGAAACAAGACTGCTGACAATGGTGTTTTCCAGCAGCACATTTAAACATCCTGTTCTAATATAAGCAGAGTAAAGTTTTAGGCTTATTTCTGGTAACAGCAATTTAAAGTTGTTAACAACTGCTGAATATGCACAAGATTTCCTCGGTATCTGTTAATTTTAATTTCACTTAGATCAGTCTGTTTCCTGAAAGAAATCATAACCCTTTCATTGGTGTATTCTTACAGCAGATCCCACAGTTATTTTAAAAGATGTGATTGCCTGTCTAATATTTGTCTAAATATAAAATTGAATAGATTATTGAACAGCTGAAATATTCTAATTGACAACTGTATAAAACAGTCAGCATTTGGTAGCCCAGTTAACATCAGTAGTGTGAATTCTTATTTATTTAGTTAATTAGCTAGAACATGTACCACTGAATATTATCTGCTATTTATTTCCATAAACATTCTCAACAAATGTAAAACTTTCATTCTCAAAAGGATTTTTACATCACACATATTTTTAGTTGTATGTCTAAACATATAGGGTATGAATACAACAAACAGTATTTACTAGCTGAAAATCATACAGTAAATTTAACAGTGTGTTGTGAATAGTTGCAGGTCCCTGGATTTGCCATTAAACAGTGAAGGAGGCCTGCCTGCAGAATAATTTTGGAGGGTATCCGTGTTAGTCTACAGTAGCAAGACAAAACAGAAGTCTAGTGGCATCTTAAAAACTAACTTCATAACCTACATGCAGGAACCTGTACTGTCTAAGATAAGAATGGCTGGGATCCCTGTTGCTGATCTCTGGGTATGGACCTATTGGAAGGTACTGTCACTACACATCTTTCAGAGAAAATATATTCTGGATGGCCTGAGTGACTACTGGACAACACCTTAGCCTCTTTTATTGCATCTTCTGGATGTTTTATGATAGTATTTTGATTTTAGAATATTAAAAAGTTAGAATTTTGGAATTTTGTTTCTGATTATTTTTAACCACATGGAAGGCCCTAGATGAGGCTGAAAAAAGGATAAAATTATCTAAATAAAAAAAATACTATGTGTTGTGGAAAATATCCCACACCATATTAACAGACGACACTGACATACAACATTTAGATTTAATTGAAGAATGTTAAGACTGGTTGATACTGAATTAGTGAATACATGTCTGTGTTGTGTATTTCCTGTAATGTGACAAATATGTGTTATTTTTTATTGTATGCAGTACACTTCATGTATATACTATGAATGCTTGAAGCCAATTACATTTTCCCGTAATACAGTCATAAAATGTACTCACAGTCTGGAAATTTGCAAATCTGGGGGAAGTCCATATGTATTACATAGCATGTGAATTTATTCTCAAATTTTTATTGTGAAATTGAGCCACCCCCCTGAATATCCTCTGATGTATTTTTTTTGCACCACAGGGCATCCAAGTTATATTCCATGAAATCTGGGCTTGTATCTGTTTTCATTACATTTGCCTTTGATACATTCCTAGGTCCTGGGATCTGGTACACCTTTTCCTGTTCTCCTGTGTTAACTTGTTTGGAGCTATCCTAAAGATATTCTGTCCATTAATGTAAATTGTTTTAGGGTTACTATGGGATGTCATATTTTGTACTGTTGTTAATCAAATGATTACAATTGATCTCATTTTGGTTGCAAAGGACATTTTTTTTCAGAGATTCAAAAGTGGTAAATAGAATCTAGCATGCTTGGTTTTGTCAAGTGGTTAAAACGACTGTTTGTCTCTAGCCTATGTATCCTGCTTGTTCATTGCAGAGATGCCACAGGTCAAATCTGAGAAGAACACTGTAATAGTGTACTGACAAGACAGGCCCCTTTTATAGAATACTGGCTTCTGTTGGACATATGTTGTTGTTGTTGTTCAGTCGCACAGTCGAGTCCAACTCTTTGCGACCCCATGGACCAGATTACGCCAGGCCCTCCTGTCTTCCACTGTCCGCTGAAATTTGCTTAATTTCATGTTCGTTGCATCGATGACACTGTCTAACCATCTCATCCTTTGCCGTCCCCTTCTTCTTTGACCTTCAATCTTTCCCAGCATCAGGGTCTTCTCCAGTGAATGCTCCCTTCTCATTTGGTGGCCAAAGTATTTGAGCTTCAACTTCAGGATCTGGCCTTCCAGGGAACAATCAGGGTTGATTTCTTTTAGGATTGAATGATTTGATCTCCTTGCAGTCCAAGGGACTCTCAAGAGTCTTCTCCAGCACCATAGTTCAAAAGAATCTATTCTTCGGCGCTTGGCCTTCCTTATAGTCCAACTCTCACAGCCATACATTACTACAGGGAATACCATTGCTTTGACCATGCAGACTTTTGTTGGCAAGGTGATGTCTCTGCTTTTTATCATGCTGTTTAGGTTTGCCATCGCTTTCCTCCCAAGGAGCAGGCGTCTTTTAATTTCATGGCTGCAGTCACCATCTGCAGTGATCTGGGATCCTAGGAACGTGAAGTCTGTCACTACTTCTACGACTTCCCCTTCTATTTGCCAAGGAGTGATGGGGCCAGATGCCATGATCTTAGTTTTTTTGATGTTGAGCTTCAAGCCCACTTTTGTGCTCTCCTCTTTCACCTTGAGCAAGAGGCTCTTTGGACATATGTAGCAAAGCGTAAATCTGCATTTGGTATGAATTTTCTTCATTGTATATACAGGTTAGGTGACTGCTGTTCATTCATTCATTTATTTATGTGTTGCATTTATAGCCCGCCCTCCCAGCAAGCGGGCTCAGGGCGGCTCACATTCTGCAGCTGCAGCTTCTGTGTCATTTTTTGGTTGTGGGGGGGAAGCAATCATACCTTTTAAAAAAAAAGATAATTTCCCTTTTCATCCTAGTTACTGTGATTTGTCACACAATCTGTCAGACAAGCTGTATGATGATATCCCAAAGCTAAGAGCAGTGCTTCCTCCTACACAGTCATGGCCTTCACTCTGAACTAGGTTTATTTGCCCTCACTGATGTCATTGTGTATTCAAATCTGTTTGGCTGTGTGGTATCACAGTTCAGGAAAGATAAAGGCTAGGTTTTCAAACCAAAAATGGCACCAAAGCTGCATGACTTTTGCGATGGAACACTGTCGCTGCCCCCTGACTGCTAGGCATGACTGCACTTCAGCTTTAGAACTCTGTTCTTTGTAGCTTGCCCCTAGAAGTTATTTCCAGTTCTTCTTCGTGGTTTTTTCTTTACATTTATTTAAATTTTTACCAGTTTTATGAAGATCACAAAACACTTTCACACTTACCCTGCGTATAAGTTATGTGTTGACAAGATCTCAACTATTGTTAATGAACTTGTCATTAACTGTCTGATGATTTACAGAATTTACATGGCAAATTTAGTCATAACAATGCATTTATCACTGTCATGTGATTTTCTTAGAAAATTGCTCATCTATAACATAAAAATACCCTAGCAGATACTTAGAAAGTCTGCACTAGTCAAACCATGTGTGACTATTATACATCACTTTGTAATAGTAATACTTTCTGGTTCCAGGAACTTTGAATATGAGGTGTCCAACAACTTGCTGTCTCAGCTATTAGTATTTGGGTAGTAACTTAGGTGAGTAACTTAGATGCTGCTTTAGTACAACATCATGTTATGTTATCAAGGGCACTATTACAATACTGCTATGCCTCTGTGTAGAGTGAACTGTGTAGAGTCAAGACTAGCTTTTTGATGGACCTCCTGAAAATAACATGGGGTGTGAAAACATAATATCTCTTAGTGTGAAATATTGTAAACACACATTGTCCACTCAGCCCCGCCCCCAGTTTTTTCACAATGATATTGATTTGAAAAAGAAATAACCTCTCTCTGAATGATTCATCATTTAACAAACTCTATTTTTGTATGGCCCTGGCCTGGATGGCCCAGGCCAGCCCCATCTTGTCATGTCTCAGAGGCTAAGCAGGGTTGGTCCTGGCTAGTAATTGGATGGGAGACCTCCAAGGAATACCTGGGTCGTGACGTGGAGGCAGGCAATGGCAAACCACCTCTGAATGTTTCTTGCCTTTAAAACCTCATGGGGTCACCATAAGTCAGCTGTGACTTGACAGCACTTTCCTCCACCACTGTATTTGTATGATTAAAATAATGACTTTATTGCATTGTGTTTGTGCTACACTCTGCTTTTCATCTGCTCTGACCTGTCTTCTTTGCACTTCTATATCAACAGTTTAAAGCAATTCATAGTCATTGCTGCTTGTTGTAAGAAGTGCCATCTCACTTTTACAAGGGTGCTTGAGTACACAATGTAGATGTCATTGAAATAGTGAGTTTTGCAATCACTACTTCATTGTGGAGTTTGTACTGTGAACTTTTCCTTTCAATTGTGCCCATGTTAGGTACCCAGCCAGAACTCTATCATCTATGGAGCTCATCCATATCCTTTGCCTTTGGTGTGATAGGTCAGAACAGAATACTAAAATAAGTCTTGTTTGATTATTTTCTGAAAATGTGCTATCAGAATGATAGCTATCACATGCTATCACAAGCTATTGTCTCTGAAATGACCTACACTGAATTGACCAAGCTACTGTCTCTGAATTGACCTATTGTCTCTGAATTGACTCTGGTTTCTGACTCTTGTTTTGAAGAAATGATGCAGATCTGAGATACCTCTTTCCTAGTGCAGCCAAGATTTTTGTGTGTGATCAAAGAACAATTGGGCCATGCAGTAAATAGGTTTCATTGGCTAAACGCTGGAAAATAAAAACAATCCAAGAAAATGTTTGGCAAATCTTTGTGTGTATGAAGTGCCATCAAGTCACAGCCAGTTTCTGGCAACCCCAGCAAAGGGCTTTCAAGGCAAGTAAGAAGTAGAGGTGGTTTGCCATTGCCTTCCTCTGCAGAGTCTTCCTTGCTGGTCTCTCTTCCAATTATTGGCCCTGCTTAGCTTCTGAAATCTGATGAGACTGAGCTATACCATGCTGCCTTCCCTCCCTTGGCAAATGTTTAGTTAAATTAACAAAAGACCTTCAAGACAATAAAAATCAGTAAAAGATGTTTGAAAATACATTTTGTATCAGTGAAATTACCCGTTCCAAACATGACTTGTCAATATTTGAATGTGTTACAAGCTTTTATGTTGTACATATAGTTCCTTGCAGTAGAATAATATAAAAATGCAGGTTTAATAACAAAACTGGCTGTATAGTTGTTATAGTATAGGGCCTGGACTGTGTGCAGAATACTAAAACAAGAATAGTGCAGACTCTTTAAGAACTGCCCTCGATCCTGGTTTAGCCAGTGATAAAGTGGGCAGTGTTAGACACAGGTGCAGAAGTAGAGTTTTGAAAGTGTGAGAAGGAATCTAGAAATCAAGAGAGCACGTTTCTTCCATAGCAGCATGTTTAGGTACATGCCTGGAAGTTTTACCTTTTCCTCCTTGAACAAGCTATTAAGAAGATTCAGGAGAAGTTAAGCAATTCTTGCCAGACAGACCATAGCTTCCAAAGTTGCATTACAACAGGATTTATTTAGGGTTGGCTTAATCATGCCAGCCACATGACCACAGAAATGTCTTTGGACAGCGCTGGCTCTTCAGCTTGGAAATGGAGATGAGTACCACATCCCTAGAGTAGGATTTGACTGACTTTCAAGCAAGGGAAACCTTTACCTTTCCTGAGAAACCCTACAACAAAGCACAACACTATTTGAATCAGTAAATTGGTTTACTGTACATATTTATTTTTTAATTAATGTTTATACCTCTCCTTTTCCATCAGGAGGCCTCCAATGCAACATAAAGGGTAAAAATAGTTGCAATAACAAAAACTATAATGCAAAGAAGAATGGATAACTCCTGGTTCATTTGGCATACACCCAAGGAGTCTTAAAGAATTCAGATATAAAACTATTTATGATTGATTACATTGAGAAATGAAGCCTACTGGAAAAATCATGAACTTCTTGACGGCTTTCAGTTCCATCAACCATGGTATCCTTCTGAAAAGACTGGATAGGTTTGGAATAGGGGACACTGTTCTACATTCATTCCACTCTTACTTGGCTTACTGTCCCATTAAAGACTCTGGATTGGTGGGTATATGAGAGAGGATCTTTTCTGGCCACCTCACTCTGGATCTTCAGAAGGGAGTTGAAGACATTTTTATATAGGACTGCATTTTGATTGATTCAGCTTTTATTATTGGCAATCCTAATTGGAGTTGTTAAACTGACTTTTATGAGTTTTATAATAGTCATTTTTTTATTTTTGGAGCTGCGGTGGCTCAAGTGGTTAAGACGCTGAACTGCAGGCTGTGGAAGGTCAGTAGTTCAGCAGTTCAAGACCCGTGAGTGCTGCATGACGGGGTGAGCTCCCGTCTCTAGTTCCAGCTCCTGCCAACCTAGCAGTTCGAAAGCAAGAAATTGCAAGTAGCTAAATAGGTACCACTTCAGTGGGAAGGTAACAGCGTTCCGTGCGCCTTGGTGTTTAGTCATGCCGGCCACATGACCACGAAAACGTCTTCGGACAGCGCTGGCTCTTCGGCTTTGAAACTGAGATGAGCACCGCAAACCTAGAGTCGGATTCGACTGGCTTTTGAGCAAGGGAACCTTTAATAGTCATTTTTATTGTGTTTTTATAATGTTTTATTTATGTTGTAAGTAAAGTTCTGCCTGGAAGAAAGGCTGCTAATAAATGTTTTAAATAAAGTTAATGTTGGGGGAATGCTGCTTGGCCCTGTGGCATTTGTGCTTTGGGGTCTCACATGAGTCCGTTGTCCTCCATACTCTTTACCAACTCCATGAAACTGCTAGGAGAAATCAGGGATTTTAAGTGACCAGTGTGGGGGTGGTACCCAGCTCTTCCCTAGTTGACTCGATCTGTGGAACTTCTAAAGAAATTCCTGGAAAATGTAATAGGAAGCATAAGGGCCAGTAAAATGAAGATTAGTCAATGTTAGTCAATGAACAAAGCTTGAGGGTTGATGTGTCAGCCCGTCCTGGAGGGGGTTGTACTCCACCTGAAGGAACAGGTTCATAGCTTGGGGGTGCTGCTGGATCCTGGTCTACAGTTGGAAGCTCAGGTTTCTTCCATAGCTTGTAGCACCTTTCATCAGCATTGGCGATAGGTCAGCTGTCAAGAAACCCAAACCTGGGTTCCTCTGAGCCACTACCCCCCAGACTATTAAGCAGTGCTCTAATTTGTGGGTTCCTGAGGTTAGATGTACACAAGAAAACCAAAACTTCTTTTTAAAATTACATATAAGTTTATTAGACACAGACAGTTAGAAAAAATACTACTAGGCAGCACAGTCTCTAGAGGCAAATAGCAAAAAAACATAACAAAAGCTAACATTGCTTTCCCTGAACATTAGTACCTGGCAATAACTGGTGCACCATTCAAACTCACAGAGGCCAGGTTAGAAACTTCTGCATCTGTCCCATGGGATCCAAGTTAGTGTGAACCCCAATCTTATCTAAGGCCCAGTTATAATTTCTTACTCTCTGGCATCAGGTGATCTTCAAGATCTAATCAAAGAGCCCGTCTCCCGCAGCCCTCCAGGGTATGATGCAATCTGCTCTTGGCTTCTCCCTCCCATCTAGCTACTGAGCACAAATTTTTTTACTTAACCAATTACCACATTCTTACACCAGACCTTAAAGCAGATAAGGAGAAACCTATCTAGGAGAAAGGTTAATTACAAACATCTGCAAACTGAAGCAGAGCCACTGTTATTCATATTAACCCTTGGTAACCTGGTTGCTTTGCTTCACACCAGCTACAGATGTTCTTATAGAAGTGTGATCTGGCAACAGTGATCCATGCTCTGGTCAAATACAAGTTTGATTATTGGTATAATGGGGCTGTCTTTAACACATTTTCAGAAACTTCAGTTGGTCTAGAATGTGATACCTAGGGATAGAGAACATTATCACACCTGTGCTGTAACAGCTGCACTGTCTACCTGTTTGTTTCCAGGAATAATTCAAAGACTTTCCTTTACAGTCTAAATGGCATGGGGTCAGGTGCTTTAAGGGCCATCTCTACCTGTACTGTCCAGTCCACCAGTTCTGATTTTCTTCCCAAGCCCTGCTCATTGTGCCTGCTTACACAGGTGAAGTGGATGATAGCCAGAGAGAGGATTTTTGCAGTGATGGAACTTTGCCTTTAGTGGCTTAGGCCATGGCTTAGTAGTAGAGCATCTGCTTGACATGCAGAAGGTCCCAGGTTCAATCTCCAGCATAGCCAGTTGAAAGGATCAGGTTGGAGGTGATGTGAAAGACCTCTGCCTGAGACCCTGGAGAGCCACTGCCAGTCTGAGTAGACAATACTGACCTTGATGAAACAATGGTCTGTTTCAGTCATGTGTTCAGTGCTTCAGGCCTACTTAACAGTCCTTAGGTAATGCATCTCTCTTTAATTAAGACTCTTCACTTGTGTTCCATCTTTTAAGACTGTTTTGATGGGCCACTTCTCACCTGAAGGCTGTTTTATGGATAGCATTTTAGTTAACCTATAGTACAAATTTAAGAATACTTTCCAGGGAATAAGCCCCACTGAGTAAATTTCAGCAGGACTCTTGAGTAGACCTGTCTAGGATTATACTATAAAAATGTTGTTTTTATGACTTTTTAATTGATACTTTTATGTTTGTTTTAAGATTTTATTGTATCATTTTTACTTTGTGAACTGCCTCGAGTAACTAAATGACAAATGAGAATATGTTAACTATGTGCCAACGTGACCACTTGGGCTTGATCTCCTATATTGTCACTGATTTTGGTTTACCTCATTTTTATTGTTATAATTGATACAGCTTTTTTTGTTATACAACCTATCTCATTATATGTCATTTAAATGCAAGTGATGGAAAAATTACATTGAAAATGCATTTATTTTTAATAGGAAACATGGGTTTGAAAAACGTGATACTGGTATGAAAATAAATACTAAAAGATCTTGTTCTCAGTGGAGAAACAAAATCAAAATGGGTGTATTCAAACCAAATCAGATTCAGCCTCCTTAAACAAACTTTTTTTGGGGAAGGGGGGAATGTTCCACACATCCTATCTCCAGTTGCCAATTGCCTAATCTTCAGAGGTAAAGAAGCTTGTTTTATTTGTTTATTTTATTGGTATCCTGCTTTTGTCCTTGGGAATCCAAAGCTACTTATCACATCATCCTCCCCTCCACCACCACAGAAATAACTTTGCATGGTTAGTTAGTCTGAGAAGTTATGATGGGGGTCATCCCAGAAACTTTCATTGCAGATCAGGGATCTGAACCTGGTTGTCCTTGGTCCTAGTACAACACTGTGCCACACTGGTTCTCTAATTAATCTTAACTAGAGATGTTAACAAATGAACAAATCGACAGGAGATAAGCCAGTCTTTAAGATACCACTGTCCCAGCTGTTTGGGATTTTAAAAATCAGAACCAGGATCTGTAGTGTGCTCAGAAACAAAGTAGAATTCAGTGAAGTTCTTTTTGCTTTAGTGTATTCTACTCCATCCTGCAAATCCCAATTAATAATGTGGCTACTGTATGTTGAACTTGTTGAAGTTTCTAAATCGTATTCAAAGGCAGCCCCAATGAACAACTTATTACAGTAATCCAACCTAGACATTATCTGAGGATGGTTAAATATGGCTTAAGTCTAAGGCTATGGTTACATCCAAGTCTCATGATACATCAGGACTTACAGTGGGTGTTCCATAATATTTAAGAGTAAATTAAAGGGATTAAAAGACCTTCAGAGTGCTCAGTTCAGCCACCGCCTTCACAGAAGGTAATGTACACACATCAAGGCTTTTTAGTTACCTTATTGAATAGTAGTTTCCCCATGATGCAGTAGATGCTGTTTTTGGTCACCACTAATTTCAACATCATATAGCAGAGCCAGTATTCAAAACAGACAATTAAGTGCCTTGCTGTGCTCTTGTATATTGCAGGTACAGTTGTAAATGTCCATAATGCCTGAATTCTTCTGTTAGGCTCACTTTGAATGTTAGTGGAGTAATTTGGTACTATTGCTGAAGTTTGGAGTCAAAAGTATGCTTATCTCTGTTGGGTACATAAGTAACCAAGGCATCTCAGTCTGTGTCTTTTGTTCCTATACTGTAATATAAATAACGAGAATATGAGGTTTGTGGTTTTAGGGATGTCTGTGTTCATACACACTTTAGATATGTATGTGCTGTCAAGCCACAACTGACTTCTATCAACCCCAGCAAAGGGTTTTCAAGCCTAGTGAGAAGCAGAGTGGTTTGCCATTGCCTTCCTCTTCAGAGCCTTCCTTGGTGGTCTCCCATCCAAGTACCAACCCTACTTAGCTTCTGAGATCTGATGCAACTGGACTGTACCATGCAGCCTTCTCTCCCCACACATCGTTGAATCACAAAACAATTCAAGGTTGTTGTTTACAATGCACTAAATAACACTATTTGATAAAAGCAGGAGTATTTTCCCATTTATCCTTCACTGTCCACCAAGAAGAAAATGAAAGTCTAATGATGCAGTTATGTCCTTCTTAGTACAGTTATGCCCTTCTAAGTCCATTGTAGTATATAGGCTTAGAAGCATGTAATTCTACTTAGGACTGACTATTGGTTTATGGATGCTTTCCAGGATATGATCAGTGAATACCCTTATTGGAATTTAACCATAAAATACCACTAGGACAAGACTTTTCTCTGGTATTTTGAGTTCAGACATGGAAGTTGGTGATATTCAAAACCATATTGAATAGGAGCATTGCTTACAAGGCAGATGGAAAGCTTATCACAGTGGACAGCAGTTATCAGTGGTTCTAAAGACAATTTGGATTTACCTGTCTGTTTGTCACGCACAGTGCAATCCTAAACAGAATTACACCCTTCTAAATCCATTGAAGTCTGCTTAGGATCTCACTATCAAGAGTTCTTTTTAAAATGATCTTTGCCACAACTAGTTGACTTAAGCACAAGTTGAGACCTGTGTGTTCCTGCTGAGTACCCCTCCTGTTTATAAAGGTTTACAAAGTCACTGCAATGTTAAGTGCAGATTTTGCTACTGGTGAACTTTACAGTGTGAAATATTCAGGGCCTATTCATAGTCTAAATTACCTTTACGAGAATTATTACCTTGATATATGAAGCACTTTCCCGAAGAACATTTTTTTGATTCCACAAGAACACAACTACCATTATACCAATATAAAAGTATTAATTGGGATGTGATTGCTTCATTTATATAGGATACAAGAAACAATATTTCAGTGTGTTTCTTATTCAAACTAATAAGTGCTATGTTGTTACTGCAGTTCCATCCTCCCTGTTTGCAACCATATCCTGGTTACAGGGTTATAATAAGTTTTTCAAGAGCTTTGCATTTCATGAAATATTGCATAATGAGAAGCTGATTTTTAGGTTTAGACTACACTTTATTATATGGTATTATAAGGACTTAATTGAATTGTTATTACAGGTCAGCTGTGGAGTGTGTATGCACAAGAGGGAGTGAGGGGAAAAACACATATACAATATTTTCTGCACTATTGGAGTATCATTACAGTTACCTTTGTTAACATTAGCATAACATGAGGAGGAATAGTAATCAGATTTTTCTTTCATGTCAAAGATTCAATAGTTGCTTCAAATGCTATCCACAGAAACTACAAGGATGCTGCTAAAATGTTTCTGAATTTCTCCCCAGATTTTGGAGCGCAGAATTGCCCAGGCTTGTTTCTGTACTTGAAATGTTGCCTTGGAATGTCTCAGTTATTCTGGGTTTTATTTCTATAACTCATACAGAGTGCTGAGCATGTGCAGTTTGCTACATCTTTCAGTATATATGTTTTTTTCTTCCCCCTTTATGTTCCTGATGTACATTGCATGTTGTCATCTGCAGTAGCAATGGACAGTGCTGTCTATAGTTGTAGCAATATTAGCACCTTCCTAAGCACAGTTAATTCTAAATCTAAATCTGTTGAAGTCAGTGGACTTAAAAGAGTGTAGCCTGACTTAGGAAGTGTTTACGTGCAGCAGAGGTTTATCAATACACTGGAGACATTCCGTACATTAGTAAAATACAGCATGAAAACAACCTTGGCAAAGTCATTTCATTGGAGAAAAATTGCTGGGTTTCTATTCTGTTTGTAGGGTATAATAATATAAATAATGTGGGGTGAATTGTTATTCAGTTATTTAAAAATGCTGGAATATATGTCCTCAGGCATTAAAATTTTGTGCCAGGTCTTTAATTTCTGTATGATTATTAATAGTTATAAAGCTGATAATGAAAAATAGGATTTTGTTTCATTCTAGAGTTACTATGTAGGTGGTTTTGTCAAATAAAGGTAAAATTGCCTGGAGATTCTGTCCGAAATTATTTACAAAAGTACATCCTCAAAATGATAATCACTTTTTTAATGTCTGTCAGTCTTTCAGAAATAACAGACCCCTAAAGCCTGCCATCTAGTGATGGAAAGAAACAATGCCTCCAAGTGGGATCTAAATCAATCCAGTGAGCATAGCTAAGAGAGGATGTCCATTTGCAAGAATTCAGGATATATGAGATGTAGACCAATAGAATATGATGGTCAAGTATGATGTAATTCTCATATGTTCGCTTCAGCTGCATCAATAGAAATGAGTCTATTATGCCTGAACCATTCATCCTAACCTTGAACATTGTGTGTATGTGTGTAAAAGAAATCATTGTATAGATTATAGCACTCTACAGACAGAATTCAGAGATGATGAGCAAAAACACCATCGATGAGACACAGAATTTGTCAGATATTTTTACCTCTCTTTTTAAAAGCTTGGGTTATTAACACTGATGGTTGAGATAAGAAACTTCCACAGGCTACCCATGACTCGACTCACCTTCAAAGCTGATTGGGGCTTTGAATCCAGGTTTTCCTGGTCCAAGCCAAACATTCTAGTAAATCAATAGGGATTTTTATTCTAGTAAAGCAATAGGAAGCCTTATCTTGCCAGGAGTAGATTTGCTTGAGAACTACAGGTGCCTGAATGCAGAACATGCCTTCTGAAAACATCTGATATTTTCTCTGCAGGGTATTTTTCAAAACAATGCCTGCTAAAAAATTGCTTAGTTGTGCGAGCTGACTGCGCCTCCCCACACCTCATTTCAAATCCAGCAGATTGGAGCCCAACCTCTGCTAGACCCTTACCTAGATACACAAAGTGATTGTGTCATTAATTCTCCTGGACTTCTCTGTGGTTTATGATGCCACTGATCATGGTATTTTTTTGGCTCAACCATAAACTCGAGAGTAAGGATCATTTATTTGAAGTAATTATCTTCTCAGGCAGGTTCCAAATGGTGGTGTTAGACGACTACTACTACCCATCAAAGTTATCCTGTAAGATGCCACATGATTTTGTTGTGTATCCTGTGCTTTTTAATGACTATATTAAATCAGGAATCCTCCCCCACCTTATTGCAGTTTGCTCACCTGTGATCATCATATGCTTTGCCTTTGCATGGTCTCACAATGCATTGCCACTACTGTTCCCTCTAGGGGTGGGCATTTGGCTCAGCTGAGCTGAATAATAGCCCAAGTACTGCTTATTTGGCAGTATTCAGGCTCCCTGAATGCTGAATCAGATTCTCTAATCTGATTCAGCGTGCTGAATACAGCAGCCCCAAATAACAGCAGGAAACAGGCAGGAAGGGGGTTTAAAGTTTAGAATGCTCTCTTACCTCCTTCTGCCTTTTCCTTTTCCCACTGATTCAGGGCTTTTCCCACCTCTTCCCTGGCTTCCATGGGCTAAAGGGGGAAGAGGGCAGCTCACAGCCAATCACTGCCATGCATCTTGCAAATTGCAGGTGCATGGCACAGCTATTTGCAAACCTGGTGTTGCTTGCCGCTGGTCCCCCCAAACACAGCACCACCTACTTTGATTGGGAGAGGGGAGGGAGAACTTGCAATAGCATTTAAGCAGGAGTCCTGCCTAGGAGTCCCTGCTGGACCATGGTGGACTCCTGCCTGATTGGACTGAAGACATCAGCCAGTTTGGAAAAATACATTTATTTATTTATTTTTAAAGAAAGAAAATTTAAAAGGGTTTTTAAAGTTTTCCTTTACATATCCTGTTTTGGGTGGGTGGACTGATTGGTCTGTGTGGATGCGTTCTGTTAGGTGGGTGTTGGGGGGGATTGGCTTTGCTCAGTTCAGCTTTACTTAAAGTTACAATTTAAGTGTTTTAAAAGTTTTAGGAGTTTAAAAGTTTGTTTCCCTGTTTTAAAAAGTTTTATTGTTGGTTAGTTTATTTGTTTTGGGTTCCTTGGGGGGGGAGCTGGTGGGTTGTTGTTCAAAATCAATAGTGTGCCTTGTTGTAAGTTCTAGTTTGTATTTGTTGTTGCACTTCCAATGTTGTTGTGAAGGTTGGGGTTTTTTTTTAAGTTTTCCTGTTTAGATTGTTCCTTCTGGTTGCGAGGGGGGGGTTGCTGGTAGTTCTTCACTAGTGTGCTTTTTTTTCAGTTGTTCAACTTCTCTTGTGGTTTGTGTTAGTTGTTGCAGTGTTGTGAATGTTGGGTTTAGTGAAGATTTCCTGTTTAAGAGTAGATTCCTTTTGGTTGTTGGGTAGGAGCTAATGGAGTGTGGGTGGTTGTTCAGTAGTGTGCCTTGTTGTAAGTTCTGGCTTGTGCTAGTTGTTGCACTGTTGTTGCTTTTTATGTGGTGCCGTACAGGATGGCAGTGGCACAGGCAGGGCCGGCCCTAGGGTCTTCTGCGCCCTAGGCGGGGCTACCTCCTGGCGCCCCCCCGCGAGCCCGCCAATCATGGGGGTTGCCAACCTCCAGGCAGGGCCTGGAGAAAAGAAAGTCCAGCCAGTCCCCCCCCTCCTGGTAAACCTCCTGCTAAACTGCAAGGCACCCCGGCCCGACGCTCCCTCCCTCACCCCGTGACTCACCTGGGTCAGAAGGGGCAGTGGCTGGGGTTGCTCGGGGTCCCCCGCGCTGCCCCACCGTGACCCCCGCTGCAGCCTCCGAGGGGCAGGTGGGGAAGGGAGCTTGGCCCGCCCGGCCTTACGCCTCCTCCTCCGCTGCCTGCTGGGCTCCTCCCAGAGAGTCCCGGGCCGCTCCTCGAGGGGGCGGGGGGCGGGAAAGCTCCGCCGCCGCCTCCTGCACTGCCCCCCGCTGCCTCTCCCCCCCAGGGCGCCCAGGCAAGGCAAGGCAGGGAAGAGGCGGGGTTTTATACCCCCGTCTCTTCCCTCTTCCCTCCCCTGAGCCCAATGGGGGAGGGGGAGGGCGGGAAAACACCACTGCCGCTGCCTCCTTTGCCGCTGCTGCCTCCTCTCCCCCCTGCAGGGCGCCCCGCCGGGCGCTCTTCACTGTGGATGGCCGCGGAAGGGAGGTGGCAGGGGTTTTTTCAGGGGGTGAGCGGGCGCAGTTTGGCGCCCCTGCAGCCCGGTGCACTCTAGGCGAGCGCCTAGCTCGCCTAGTGGGCGAGCCGACCATGGGCACAGGGTTCTGTTGCTGGGCACTAGTGCATTCAATACACTGGTTCTGCTGTCCTTGCAGAAAGGCCTCCCATCAGTTTGTACAACAGAGATTCCCAGGTTTGAAGTTGGCCCTGTTGGGTTTCAGTGTGGCACTTGCACTGCTGGGCACATAGCAGTGTTAGGCTCCTTGCAAACAAGCAACCTCCCAATAATTCGCTTCCCACGAGATTCTCTGGAATAGTCTGACTGCTGGGACTATTGTTTCCTGCCTTCTGTTTGCTTGGCTAGGATTTTTATCACTATAGGAAACAATGGAGGGAATGGGGGGGGGTAACCTCTTTGCTGTACATAGAATTGGATCCACTAGTCCAATGTCTTTGGAACTTGGGGGTACATGTGGGGAGAGGCTCCAGGAGATACACAGTGAATTTGGTGCCTCTCCTTCAAACCCTCCCCCCAGCTGTGGGAAATTTGACATTCTCCCCCCCCAGTATTTATTTATTATTCACATTTATACCCCGCTCTCCCCGCAATGCAGGCTCAGGGCGGCTCACAGTCAGTGCATTAATACAGTTAAAACAACATAAAATCATATAAGAACAATTCATTGTTAAAACAGTTTCATAAAGTGCTGAAGATGATTATTCAGGATGGCTTGTTTCAATATATGGTTTAAAATCATTCTGCTCAAGATTTTCCTGTGCCACAGGCTAGATGTTAGAAACCAAGGGGCAGGCTAGGTGTTAGAGACCAGGCCCCAAGTAGATGTTCAAAACCAAGGGCCAAGGCCCTATAGTGGTGGCAGCTCCCTAGCTAAAAGCCTGGCGGAAGAGCTCCGTCTTGCAGGCCCTGCAGAACTGTAAAAGGTACCGCAGGGCCCTGATCTCCTCCAGGAGCTCATTCCACCAGGATGGGGCTGCCACTGAAAAAGCCCTGGCCTTGGTAATAGCAAGCCTGGCCTCCTTAGGGCCAGGGAGGGTCAATCGATTCTGAGACCCTGACTGAAGTGCTGTCTGGGGTATATATGGGGAAAGGCTGTCCCGCAGGTATGTCGGACCCTGGCCATATAGGGCTTTGAAGATAAGAACCAGCACCTTGAAGTGGATTCAGTATGCTATCGGCAGCCAGTGCAGTGTCCTCAGCGCAGGCTGGATGTACTCCCACCTGGGGAGGCCCATCAAAAGCCTGGCTGTGGCATTCTGCACTAGCTGAGGCCTCCAAATCCATGACAAGGGCAGCCCCATGTAGAGAGTGTTACAGTAGTCTAGTCTTGAGGTGACCATAGCATGGATTACTGTTGCACAGTCGAGGCAGGGAACCAACTGCCTGATCAGCCGAAGATGATATAAGGCCAACCTGGCAGTGGCCGCTACCTGGGCCTCCATTGTTAGGGAGGCATCTAGGGGCACTTCCAAACTCCTAACCTCCAGCACTAATGGTGCCCCGTCGAAGATCGGGAGTGGGATCCCCACCCCCGAACCACCCTGACTCAAGCACAGGACCTCCATCTTCGTCAGATTCCGTTTCAACCGACTCAGCCGAAGCCAATCAGCCACAGCTTTTAATGCCCGGTCCAGGTCTTCCAGTCTGGAGTCTGACCGGCCACCCAACATCAGGTAGAGCTGGGTGTCATCAGCATACTGGTGACATCCCAGCCCATACCTCCGAGCAATCTGGGCAAGGGGCCTCATATAGATGTTAAATAACATTGGGGAAAGCACTGCCCCTTGAGGCACTCCGCAATCCAATGAGTACCTCCTGGACTGCTGTTTCCCTAGCATCACCCTTTGTCCCCGTCCATGGAGAAAGAAAGCGAGCCATTGTAAGACAAGCCCCTGAATTCCTACGTCGGCGTAGGGGTGAAGTGGCAGACTAGTAACTTGATAGTCGACTCTGTCGAATGCCACTAACAGGTACCACTAATCCGCCTCGATCTAGATGCCTACGAAGATCGTCTGTGAGGGGGGGAGGAACCAATGGGGAAATGGAACAACATCTTTGTGGGCCCATAGAATTGGACTCCCTAGTCCCATCTTTTTTGGAACTTGGGGGTTCTTTTGGGGAGAGGTGCCAGTGGCTATATAGTGAATTTGGTGCCTCTCCCTCAAACCCCTCCCCCCAGCCCCCAGATTATATGGGTCCTCCCTCAAAGGTCCATCCTGTCCTCAAACCCCACCCCACCCTTCCCAGTCTCCAACCCCCAAATCTCTAGGAATTTCCTAACCTGAAGTTGGCAGCTCTATCTCCTTCCCACTCAACAGCCAACCTATCTTTATCTGCCACTCTGTCTTAAGCTTTCCCTTTACGCCCCCCCCAGCAGCCTCTGCCTAGGAAAACTGTGGCCGAGTTGTGTGGTGCCAGCCACTGAGTCAGGCCCACTTGCACAGTAAAAAATCCTAAAGACCTTGTGGGGTGGCACCTCACTTTTCCCAGTATCTTCCTCCCCACACTATTTCCTTTCCCCCATCTGCTGGCAATCCCCGTACCCTCGCCACTTCCCCAGTCTCTCCTCCTCAGCCATTCACCAACCTACCTTTTATCTGCCTCCCATCTTCAGATGTATTTATTATTTATTTACTTCATTTATACTCCATCTTTCTCTGCAGTGGGGACCAAAGCAGCTCACATTATTCTCCTCTCCTCCTTTTTATCTAAGCAGCAACCCTATGAAGAGTTCAGGCTGAAACTCTGTGACTGGTCCATAATAATCCAGTGAGCTTCCACAGTAAGATGGGGATTTGAACCTGGTTCTCCCAGACCCTGCTCTGAAGCTCTAACCGCTACCACACTGGCTTTCATAGGATAGCTGCTATTGAACAGTTGCAAGCAGCCACACCTATGTCCACCCTCCAAAGCAGCCGGTTCCTCCAAGGGAACTAGGACTGCCAACTTCCAAGTGACAGTGGAGATCACTCAAAGTTACTAGTGCTCTCTAGAAGACAGAGATTGGTTCCCCTGTACAAAACGGCTACTTTGGAGGGTGGACTCTCTGGCATTATACCCTGCTGAGGTCACTTCCCTCCACAGATCTTACCTCATGGAAGTCAGGTGGTATCACATTACCCGGAGGTTGCTTTCAGGCCTAGTATTGCCAGCCTCCAGGTGAGACCTCGAGATCTCAAAGAATTACAATTGACACAGATCTGTCACCCTGGATTAAATGGCTGTTTTGGAGGGTGGGCTCTATGGTATTATATCCAGTTGAGCCTTCTCCCCTCCCCAAACCATACCCTCCTCAGACTTCAACACAAAATCAACTTGGACCTTACAATCCTAGCCAGTCCTGGCCTCAATGAGTCCTCCCTCAAAGGTCAAATTAGGCCTGGAAAGGGTCCTGCCCTCTCCCCCTGCCTTTTTACTCACATAAACCCAGCCTGGGATACTGTGGTTGCCTAAGAACAGCCGCTGGGGGAATCCATTATTTAAAGCTACAGGTGCTCCTTTTATCATTTTTGTGTTTTTTAAACCTACAAAAGTATTTTTATTTCAGATTTTTCTGTAAACCTGAGGCCTTTTTCAAGTTTTTAGAAAGATCTGTCTTGCCCGTTTGCAGCTCCAGTCACCAGATTTAAGCATCCTAAGATTCAGCCAACTTCCCTATTAGAATATAAGATATCAGGAACCCAAGGAGTGGATTTATGTTCTACTCTGCATAAGATTTTGCTTTCACTGAGGGCCTAAAGTTTGGATTGTTCCTGGTCTGACATTTTCTACTTCAGTCCTGGGTGTGACTCAGAAGTGCTTCCTTCCAGTTTTACTTGGGGAACTAGCTGTACTTTCCGCTAAGCTACCAAAGGTTCGGTATCATGATATATGCTTTGGTAACCTCTAGATTAGAGAGTACTGTAATATGCTGAACATGGAATAACATTTAAAGATTGTTTGGAAACTACATCCACTCTGGCGTGCAGCAGCAATGGTCTTGTGATAGGATTGCATAAGGACTCACAAATTCATCTCAAAAAGCTGCATTGGATACCTTGAAAGACCTAGATAGTCCAGTCTCTAGAAATCTGAAGGACCACCTCCTGCATATGCCTTCGTGTGTTGTCATACTTGTTGAGGCTTTGTTCTGTGTGCTCCCACAGGTGCTGATATGGTTGCCAACCTCAAGGTGAGGTTTGAAGACCTCACAGAATTACAATTGATCTCCATACTACAGATATCAGTTCTCCTGAAGAAAATGGCTGGTTTGGAGGATGGGCTGTTTGGCTGCTGAAGTCCCTCCTCTTCCCAAACCCTGCCTCGGATCCACCGCCCATCTCTCCAGCTATTGTCCAAGCAGGAGTTGGCAACCCTAGGATACTACTTAGATCAAAGGTTTTAAAACATAGCAAGTACCATATGTAATCCTGAGACCTTGACATCGCAATGCACAATTCTGGGGCTACTTTTGTGGATTGTTGCTGGATCTGCAACAGCTGTAGAGATCCACTAAAATCAGAGAATGGCCCAAAATTATACTTTTTGGGGACAATTATGTAGTGGCTAAGAAAGGCATATTTTATAAAGTTTCATTTCCAACTTTTAAATTGTTTGTACATATCCAGAGCCTTGGGTATAAAAATTAAAATTCTGAATTAAGTAATTAATTGCATTTTTTTCAGGCTGCATGAAAGCCCTAGTTATAGCTTTTATACTAGCTGTTGCTCTGTTATGCTGGGCATAACCAATTTAAAGGCTCTTTGATCTCTAGTTCCTGAATTATAATAAGATGCACAATGATGGACTCTTCAACCCACACAAAGATTCAGTGATGTCAGCAGGATTAACAAGTTGCAGAAGGTCCTCTATCAGGAAAAGACATAATAGGTAAATTTAGGGTATGGGGGTGAGGGAAGATAAGAGTGACAGTATTAGGAACACAAGTTTGCATATATTAAAGAAGCATACCATCTGGAGGCTTTATATAGTATTTTGGGTTTAATATGATTGATTTGGCCTTTAAATCTTTAATATATCTTCAAGATATACATGAATAAATTTGGGGCTGTTTCTACATAACTACTAAGGCATTTTGTATCTTTTCCCTTGATTTTATTTGTATGAATATACCAACAGTAGTGGGGGAAATTAGATCTAAAAGCAAAGAACTATGACTAGTCAAGAAATCGTACCATAACCTTCAACCAAGGATGCAGAGCCATACACCTCAAAAAATGCTTAATGGCATTTTGAATGCTCAATATTGCACCAAACACGCCTCATGCACATGTGTGTGTTCTCACACTTCCCCCTTCTCTGTCCCTCAGCCATCATTTTTCTTACAAACTCAGTTAATAAAGTAGGTGTTTCAGTTCTATAAAGGGAAAGAAAGGAGCTTGGTGGCTTTTCACTCTGTTCTAGCCTTGCTCATTTTGCTTGGGTCTGGCTCATAGATATTTGGTGCAAAAGAAGTAGTTTTCTTGGCTATCTCAGTCCTGTGTGAGGAGGAAAGCAAGCTGCGTGACATGTGTCTGCAGTGGTCTACCCTTGTCCATTTTGCCTCCCTGCCTGACTCCCAAAACTCCAAATGGGGAGGGGTTTAATCCCCTATTCTATAGAAGTAGTTTTTGCTAATTTTCAGTGATGTGCTCAGTGCTCAGGATGACATATGCTTAATAATTCAGTGCTGTGCCCCAAAACTCAACTATCACCTTCAGCCAACTCCAAGATGAGATTTATGTGTGTTTACAGTATCCTTTAAAGGTCCCGCCTTTCTTATCATCGTTGATCATGATAATTCATAATTTTGTATACACTGTTATGCTGAGATTCCTCTTCCCATTTTATTAAGGCTGTTAACTATTTACCCGTTTTATTTGAGTTATCATAGAAAAATTTATTTGCTCCATAAAAATAATTGTCTCCTTTAACAGCAATATTATTCAATAGTGCCTTAATCTATAACACTTCTACATAAGCTTTTTAGTGTGGGATTTTGATGTTCTAATTTTTTTTATTGTTAGCTTTGTTAATAGCTCCAATTTTTCTTGCCTTCGGCATTTCCTAAAAAATCCAGCTTCTCAAAGTCACTATAAAAGCTCCTAGTATATTATCATATGATATAAAGCCAAAATGAAAATTTATATGCTTCTTGATTTTCATTTTAATGGCTATTAGAAATTCTTTATTCTTAAGTAATAGAGCATTGAATCTCCATGACAAACCTCTCTTATTTACCCTCTCATCATATTATCTCTATTATTCCTTTGGTATACGAGCAAATAAAAAAATCTCCCAGCACTTTAATTTGTGGATGGATGTAGCACTTTTATTACTTTTGGTGCAATGTATATCACCCAAATGCATGTACTATTGTTGCGATTATAACCCAAATGTGTCACTTATTACTAAGGCATAGATTTTTTGCTATAAATTGGTGTCCCTGTGGTGAGTGTCCTCCCACGCTCTGGGGAATTTCTCATTGGTGAATGCCATTAAGGTGGGTAGCCAGCTGTCTCTGACTCTTGCAGTGAGTTGTTCTAAATGATACAGCTGGAAGGTGGCAAACTCATTGAATGCAATCCCTTAAAACAACTCACAGCCATTGGTTTTAGATTCATCATGTAACAACTGTCCACTCCCACATTCCTGTAATGCAGACATCTAATTCACACCTCCAACTCAATCATGCTGTTCTTGACATTTTGACTTATGTCTCTATTTATGAATTCATATACATCAATAACAACGGGGTAAAGTTTCAGGATCTGCAACATATTAATCCCATTCCAGGCTGGAAAAAATGATGACTGAATGTTACAAGTTCTCAGGCTGCTTAATATAACTTAAGTCAATGACACTGCCATCCTAGATTCAGGCAGAGTTTCCCCAGTCTAAGCCCATCGAAATCAATGGAAATAGAATGGGGTAGCTGTCCAAACTAGGGGTGTGTATTCTACCCGAGTCAAAAAGATACCCCCAAAATATCTTATTGGTATTTGGGGGGTATATTTTGGCTTCCCAAATTAATCTAGGTTTTCTCAGGAAAACTGGGAAAAAATCCTGAGAAAATTCCGTATATATTTGGGAATTTTGGGTAGATCTGAAAACAGCAGAGAGGCAGGAGCAAATTGCTCCTGCCTCTCAGTTGTTTGTCGGGCAGGCTTACACATTCCTTGGGACTGCAGAAGTCAGCCTGAGGATCAGCCTCGGCTGGGGCTGGCTTCTCTTGCAGCCCAGTTTAAACTGGGCTGCAAAAGAAGCCAGCCCAAGATCAACTGGGTAGGTAGGGAGTTGAGAGCTCCTCACTGGCTCAGCTCTACACTGCCTTCTCCTGCCACCTGGTTTAAAATGGGCAGCAGGAGAGGGCAGCCCATCCGGGATCGCTGTGTCTGTGGTGAGCCGATAACAGGTGTGGCTCTGTGCTGTCTTCTCCTGTTGCCTGGTTAAAACTGGGGGGCAGAAGAGGGCAGCCCAGTTGTGCCTGTGGAGAGCCCGTTGCTCCCTGCAGGTGCAGCTCTGAGCTGCCTTCTCCCCTCCACCCGGTTTAAACTGGGGGACAGAAGGGAGCAGCCCAGCCAAGATCACTGTGCCTGTGGGGAGCCAACAGCTCCCTGCAGGCACATCTGTGTGCTGTCTTCTCCTGCAGCTCACTTTAAATGGGACTGCAGGAAAAGCCAAACCAGCCCCAGCATCAGGGTGGGGTTTTTTACCGGCATTTTTAGGCTTGGGTCAATTGGACCAAAAAAAATCCAGGATATATGGGAAAACCCTTATCTGAATATCATACCCATATTTGGATTCGGGATTTTTTTGGGAATCCCAAAAATGTTCAGGTCCAATAGACCTGAACAAAAAAAAGACTGGTAAAAAAAATTGCATACCCCTAGTCCAAACCTTAAGTGACATTTTCCCTAGTCAGTATCATTCTTGCTGTTTCTAGTTTTATTCAGACTGATGCCTCGGTTGATGAGTGAACGGTATGATACTTTAATATGCTCTCAAGTCCTACTTGCCAGGTTTATGAGTGCTTCCATTATATTATCCTTACAATATGTCTCTGGATAAGAGGATTCTTGCAGTGCTTAGGTTTTCAGTATGCTCTCTGCTCTGTAGCACAGGCCTGCCCTTTAAAAATCACTTGCCATTGAGTGCAATAGCTCCAGATGTTAACAACTGCCCTTTCACAATGTATCATCAACTATATGTCTGTCATGCAAAATCCAAAGACTCTCAGAGCTATGCTGGGTCCCCACCATTTTAAGAAAGAGCATTGTAGAATTTATTTATTTATTTATTTATTTATAGCCTCCCTTTCTCACTGAGATTTGCTTTAATTTACTTCGCAATGGAAGTGCTGTCACCTGACAATGTGCAGATGTTCCTGTAAATCATAGTGGAAATTACCAAAATGTGGACCAGTATGGCCATGTTGGCTGAGCATAGAACAAAGTATAGCTTGTGAACTAGATGCATATGTAAGAAGCCTCTCTTAGCATTAGCAACAGCCTGCACTTCCAAAAGCAAGGCTGGGTCCAGGAGATACCCCCCCCCCGCTCTTTATGTGGCTAGGTAGGGGTCCCTTCCAGAGCACTGGCTTCCGTGCTCAGCTTCATTTAAGTCTTGTATGGATTTAATTCAGCTTGTTCTCCCTCGTTCATTTAACCACTGCATCCAAACACTGTTTTAGGATAGTGCAGCTGCACTGGAAAGCTCAGTAACAGTAATATACAGTTGGATGTCATCCAAGTTCATGACACCCGACTCAAAAACTACAGATGATCTTACTTAAAGGCTTAGCATAAGTATTAAAGTGCATGGGTGAGAGCACATGAATGCAATGAAATTAAATAAATGAAACAATTGGCAATTTGCTGTCCTTCTACGCCAAAATCTGATGTCTGCAGCTGACCATCTCATCTCATGTAACATTACGGCCAGGCCTAGACTGAATTTATGGGTATCCTTTCTCTTCCTGTGGACTTAGGAACCTGGGAAACAGTTATGTACTGCATAACATGTATAAAAATTAAGTAGCCCTGAAAGGTAAATATTTTGAAGCCATTTAGCTGCATCAAATGTAACATGCTTATATTGGGACAGTGGGGCGAAAACCCTGGGAATTCAGTAATTCTTCTTTTGAAGAAGATTTTGTTCAATTAACCTTCAAAATTGTAGAGGATTGCAATGAAGTATTCAGTGATGTAATATATGCTGACAGGCATAACTTTTGAAACATTATTTATATTAAATATTGTTCAGATCAACCTTTAACAAAATGTTCTTTACATGGTCATCTCTATTTCAACTGTCTACTTTTTCTATATGATTTGTGAATAACATTTTCTTTGCTTTCTGTCTTTGCTTAAAATAATTGGATTCTTTGAAATTAGTTCGGGTTATGTAATTTTGGGTTCTTGGCTTTAAATGGTATGAAAACCAGTACTCCAGTGGGTATATTAATACAGCTCAGCAAAATTTAAAACAACATTGCTAATGTTTTATGCTCAGCAAGGCATTCTGAAAAGTATCAGCCTGCAAAGGTTCTTGGGAAAGAATGGGGCCATTTTAATATACTTTTTAATGCTACAGAACAATGTGTGATTAAAAATAAGTTAATTTTATTTTAATCTGTCTTTCAAGGATCTTAAAGCAGGTTATGTCACTTAATCCTCATAAGGAAGGTTAGACTCAGTGACTAGTCCAAAGTGTCACACAGAAATTTGCAGCTGAACAGAATTAGAATGCAGTATCCCTGTCTGGATTAACTAATATACCACATCGACTACACTACATTATGGCCCAGTGTGTTTTTATATTAACTATTTCCCTGTCTTCTCGGTACTGTGTTGTGCAGATATCATGCCTTCAATATGATTGTGTGGCACTCTTCAACTAGGTTTTCTTTGCAGAGCTCTGCACTAACATAGTCATTAAAAATTGTATGAATGTAAGAAGAGAACTAGAAGATAAAGCCAAGCTGGTTTCCTTAACACTAGGAAAACATACAATTTCAACATTTGGCAAGGAGAGGATAAAATTCAGGAAGCAATGTTTCTGTTCCCAATCTTTCCAATGTATGTCTTAATAAATATTCAAATGTTTTTACTGCTGCATATTTTCTTGATTATTTTTACTTTATATTTGTCTGCATTAAACAGAGATTGTGTGTTTATGTGAATATGTATCAGCCTGTGACACTCACATTGCAAAACTGTAGTGCTGGCGTTGTGTCATGTTTTGTGATGTTGTGCTGATATAACTGCTGGTACACCTGATGCTCTGTTGAGCTAGTGCCGTGTAAACTAGGGTCTAATTAAAACCAATAAAGATAAGGATAAATAATCCTCCAGTTATTAAATTGGAATACGAGGGAAGACTGGGAGGCAGAAATTAAATTTAAAAGTTTTATTTATGCAAACAGCAACAGTGCAAAATAACACTACAAACTTCAGAATTTTAAGTTATTGAACAGAATGCTTCCTCTATTACTTTCATGCCGTTTCCTACCCTGGCTACTGCTTCTTTCTTCCTAGATCATTCAACCAACTTGGAATCATATATGGGACAAGATTATATGATAATTCTACCTAGCCAATCAGATTTGGATATGTGATGTCTTCATTGAGGACAAATGCAATCACTGAGGGAGACAGTAAGACAGGATACTAGGAATGGAGGACATCTTTGCAAGGAGTGAGTAAAAGTTGTTGGAAAGGGGAAGTGTTCTTCAGCATTGCCAAATATGTTCCCAAAAATGTATTTTCAGCGCAGTCCTAGTTAGAGGAAGCTTGCAATGCTTAGTATAATTTAGGGTTTTGATAAAATGGAGAACTTCTTCATTGGGTTTACTCTTTCTAGTGCCAGCATTACTAGGAATCCAAAACATTATCACTTCTATTAGGTAAAGGCCATCTGAAGTTTAAAGGCTGGGGAACAGATGGTGTATTCCAGTTATTTGCCCCACCTGCGTCACACCTGCATTTACTATACCCATTGCATTATCTGTAGCTCTTCTCTCTGGCACTGAAGCCACGGAGGGCATAGGGGGTTGGGAAAGAACATGCAGAGCACTTCTAGCTCTACTCCTCAGCTCCTAAATCTGCGCTCTCTCGTTTTTGTTGTTCAGTCGCACGGTTGAGTCTGACTCTTTGCGACCCCATGGACCAGATTACACCAGGCCCTCCTGTCTTCAGCTGTCCGCTGAAGTTTGCTCAATTTCATGTTCGTTGCATCGATGACACTGTCTAACCATCTCATCCTTTGCTGTCCCCTTCTTCTTTGACCTTCAGTCTTTCCCAGCATCAGAGTCTTCTCCAGTGAATGCTCCCTTCTCATTTGGTGGCCAAAGTATTTGAGCTTCAGCTTCAGGATCTTTTAGGGACAGGGAAAGTTCAAAATTCCCCCCCACCGCCTCCTGCTAGGAAATCTCAACTATTTTCAGGAGGGTGGAGGGATATAGCTCCTGGATTTTCATTTTAGAGCCATCATCAACACAGGCAATAATATGCAAAATGCTTTTATACTTATTTCCAAGTTTATGTGTATAAGAATTATGTGCAAATTTCTTTTAGTGCTTACGAAAGTGATGGTTGGTTCTCCAAGGGTCTATACAACATATTTCAAGCATTTAAATGCTGCACATTCTTTCTAAACTATCCTGTTTTTACCATATGAATTTATAGCTGTTAAAATCTAGGCTGAGCTTCAGACAGGAAAATTTATCTTAGAAATGAGGATCCAGCAAACAGTCACCTAAGCTAAACCAATAACATGAAATTACTTACAATTATCTTTGTATCAAAGGAATGTAAAATTGGGTAGCTATTTTTAAACATGTAAATAGTTCCTGGTAAACTTGTTTTCTTGTATACTTGTTTTCTGTAGTTCTGTTGGCTAGTTGTCTGACAAAGAATCTCTGTTTGGCCCGCATTTTCAGAAATGGTTCCCTAACATTCTCTCAGTTCCATTCCTTCATACTACAAAACCATTGCCTGGGGGCCCCATCTTGTCATCATTCCACACACAGCTCCTTCACTGAAGTCTGGAACACGAAAATTGTAAGTCACACTGCATAAATAGATATATTCAGTTTCATTTGGCAATGTTAAGATGCAAGACCATTAAAGATCATTGAAAAAACCATTATCATTCTGGCTGGTGCAGAAGTACCGTGGAATCTGATAAGAATTTAGTAGAAACATTAGGGTCAAGTTATAGTGCATTATACATTAATAAATTCTGGACTTTTCTGATCTAGGCTTGCCAGCCTCCAGGTGGGGTCTGGAGATCTCCTAGAATGACAACTGATCTCCAGACCACAGAGATCAGGCCCCCTGGAGAAAATGGCTGCTTTGGAGGGTAGACTCTAGGGCATTATACCCCATTGATGTCCCTGCATTCTCTATACCCTGCCTTCCCCAAGCTCCACTCACCAAATCGTCATGTTTTCCCAACCCAGAGTTGACAGTCCTATGATCAGTAAAATAATGGCTGGAGTTACACTTGTATTCTTGACTGAAGCATATGATGAAACTGGTTCATGACATAAAGCAATATTTTAATTGCTTCACCCTCCCTTAAGCCTCCTGTTACAGAGTATAAAATATAGAAAGTTATGTTTCATTTTTAATTTGGGCACAGTTTTGTGTTGTATTTATTTTGCAGACAATTACCTTTGAGATAATTTTCTAATAGCCAAATACATTGATCAATAACATTTCAACTGGCTGAGAAAACTGAAGAGTCATAAATAATTTATTCCTCATCTAAGAACTGCTTCAAGGATTACTTTTTCCAATGTGAAGATTAATCTGTTACAGGTCAATGCTAGCCATGTTAATTTAGAAGGAACTCTCTGTGATTTCAGTGGAATGTGCTTCCAAACAGGGATACTTTAGATCACAACATTTGTGAGACAAATGTCTACACTGAAATGTGTGGCCGTGGAAACTTTTGAAACGTGTTTGTTGACAGAACAAAAGTTATTGTATGAACTGAACTGAATGAAAGCACAAAGGTAGTTGCTTGCAGTACAGGGATAAATCCCAAGGAGCTCTACTTGGAAGTAAGTTCCATTTTATTCAATGGGGCTTACTCCCAGGAAAGTGTTCTTAGAACTGGATCCACAATCTTAGGTTTAGAAACTGTTGTGCCATAAAATCTGTTTACCAACTGCTATGTTCATCAGCTTTCTGATGTTCCCAAGTTGTGGAGGAAAGATACATTGTAATTCATATATTACTCTATGGCATTATACCCCATTGAAGTCCCCCTCCCCAAACCCCACCCTCCTTAAGCTCCACCCCCAAAATCTCCAGGTATTTCCCAACACAGCTGACAACCCTAATTATAGGATCACTTTTTTTTTCCCTAACAGGGAAATCAAGCTAAGCAAAGACTTATGTAGTATGATGCATGTCATAATCCAAGAAGTCAAATATGGGGTCAGAAACTCAATGACACCCCCCCCAAATCCACATTCTATGCGACAAAAAAATTGTGAATGTTGAACTGGAAACAAGGAAGTCACAATCCTAGGGATCAATGGAAAATCAGAATCCAGAGTTTACCATATCCTTAACCCTGTTCTGATGCAAAACATGAGGCTATTTCACTGTGGACTGCATTTGAAGGTGCAGGTACTACTGGGGATGTCAAAATAGGGCTGAGTCAGACTTATCAGATTTTTTGGCTACTACTTGGATTCATTACCTATGTCTTAGGTCTACCTCAAACTTTTATAGCAAGGGAAGACATTTTAAAGAAACCCAACACAGAAAATTAAAAGCAGTAAGGAGAAAAGTTCATCAACAACGCCCTCTAAAGTTTCCCAGGAATCATTACTGCTAACAGTTTGTGTAAGTCCATGTAAAATTAATAGACTTCTGAAACCCTTGCAGTTATTTGTATGAACAATTCCTCGGCAGCTCTTGTGATTCTCTGTCAAATAGTCTTGAGGAAATAAAACATAGGCAGCAAGTTCATCCCTCCAACCCCCTAAGCGCCTTACAGTTACTCTTCTTCGTGCTCAAGTCTTTTAACTTTTTCATGACTTTAATCTTAAAAAATAAGACTTTTAATTAAATTCAGGACTATTATTCCCCTTTAGGGGAGGTGGGAGAAAAACAAATGCAACTCGGATGCAGGACCTCTGAGCATAATACTATCCCTCTCTTTACAGTTTGTTTTTGGCATTTTTATATATCACCGGCTAATAAAATGTAATGATTTTCATCTTTTACTTTGACATCTGAGACTCTATCTTTTATCTGTTGTTTACAGTGTTTCAGCCCATAAATAAATCATATGACAAAATAAATTACTTAATCTTGTGTTTTATTTGGAAACACATTAAAGCTAAGCTCTGGAAGAGAAAAAAAAATCACTTTACACCTTAGAATTGCTTATATACTTTATGACTTTTGTGTCACGTTCAAAGAATATCAAGGTATCGTATCAATAACAAGTGTTCACAAGAGCCACATTTTAAACCTTTCAAATTTTCTGGTGGTGTTTGAGAGGTATGCTTTAAAATGAAAGTACATCTGTCTTTGGCGAAGTGCATTTTCAATTATTTTTATTTTTTAATATAGCATCACATTGTATTAATTCCCAGAAACTTCTCAAAAAAGTTAGGCTTGTTTATTTCTCTACAGTACTTTAATCTACACAATCCTATGACTGGACCTTTTCAAAGTCTAAAAATAAGTTTCTGCCATAAATGCCAAGCTTATTTAAAATCATTTTTGAAAGGCCTGGTTAACAATGAAGCCCTTGGGGGTAAGTTCCACTCTGAATTATCATTTTGGTGATGTCTTCTGGACACATTCAGATTCTTGGCTATGGACTAAGCAATTGTTTTCTCTGTAGGTGTGAACAAATGTGACCATCTTTTGCGAATTCCTTAAGCATTTGCTTCATTGGAGGAAAAAGAGGAAAATCAGAAATACATTTGGTGAGTAAAATGTGTTTCCCCTGATGCTTCTTTTCTTTCTCAGATGGCTCTGTCATAGCAAATGTACCTCTTTTCTTAGGTTAATTGCTGAAATATGATGTGGTATGGCTGCATTCTTAGTCATTTCCAGATTCTATTCCAGGACATTTGGGATACAGCCCAAGAGCTTAGCATGTTTTCCTTTTTTCATGGTAAAATTGTGCAAATATGCATTAGAGTGTGAAAACAAACAGTCTAATACATTTTTGCAAAGCTCTTTATGTTTACTGTTTATTGCAGATACCAGATCCTAATTAAAAATGCGCTAACAAAAGCCAAGATACAAAGAACAAAGATATAATGAAGCTTCTTTTTTAAAAAAAATTGTGATTAATCCCAGAGGACTTTCCATTATGCATCATTCCTGTAAAATTAAAGTTCATATGGCAATGAAGAGAATGATGTAACATTAAATATTATTATGGACCTATCTATGTTAAAAATCGATCATGTCATGACTGTATTTTTGTGGATTAAGCCTCTTTCCAAATAGCAGAACTGAATATAGCCCTCTTCTTCCACTTTATGGCTACTTGCCCTTAGTACTTAAACCTTTCTTTTTCTTTTTTAATAGCACCTGCTGTAGTTGTGCTCATTTCAATGGGAAAACAACCAAACTTTCAACCTCTATATGTCACACCTCCTCCGTTGTCCCCAGGCCAGTCCCTCTCCTGTTGCTATTGCAAGAGTCCTGGCCTTGCTCTTCCCCTCAGTTTTGGGGCTAGCCTGTGGCCTCAGAAATGGTCAGGGAGGCAGTTCCTTCACCAGTCCTCCTCTCTGACCTGCTGGTACTCCGTCTCCTCTCTGTGGCTGCCTTGGAGCCTCCAGCCATCTCCTTCCCAGCCTGTCAGGCTGGCTCCGCTTTATAGCCTGGCTCCCTTGTCAACCCACCCCTTGTACCTCCCCTGCCCATCCCCTGGCTTGCCCCACCCCCAGATATAAACTCAGTATTGGGCCAGGGTGGAGCTGTTATGGATTGTGTGTTCTTTGCAGCAGCCCCTCCTCTGCTGGCTGTTCTGCCAGCCCAGGGAAGCAGGGTGACCTGGATCCCACCACCCAGCCTTGGTGGCTCTTGTGGCCAGGGTCTTGCTCGCCCATCTGTGTTGCTGCATCCTCTTCAGCCCCCCAGCTCACCTGGATAATTCAGGTATGATTCACGACCAGTGCCTATGATTCAGCCATTTATCTTCCCCACACCAAAGTGGGTGGCCTGGGGGCTTGCTCAGGCAGCTGGTCGTTGGAGTGCCTCCTGTTCCAGAAGTTTGGGAAGGGTCACTGCAGGGTCCAGGCAGTGCTGGTCGGTATACTGTAGAACTTATTTGGTTTTTTTAAAAAAGTTAGGATGTCAAGTCAGCATGCAACATAATGTAGCAGTTCTCTAAATTATATGACAGAAGAAATGAAAACTGATAGGGATTTGTCTGAAATTTACATCAGGTTTATCTACTATCATGTAAGAGTGGATTGATGATTTCTGGTATATTTTGGCAACTTCCTTCCAGGGGTTAGGAGTCAACATTTTTTTAGTGCTAGCCAGCTGGTAGGAACAATAAAGCAGAATCTGTATACTTTTCAGGAGCTTATTTACTATCTGCTAAACACGTCCACCTTATGAATACACAGTCGAGGCAAAGAATAGGTTTAAGGGACTAGATTTGATAGACAGAGTGCCTGAAGAACTATGGATGGAGGTTTGTGACATTGTACATGAGACAGCAATCAGCACCATTCCAAAGAAAAAGAAATGCAAGACAGCAAAGTGGCTGTCTGATGAGGCTTTACAAATAGCTGAGGAAAGAAGGAAAGCAAAAGACAAAGGTGAAAAGGAAAGATTTACCCAACTAAATGCAGATTTCCAGAGAACAGCAAGGAGAGATAAGGAGGCCTTCCTGAATGAACAATGCAAAGTAACAGAGGAAAACAATAGAATAGGAAGGACTAGAGATCTCTTCAAGAAAATTGGAGAAATCAAGGGAACATTCCATGCAAAGCTGGCCATGATAAAGGACAAAAATGGTAAGGACCTAACAGAAGCAGAAGAGGTTAGGAAGAGATGGCAAGAATACACAGAAGAACTATACAAGAAGGACCTCAGTGTCCTTGACAACCACAATGGTGTGATCACTGACCTCGAGCCAGACATCCTGGAGTGTGAAGTCAAATGGGCCTTAGAAAGCATTACTAACAACAAAGCTAGTGGAGGTGACAGTATCCCAGCTGAGCTATTCAAAGTCCTAAAAGATGATGCTGTTAAAGTTCTGTACTCCATATGCCAGCAAATTTGGAAAATGCAACAGTGGCCACAGGATGGGAAGAGGTCAGTTTACATTCCATTCTCAAAGAAGGGCAATGTCAAGGAATGTTCAAATTATCACACAATTGCACTCATGCCACACGCTAGCAAGGTCATGCTCAAGATCCTACAAGCTAGGCTTCAGCAGGACATGGATAGAGAACTGCCAGAAGTACAAGCTGGGTTTCGAAGAGGTAGAGGAACTAGAGATCAAATTGCCAACATTTGCTCGATTATGGAGAAAGCAATGGAGTACCAGAAAAAAGCAGAGTACTTCTGCTTCGTTAACTACCCTAAAGATTTGATTGTATGGATCACAACAAACTGTGGCAAGTCCTTAAAGAGATGGGAGTACCAGACCACCTCACCTGTCTCCTGAGAAACCTGTATAAGGATCAAGAAGTGACAGAACTGGATGTGGAACAACTGATTGGCTTAGCATAGGAAAAGGAGTACGACAAGGATGTATATTGTCACCCTGCTTATTTATATTTATCTGCAGAATACATCATGTGAAATGCCGACCTGGATGAATCACAAGCTGAAATTAAGATTGCTGGGAAAAACATCAACAACCTCAGATATGCAGACGATACCACTCTAATGGCAGAAAGTGAATAGGAAAGAGGAGTGAAAAGGTGAAAGAGGAGAGCACAAAAGTTGGCTTGAAACTCAACACCAAAAAACCCTAAGATCATGGCATCTGGCCTCATCACTCCATGGCAAATAGAAGGGGAAGTCATGGAAGCTGTGACAGACTTCACATTCCTGGGATCCAAGATCACTGCAGACGGTGACTGCAACCATGAAATTAAAAGACGCCTGCTCCTTGGAAGGAAAGCTATGGCAAACCTAGACAGCATAATAAAAACTAGAGATATCACCCTGCCAACAAAAGTCCATATGGTCAAAGCAACGGTATTCCCAGTAGTAATATACGGCTGTGAGAGCTGGACCATAAGAAAGGTGGAGCACGGAAAAATAGATGCTTTTGAATTATGGTGCTGGAGAAGACTCTTGAGAGTCCTTTGGACTGCAAGGAGATCAAATCAGTCAATCCTAAAAGAAATCAACCCTGACTGTTCCCTGGAAGACCAGATACTGAAGCTGAATCTCAAATACTTTGGCCACCAAATGAGAAGGGAGCACTCACTGGAGAAGACTCTGATGCTGGGAAAGACTGAAGGTCAAAGAAGAAGGGGATGGCAAAGGATGAGATGGTTCGACAGTGTTATCGATGCAACAAACATGAAATTAAGCAAACTCTGGAGGACAGCGGAAGACAGGAGGGCCTGGCGTGATGTTGTCCATGGGATCGCAAAGAGTCAGATTCGACTGTGTGACTGAACAACAAAAACACATCCACAAAACAAGCTGCAATTTAACTCCACCCTCTGGGCTCACTTGACCCAGTTTAACAAGAGAGACCCATACATGTAAATACCCCTCCATTGCCCATATGAATGCAACTGAGTTTCTTGATGAAATGAATAATTGTGGTCATACATGCCCTATTGAAATGAGTGATCGCTTCTTTTGGATATGAATGAAGATGTTATGTACATCCACATCTGACATGACTAGGTGTTATGTCCATCACTAGATCCATAATGTGAACACTAGCAGTGCAATTATATGCATATTTATTCAGACATAAATCTCACTGTGTTATTTGGTGCTTACTTCTAATTAAAAAAGGGCAGGAATGCAGCCTAGAAAACAAAGGTTTGGATGCCATCTAAATTGCATGCATGGAAGCACCACTTCTTAGGTCCCCCTTTCTGAAGTGGTCAAAATGCCCCCTGGAGGATGTGGGACTCCCAGGAGCAAAATGATGGGGGAAATGGAGGCTTGGTGCAGTAGTTGGGGATTGTCTCCCTGTTGCACATGCAAGTCTTTTCAACAGAATTGAACAGTAATTTTTCCTCATGCATTCTGCACAAGGCTTGTTCTTGTAATTGGTTAATTATCCCAGTATTTTCTGTGAAGGATCTATAAGTCATTTCCTATTAGATTTTGCAAACAATGTACATTTGAGAAAATAGGCTATAATTAAAAAATATATATTTCTGGCACCATTATCCAGAAACTAATCCTCCTTTTCATAATTCTACCAGAGCAACCACTAGACAAGCTTATTCCTTAAGGATCAGGTAAAGAGTGTTTCATTTCAAAATCTTTGTCTTGGATTCCCCCCCCCCCACTTCTGAGACCAAGTTCATAGTTCTCACATAGCCATGTTTGTTCAGTACAGAGCCTCTCAAAGAAATGTGCTATTTCCACAAGAATGCTGGAAAACACTATGTTTTGTGTTCTTAATGAATTAGTAAGACCCCCTACCAAGGGTATATATTTTCTTAACAAGATAGAGAGGCAGAGATATGAAACAGAGATATTGGCTGTCAGAAAAGTCCTCTACAGGAATAAGATTTTTATACATACATATAAAAGCGGGAACCTGCAAGGACTTCTGCCTCCCCCACTATTTCCCTTTCCTGAAAGCCACCATAAGCTCAACACTTTTCTTGCTTCCTTCTCTTTTTCCATCCAACAGCCAACCAACATTTATCTGCCTCTCTGTTTTCAGCTTTTCCTCTCCCACTCCCCAGCAGCCTTTACCTAGGAAAACTATGGCTCAGTTGTATGGTGCTGGCTACTGGGCCAGGCCCACTTGCATAGTAAGCAACCCTCAAAAATTTGTGGGGGGGGAGACCTCATTTCCCCTCATATCCCCCTGCCCACACTATTTCCCCTTTCCCTCCTCTTGGCAACCTCATATCCTCCCCCTTTCCTTGCCTCATTCTCTCCTTCTAAGCCATTCACCAATCTACTGTGTATCTGCCTCTTATCTTCAGCTATATGTATTATTTATTTACTTCATTCATACCCCACCAGTGGGGACCAAAGCAGCTCACATTATTCTCCTCTTCTCTTTTTTTATCCTCACAACAGCCCTGTGAGGAAGTTAGACTGAAACTATGTGACTGGCCCCAAATCACCCAATGAGCTTCCACAGCCAGATGGGAATCTGAATCTCTCCCAGACCCTACTCTGAAGCGGTAACCGTACTAGCTTTCATAAGGTGGTTTCTGTTGAAGAGTAGCAAGGAGCAAGGCCTTATTGAGTCATGCAAATCAGGTGGTATCAAGTCACTCAGTGGTTACAGTCAGGTCTGGCTCTGATTACTTTTTCCCCAAAGGCCACAGCAGCTCTGTAAAAAACCTCTGCTCCCTCTGCCTTTACTCACAGAAACCAAGCCTTGGAATGCTGTTGTTGCCTAGCAACAGTCACTGAGAAACAACTGTTTATTAAAGCTACAGGTGTTCCCTTTATCATTTTGGGTTTTTTAAATCCCCAAATCTATTTTTTTTACAGGTGGCAACCCTATGTGGGGGTGATCTTTTTTTTCTTTTTCTTTGTGTAGGGGGAGTTCTGTTGCTTTTTGACATTGCCTTGGAGGAAGCATGGTGTTTTTCTTCATAAGAAACAGTGAAGGCCAGATGGCTGGGGGTACCTTGCTCAGGGGTTCCTAAAGTCAGACCTGTTTTGTCTCATTCCCTTCAAACTTGGGGAGGGGGTCTTTAGGAGACATGGAGAGCTTGGTTCTCTGAATATTTAGGGCCATTTGCTCTAAAAAAACCCTTGCTTGAGACCCCCCAAATATCTCCTATTTTCCATAAGGAGCAGTGGACCTATACATTTGGAAATGAGGGGGGAAGAGCTGGTATAGGAATACCCTTCAGCCAAAAGAAATGAAAAGACAAGAAGCAAAAGGTGACAGAAACAGAATCAAAGGCTAAATGCAGCATCTAACGATTTACATACAGAGGCAAACTATTATAATTACCAGTGTAAAGAAATAGAAGAGAACAACAAAAATGGAAGAACAAGAGATCTGCTTGACAAGATCCAAGACATTAAGGGGAAAGTTAAAGCACAGTTAGGCATGCTGGAAGCTCAGCATGGAAATATGTTAACTGAACGGGACAAAATAAAGAAAAATGGGATCAATACACTGAATATCTATACAGAAGAGATTAAAGGATTATATATTCCTTCCAAGAAGGAGCTTTTAAAGAAGAATCTGCAGTTTTAGAAAGTTCTGCACTGAAGGCAATTGGGGGACACAAATCACCAGGAGTTGATAGGATATGAATAGAGCTATTCCAAGCCCCAGAAACAGAGTCCATCAAAATCTTAATGAGAACATGCCAACAAATACAGAAAACAAAACAATGGCCATAGACAGGGCTGGTTACAGATTTTTGTGGGTCCTAGGCAAAAAATTATAACTGGCCCCCCTTTTCCCTTTGGTACAGCCTGTTTGTCCTCTAGCCACACCCCTTCCAGTTGGATCTTCCCCTTTGGCTCTACCTTTTCTTCTTTAACTACTTCCTTTTCCATTTCAATTTGCTTATTTTGGTAAAAAGAAATCATATAAAATTTTGCTTTCTTACCTTTTATTCCCTTGTATAAAACAATATAACTTAGATGTAACATTGTTATTACAAATATATTTCTTTTTCCATAACAATATTCCTTTAAACATGAATTGCATATGATGGTGTGGCAGAACAGGCCAGCTCAGGTCTGCAGGCTCTATTCCAGCCTCCCTTCCAAGGGGTTACCAACTCCCTGGAGAGGTTTTTTTTCTCTCTCTCTTTCTGGTAACACACCACCACCACCTGACCTTTGTAAGAAACTGCCAGCTAGGAGGATCAGGACTCCTTCCCTTCCAAGCTCTGAGGCCTTGCCTTTGTGTCTCCTGCTGCCAGTGCCTGGTCACCATGGGGACAGATCACTCCTTTGCACACCCCTGGAGGAATGGCCACTTGCCAACTGCCTGCCTTCCCCCTCCTGGCACTCATTTTAAAATAGCATGCCCAAGATGACGGAGGTCTATGTAGTACAGAGAACCACGGCCAACATCTAAAAGTTATAAAGTATTTATTAAAAATAAAATATTCATAAGCATACTTTTAGCACAGCACCTGATCTGAGCAAGGGAGTAAAGAGAAAATGGGTAAAATGCCAATTCTCCGCCTCTTTCTCTATACATGCACTATCAGATGTTAAAATAGGACAATCCCCTTTAGCTTAGGTTGTTACAGATCCCTATAGAGTTGAAGATCCCTCCAGCTCTTTTAGGCCAGCACACGGTCAAAATGGCTGCCTTCCCAGTGGTGAGGACTGCGTGTGATCATATCTTCTGCACCCAAGGAAAAGAGAGTTCCTTCCTCCTGCAAGGAGTTTTTATAATGTCTGTTTCTCCACCCATGAACCAGGTCATGCCAGGTCAAAGAAGCACTTCCTAGAGCTTCTTCCTGGTACCCCTCTAGTTTAAAGTCCCCCAAGCCTTTATTTCCTGCTTGAAGGTGGGGGGAGACCATCCCATTGTGTCTCCTGCTAGAGTTACTAGCATATGTATAAAGGTAAGCTGGAAAGCATCTGGACTGATTTCGCCCTTCCTGGCCATGCTCTGCCCATAGAAAAGACAAAAAAAAAGAAAGGAACTCAGAGTGGAGGTTTTGCTCATTTCAAACCACCCATGACAAAATGCATTTCTTCACAGATGGTTGCCAACAAAAAAAAAAGAAAGAAACCCTAACTGAAAGCTACTAACTGTAGAACGTTTTTGTTGTTTTATCTGTGTTTTAATTGTTTTGAACACCCCAATCCCTGCATGCAGGGAAGGGAGGAGTAAAAATCCATTTATTTATTTATTGGGTTTTTATCCTACCCTTAGAGAACAAATTCTCTAAGTGTCCAGACAATTGCCTTCACTTCCTCTTCCCACAACAGGCACCTGGTGAGGAAAGTGTGGCTGAGAGAGTTCTGTTTATAAGTATTTTATTGGTTTTGCAAAACTACTAGATATAGGGTAAGGATACTAAATCCCTATTTCTAAGTTCTATGGGAAACGGGAAAGGGAAAACTAATACAATGCCATCTATTGAAGTGGGAAGGGCAACTATATCCCTAACTCTAAACCAATTACTGGTGATGGGGAAGGACAATCTAACAGGTGACACAATCTGGTTACATAATGATATAGCTTTGTTACCTAATAATACAGATCTATTATTGCTTACAAAAAGATTAACAAAAAATAGTAAAAAGATGCATTCATTATCCAGTCAACAAAAAGCTGCAGCAAATATCTTTGTTTTAAAGTCTTTTCTTCTTGCGTTTCTTCTTTCCTCGAGGTTTGGGAGCAGCTGCTCCTTTCTCAGATTCCGATGTATCTGAAAAACTATAAAGCTTAGAACTACTGCTTGATGAATCCTATGAGTAGGATTCTTCTTCTTTGTCTTCTTCCTCCTCTTCTGTTTTAGATTTCTTGTCCTTGTTACGTTGCTTGAGGTTGGTCTACAAACTTTTTCGCCTTAGGAACAGTGTCAATGTTGAATTTTTTATCTTTAAATTTGAAACTCAGTCCTTCAGGAAATAACCATCTATAAGGAACTGCTTCCTTCTGAAGAGAGAGAGTAAGCTCCCTATAAAGTCTTCTCTGTTTTCTAATTTCAAAAGGAATATCCTTCATGATTTTTATCTCTTCGTTCTTGATTTTCAGGGGTTTCTCCTGTGTAAATTTCAGCATCAGATCCCTGGTAGACTGTCTCGTGAATTTCAAACAAATTTCTCCCAGGAGTTTATTTTTTTTTATATAATCCAGATAAATTTTGTAAGCCCAGTCCATCTCCTTCATTAAATCTTCCTGTTTGTAATCCATTATTGGAGCCACAGTCTCTGCTAAGAGAGATTTTTAATCTTCATTCTTTTCTTCTGGGATCCCTTGGAAGCGTAGAATGTACATAGATCTTTCCAGCTGGAGTTGTGTTAGCTGAGTTTTATTGGAGGATCTCTCTTTCTCTGCTTCATCCGCTCTTTTGTTAATACTCTTAGTCTGTTCTTCCATCTTTTTAAACATCTTTTCCATCGCTGAAGTCCTTTTATCCATTTGGGACATCTGCTTTTGCAAATTATCCATTTTAGCATTGAGATTAGTCATCTGTTCCATTAGGGGGCGCAGTGCATTTGCCAACAGTGTAGGCATGTCTGCTGTTACTTCCTGGTTGTGGGAGTTGCTGGTTGGCTATTTCCGGTTTGTGTTTTTTTCTCCAGACCTGCCTTCCACCCTCTCCCAGTCATAATATCAACAAGAAGTAAGTTTCCCAAAACAGAGTAAAAATTAGCTGAATTTAATCCGCTTCACGTTATTGTGCAGTTTTCGATTTCGCTGATATTCTGATGTGTTTAGCTTATTCCAAAAGTTTTAAAACTCCTTTGTTTTAATTGTGGGGGGCGAATTCCTGAGTTTCCTCCCTCCCCCTCCGCTTGCACTCAGGTGCTTCTAATTGTTATCAAGGTTCTTGTAGATGCTTTAGATCACCTGAGCTTTGCTTAACTCATGCTTTGAAGCCTTGGAAGTCTTTTAGAAGCATGTCAAAACTTTTGATTGTGTCTGCTCATCTGGCAGTCATCTCTCGGCACCATGCTGGCTTCTGCGGTGATGGGACCTTTCGGGGAAAAAGGTGAGCCTCAGCTCCTTGGCCGTCACCTTGAAAGAGGCTCTCCTCAGCTCCCCAGGCTGAGGATCTCCTACAGAGATCCTGAAAGGTCCAACACAAACTTGGACCCTTCCCGTCAGCCAAAACATGGCTCCCCCCATCGGAGTGAGATGCAGTGCAGCCGAGTAGCAAAATGCTTAAACCGGAAGTCCCGGCTGAGAGAGTTCTGAGAGAATTGTGATTGGCCCAAAGTCACCCAGCAGGCTTCATGTGGAGGAGTCAGGAATCAAACACGGTTCTCCAAATTAGAGTCCACTGCTCTTAACTGCTACACTATGCTGGCTCTCAAGTGTAATCAAAACCCTTTCCACCTTGTTTTTTCAACAGCAAAAAGGTGAATCACGGTATCAAAATCTACAAATTATGCTTCATGTGATTCAGTTGACAGGACTGCTAAAGCATTCCGTTGATCTTGGAATATTTGTGACCTGAGATAGTTCTTAATTAATTTCAATTTGCTGAAGCTTCTGTCAACTGATGCAATTGAAACAGGAATTGTCAGCAACAACAGCAAAGCCACAACTTTATTTGGGAATGTGGGGCTCAGTGAACTAGGTATGATGTAGTCTTTAAAGTCATCATTCTACAAAGAAGCTTAAGCGATAATTTATTTTTTGTTTAAAACCAGATATCCACTTCCTTTACTTACACATGATGAGCATGAAGGTCTCCCACCACATTATTTGTCCCACTTTCCTGGGTTGCGGTGTGCCAAATGGGAAATTCCCCTCACCCCAGTGTATCACCATTAAAGTGTCTGTTTCTTCCTCTGAGCATGAACTGAAGCTGTGATCACAGAACTCACAGTAGAGTGTGTATTTTCTTGGATGGTTGGTTCCAGTTTGATGCAGTAGTTAAGTGTGCACACTCTAATCTGGGAGAATCAGGTTTGATTCCCCACACCTCCACTTGCAGCTATTGGATGACCTTGGGCAAGCCATAGTTCTGTCAGAGCTGTTCTCGAAAGAGCAGTTTTCGAAAGAACTCTCTCAGCCCCACCTATCTCACAGGGTGTGTCTGCTGTGGGGAGGGGAAGGGAAAGGAGTTTGACAATGCAGAAAGATTTTCTATTCCTTGTCACCATCATCAACCAAAAGGGAGACTGCAACCAAGAAAACAGGAGGAGATTTGGGGATGGAGCCGGGGGAGGGGCCTCAGTGGGATGTGATTCCAAACAGTTCATATTCCAAAGTTGCCACTGATCTCTATAGTCTGGAGATCAGCTGCAATTCCCAGAGAACTCCATACCTCACTGGAAGATGGCAACCCTCTGCCTTGACCACATTCTCTCTGCTTTCCATGGCAGTCATGAATAATATATAGCCATGGCATTATACACCTCTGAGAAGAGGAATGACTCATAAGACCTGATTCATCTTCTTCTAGGATGTAGACAGTAATACGGTGTTGTTAAGCTCATCTCCATTCTGTTTTTAAAGTTCACCCAGTTCAGTCTGAGCTGTTGAACAACAGTGGTCATCTTTAAAGCTATATTATGTTCATGTTCTGTGTATGACAGGCAACTTCAGTTAAGTCTGCAATCAATTGCCCTTCCTGCAGTTCTGACAATTAGCCTGCCCTCTAAATCCCATCACCACCCACCATGCACATATAACTAAATAGCCTTAACAGATTAACCTCCAAATTTCACATTTCTTTGGGGTGTAATTATTATAAGCAGTAATATTATTGAAGGGGAGCTAGAATAGATAACCTTCAGGTATTTTCAAATTATATCACTTTTCAGACAAAGGATATAATCACTAAATTAATCAATTCTTACAAATAAATATAGATTACACAATAGTAGTGTCAAATCACCCATTCCTTTTCCATTTAACAAAATTGATTGAATTAATTCACTTTTAAGCCATACAGAAAGCATCTATAGGAACTGTATGGAAGCAAGAGCACATTTACCATTTTCAAGTGATTAAGACACTGAACTGCAGGCTGGAAGGTCAGTAGTTCAGCAGTTCAAGACCCGAGTGCCGCATGACGGAGTGAGCTCCCGTCTCTGGTTCCAGCTCCTGCCAGCCTAGCAGTTCGAAAGCAAGAAATTGCAAGTAGATAAATAGTTACCACTTTGGTGGGAAGGTAACAGTGTTCCGTGCACCTTGGTGTTTAGTCACGCCGGCCACATGACCACAGAAACATCTTCGGACAGCGCTGGCTCTTCGGCTTGGAAATGGAGATGAGCACCGCAACCCTAGAGTCGGATTCGACTGGCTTTTGAGCAAGGGAACCTTTACCTTTTTAATACCACTTATCAGTCTGGCATATCCAATTCCAATTTGTATGATCACCCTTTCATTATGTCACAGGACCTGTGCTTAGATACCTGGACAGTCCAGTTGGATTAAGGTGGGTTTGGAGAGGGAAGGTTAAAAAAAATAAGTTGTTTTCTCTCCCTTTTCTTTTGGAAAGCCTAGAGACCTTATTCATAATACAATGGTTGAGACAACATCATATGACAACTCATTTCTATGAAACAAATGGACCAGTTTTTAAAGACTGATCTTAAAGGCAAGCAGCGCAAGATTATTGCTTGATAACTACTGTCTCAGTAGATGTAGATGTAAGCTACTCAGTAGGTGTAGATGTAAGCTACTTAGACTGGGTATTTTTTATGGAAAAATGTCTTTTGGACTACTTCAGCCACTGATGATACAACCTGTCAACTCATTTATCCTGTTTCTTAAAAAGATTCAGATATGATCCTTATTTGAACAGAACAAAAAGGAAAAAATGCCAGGTGATAGATGACTGATTTATTATACAAAGTCCCTATGTGTTTCGCTGTACAGGCTTTGTCAGAGGGAATCTATTAAAACATAATTTTATATTTAATAGACTTTGTAAAATAAATCAGTCATTTTTCACCTGGCATTTCCCCCTTTTTGTTCTGTTGGCACCAGTGTTCCCTCTAAGCTGAGTTAGCATGAGCTAGCTCAGTTTTTTAGCCTCCAGATCACAGATTTTTGTCTTAGCTCAGGAAGGATGGCTCCAGAGCAAAGTAATTTATGCAGTAGCCAAATTGCTTGTTCACAACTAACTCACAAGTAAACAAGATTTTCCAGTGACAAAAATATCCCCCATATATGTGTGTCGATTGTCCAAGGGAACACTTGACTTGAATGAAAAATTCAAGATGCTGGGGAGGAAAATATAATTTAGTGGCTTTATGGAACTGCCAATGGGAAATGCCAACAATTTTATTTGGGATAGGCAGAATTTTAAGAGATTTTTGGTTTTTGTTATGGTTTTGAGTAGGCTGTAGAAGGAAACAGAAAATGTAAATACTGAATGATTGACCTGAAAAAGGCATAATTTGAACAGAGTAACTCTGAGGCACCATGAGGATTTGAACCTAGAGCCTTGGGGGTAGCAGCTCCACAACTTTATTTTGTCTTCCACCAGAGCTACCTGCTTTCAACTGTTGGCCTAATTTCCTTGATACCGCAATGTTTTCCTCAAGATGGCCAGTAGAAGCAGCACACCTTTCCTGGAGGGACACAATGGGAGCTGCAGAGTTCAACAACATTTAGCCTGGAGGTATGAAGCTGTTGATCTTCAATGCCAGCAACTTACCTGCAATGTGAAGATTGTGCTAATTCTGCTGATCCTGGCTGTTGACTCTTTGACCTTGATCCCTGGATTCATTAACAACATCAGAGCTAGAATTTGGAGTGGAATCTCAGACTGATCCCAGAATGAGGCTTCTCAAAAGCAGACTGTTGCTTTGCCTTTGGACTTAAAGCAAGGATCCCATAAGACCAATCAAGGCCAGAATGTAAAATTACATAATTGCACCACCGTCTGGACTGCCTTGTACATGGACTACTTTATGGATTCCTGACTTCTGGCTTAATTGTTACCATGTCCTATGGATTTGTTGCCTCTTTTTTGACTCTCTGGCTCACTGACCCTCATCTTGACTTTTACATCCTGCCTAGGGTTGCCAACCCAGCACTGGCAACGTCCAGCATACATGGAGGGGTGGAATTGTAATGAACAGCATCAGGGCTATTTTTGGGCAAGAACGCACAGGAATGGAGTGCCAGCTGGCTCCAGAGTTGGCCACGCCCAGCAGGAACTCATTAGCATAATAGGCCACACCCAACAGCAGAAACTCATTAGGACTGGCTATATTAGGGGTGTGTGGCCTAACAAGCAAAGGAGTTCCTGCTACAAAAAGTCCTGGGTTTTCACAACAAACAAGGTAAACAGAATAAGAAGCAAAAGGTGGGTGTGGCTGGATGACCACCCTTCTGGTAACATGGATGTTTGTGGCCTAATATGCTAATGAGTTGTGCTGTCAGGGGTGTGGCCTAATGGGCTAATAAGTTTCTGCTAGGCTTTTTCTACAAAAAGAGCCCTGAACAGCATTGTGCAGATGCCATGATGTCACTTCCAGTGCAAACCCAGAAATGATGTCACCATAGTGCTGTAGGATTCAACTGAAATTCTGTGGTGAAACCATAGCGTTTCAGGTGAATCCTAGAGCATCATGCTGATGCACTGACCACTTCTGATCTCATGTGGGATCTCTACAGAAGTGCAGAAGATACCAAAAGCATGAGGCACTGAAAGAAGCTGTGAATTTTTACTTCAGTCCAGGGCAGGCCCATAGCTAACATGGAGCCCATGGGGCCCACCCACCATGGTTTTTACGGGCCCCTTCCCAATCCTCAGCTTCCTCTTCCCCCTGCTGTTGCTGCCCTCAGCCCAGCAGCCGGTGACTGCGCTGCCTGCTGCTGCCCCAGCCATCCTTGCTGCTGCCAGGAGTTCAGAGGGGAGAGCTGCTGAGCGGGGACACCTGATGCCCACTGCACCTCCCTCCTGGGCACCTGCTTCCCTCCCTGCCACGGCTGGCTAGGCTCCCGCAAGGAGGAGGAGGCATCCTGCTCTCTCCCCCTGCCCAGCCTCTGCTTCTGGAGACCAGCCAGGGGCTCCTCTCCTCGCTACCTCAGGGGCAGGCTTGGCACTGGCCTTTCTCTCCCTCCTGCCACCCTTCTGAGGCTAGCAGCACTGGCAGGGTCAGCCATGTGTAATCCTCTCTGAGCCTTTTCCCCTGCAGTGGCAGCAACAGCCTGGATGCTTGCCTTGCCTTGCTGGCATCCTGGACTGGCCCTCCATCCCCCTCTTCACCTCCTTTCCCTTGCCGTATGGCCTCCCCCACCCCCAGCCAAGAGGAAGGGCAGCCGCCTGACTGAAGCCAGAACTTTGCCATGCAGGAGTGCATTGAAGGCGATGGCAGAAACATACCTGTGAAATCTATAGGGACATGCTTGGGGACTGTTGTTTAAAACCAGATGGAAGAATGACTGGGAATCTTCATTCTCTCCTGTCAGGCACGGAGGGCACTTAACACTACACCTGCCTCCAAAAAATGCTCTTATGTCAACAGACATCCTAATATCTATTGCATACATTCAGTATTCTAATATAATATTCTGAAAAAGAAATACACTAAAATACATTAAAATACAGAGGATTTATAATCCTTCTTGTTGAGAATACGTATGTGAGGACTATAATATGCAATAAACCACTTGTATTTATTATTTAGTTATTATTTTGAAGTATGAGCATGGCATGGCAGTACCATACAGACATATAATGGCAGACCTCCTGAGCAAAACATTGGCCCCCCGAGCAAAAAAGTTGTTAGCTATGGGGCTGGTCCAGGGACAATTATTTGCAACCAAATCCTGTTGAAATCAATATGGTTTAAGTTAGTCGCAACTAAGTTGTCCCATTGATTTAAACAGACCTGACACATGATTAGCTTTCTCTGTCATGGGACCTTTCCTGGAACCAAAATTGGAGTTTTATATTAGCATATAACAAATTTAGAGATTTGTGGAATATGTATTTGATTACACTTCATCTAACACTTTGATTGTTTCCTCACAAGTTATCAGAGTACAATCCTATGCGCTCTTTCTTGGAAGTTAAGCCCATTTAAATCTTCTGACTAAATACTCATGATTGTGATGCAGGGCAAGATACATATACATAAATTATTCTTAGCTTACTACGCAGTATACATTCACCTCCCTTTGAGCATAAAAAGAAAAGGAGTTTCTCTTCACAGTGTCCTTGCGGCTGATATTTCCCCTTTTCCCCCCATTAAAATAGCCTTGAAATGATCTTGCAGAGACCTTTTCTTCCTCCTGTTCCTCTGAACATCCTATAGCCGATTGGTTACCGTGCAGTAGGCTGTGATCACCTTGTCAGAGCACATTTTATACCCCAAAGTGGCTGCCAGTTTCTGCCCTATACATCAACTCCTTCCAGATTTTGGCTGGCAGTTGCTGATGCTGCATGGCAATTTCCAGTTATTTATTCAGCTTTAACCCTATTGTAAACAGCCTTGCCATGAATGCACAGTAATTCCATGGGGGAGAGCCGTTTTGCTGAAATAACCTGAGAATGGAGGGATGTTGGCAGTAGTTAATAGAGAAAAGACTTCATGTTGCATTCAGCCCCCATTTTTTTATTGTGGAAGCTTCACCTTTCATATTCTTTCATCCTTTGTTGCACTTATTTTTAGTATTTTCCTTCAGGATTTTAAAATTACAGCCGTTGTTTTTTTTATTTCCCACCATTGAGCCTTATTCCGCTTTCAGAGATAATGTATGTATCACCATCTACCTGTGATTTTGGGTACACTAAATTAAACATGATACCATATTTCATTATATTAATATTATTTAAATTTACCTTTTAAGAATCTACGGTCAAGACGAATTTGTTTAGGATTTTCATAAACTGCTCTCTGCAGTAGGTTCATTATCTAGAATGCTCACATTTCTTCAATAAATATTTTATCCCCTTTTGCAATGCAATGGAGTCAAAGTCTAATTGTAGAACAAGGCAGATGTAGGGAGCCTGTAAACGTGCTGGTCTGTAACAAAATTCTCATCTGATAAAAGAGGGCTTAACTTCAAATCCAGTCAAGCTTTTTAGTGGGGGGCAGAGGTATATACTTTCAGCAGAGATGGGAAAGTCCTTGGGGCAGTTCTACCACAACAGAGTTAGATTACTAGGGTAGATGGATTAGGCCAAGGGAAGAGAGATGGATTAGGCGGATGAAGAGAGAAAGAGAACAAAATCTCTTCCCTTGGCTTGCCAGACTGTCACCTGGCCTCTCCTCTCCCTGATACTACAGGATATTGAACACATGAACACATAAAGCTGCCTTATACTGAATCAGACCCTTGGTCTATCAAAGTCAGTATTGTCTACTCAGACCAGCAGCAGCTCTCCAGAGTCTCAGGGTGAGGTCTTTCACATCACTTACTGCCAGATCCTTTAACTGGAGATGCTGGGGATTGAACCTGGGACTTCTGCATACCAAGCAGAGACTCTACCTAGCCACAGCCCCTATTGATGCTATCATTGCACTGTAGCAAATGCAATTATTCTCAATTGGACTGGAATCCAAGACAATCTATGATGTAACCAATTGCTACAGCACAACAATAGCATAACATCCAGCGAAGTGTGGATGTGTGGGCAGCCAGTTTTCAGAACCGTGACAGAGAAGAAGACTTCTTCCATCACTCTGTCCAACTAACTTTCATCTGGCTTCTCCCCTGACTGATTCCATTAGGGGACAGTCATCCTTCAGAGGTGGAGAGAACAAAACCTCTATCACTGAGAGACAACCAGATATTTCCATATTTCTCCTGCATCTTTTAAGATCATTTATTCTTTTCTTGCTGTAGCATAAAAGCAATATCTTAAGCAAATAACTAAATAAAGGCCAGGCTCAATATGCTGGAGCTTCGTAGGTTCATATATTGGTCAGTGCATCAGATTCTAAAGAGTATAAAATTCACAGTTCAGGCCCATATAGTTGAGGAGAATGTGACCCAGCAATTGAATAAAGGTTATGACCAGGGCTGGCTCACTCACTAGGTGAACTAGGCATTCGCCTAGGGTGGCCAGTCCTTAGGGTGCCAAACTGCACCCGCTCCCCTGTCAAAAGCCCCTGCACCCCTGCCAAAAGCCCTGCATCTCCCTGACCTAGCCGGGGACAAGCAGCCCGAGCGGTGGGACAGGGGAGTCTGGTGTGTGACCAGGGCCGCCCCCTCCCACCAAGCACCTGGCTGGGGCAGGAGGGCATCGCCGAGAGCCCAATTGTAGGGGGGGAGCACTGGCCTGGCTGGGCCTGGGCACCACTGAGGCAGGCAGGTGGGGGGGTGGCGTTTCTTCACAGGCCGTTGCAAAGGGAGCAGCCAGCTGGGCTGCCCGCCCCTCCCCCTGAACTGGTTTTGTCCCTTCCACACCAGGGGGCCACCCAGAGATTTGCTCCCCTCCCCACCTCTGCCGCCGTGGGCTCCACTGTGAAGTAGCCATGGGTTGGTTGCCTTTAGATCTCACCCCCCCATGTGTGTACTTGCCTCCTTCCTTGGGGGCCTCGAGAGTCCCCCCCAGCCCCACCGCCACCCGTATGGCAATGCTAGAGCTTCCTCTGAGCGATCAAGCCCGAAGCCTCCCTTTGTCAGCCAGATGGCCTCTTGGTAAAAAAGTAGAAGGAGGCTCTTGCTGGCAGATGGTTAGTCCCCTTAGCAGATCACCGCACCAAGGCAGGAAATGAGACGAGGCAGGGAGAGCTTCCTTTTTTAAAAAAGTCCCTAGAGGAAGGAGGAGAGCCTTTCCGATGTGGAAAGGGAGCCTCAACCCGTGCCAACGTGAGCCCATTGTCCGCAGAACTGGAGTTTGGGGCTGCAGCCAGGACCCGATTCTGCTTGCCCCTGTCATGAGCCTTTCAGCTGTTTCTCTAGGCACCATCCAGCCATGGTGAAACACTTCAAAGTCCCATGGAAGTCAACAGGAAAGAATTAAACCAGGGCCCAACTTTTTCTACAGGGCTTCCTTTTAAACCGTCATGAAAGTATCAACTTTTTTAGTACAAATCCCTAGATCAGGTGCTCTCTGCCCTGAGCAGAAACTTCCTAAGGCTGCAGTACTTTGTAAATTACCTGGGAGTAAATCCCGTTTAATTCAGTGGAACTCCCTCTGAAGTAACACTGGAAGGGGGGGGATCTCTCTCCAAACAAGAAAACAAAAGTTAGATTCTAGGATGTTAGGGGGTGGGGAACAGAATATCAAAGGAGGGCAGCGAACTGAACTGAAAAACAAAGTCTGAGTCCACTGGCGCTTTTTAAGACCAACACAATTTTATTCAAGGTATAAGTATCTGGAGAAGTGTGCGTGCACATGAAAGCTAATACCTTGAAACAGCATGGGGGGGGGCACCAGAAGGTATCCTTACCTAGTGTGCAAAAACATCTGGGGGTCCTTTCTGCACTAGACCTTAAATCCTGGTTCAACCCTGTCCCCAAACTTACATTCTACACTACACTCGAGTTCACCCCTGTAATTATCTTGGGGTATTTTTTGTTTCCACATTACATTGAGGTCACCCCGGTTTCGCCCCATACTTGTCCCCAGATAAACAGATGCTGTTATAACTAGGGATAAATGCAAGATATTGTGTTGTGAGATGAACTCTGATAAAACCAGGGATGAGATCCAAGTGCAGAAAGGACCAAAGAGTTAAATGAATCTCTGGGAACAGGCACTGGCCCTTCCTACACTGACTGCTTGCTCCAGAGAATCCAAGGAGACTTCATAGTTGTATGCATTCCCTCTGCACTGCTTTTTTCCACCTCTAGTTTATTTATTTGTGTATTCTCTACACATTTTGCATCTATAAGCAAAACCCACATTTTTTAGCTAACTGGCTGTCAGCCCCTCTCTCCCACCATAATTCAGCAAAAAGAAAGGGAAGGGAGAGGAAAATCCAGGCTCACACATGCAAGACTGACACATTTGGAATCAGGGAATCCCCTAGTCTTTTATATTTACTTATTCCTTCTTAAGCACTCTCTGGCTTTTTAAAAGCTTGCCTGAGTGGGAGAAGATGTCCTCTTTTGTCTTTGGAGAAGGAAGGAAAGAAAACAGAATGGGGAGGGAGTGTCAACCTAAAGAGAGAGAGGTGAAAGTAAATACTCACAGAAACAATTCTACTTTAGAAAGGATTAGCAATTGGAAAATGGATGAGAACAAAGAATCACAGCAAAAGAAGTTTTGGTGGCTGCAGGGCAACAGTGTGCTGGAAGCAGTCCGAATGCAGATTCCTGTAAAATAAATGCGAGCCCAAACTTGTACTGGCGCGAGGGGGCAGAATTGCCTCCTCGTCAGGCAGGGAAGAGAGGGATGCTGGTGCTGAGTGAAGCACAGCGCCAGGCAGGGGGCAGAGCCAGCCTATTTAGGCTTGGCTCCTGCCTTCTGCCCCAGTAGTCTTCTCAAGTGCTCAGTGTGAATCAAGCATGAGGACTGGGTTGCTGCTTTGGGAGGCTTGCAGTCTGAGAAGCAACAGCAGCATGAGCCTCAAGGTAGTGGCAACATTTTTTGAAGTGCGTGGGCTGTGCTCCTGGTTCTCTTTAGGCTCGTGGCCTTGAACGAAGTGGCAGGAAGCATTCGATGGCATGCGCTAGGGCGTGTCTTTGAGTGGTGGCAGCAGCAGGCTCCCAGTGGTGGAGGTTTCACGTGGCGGTGGCAGCAGCAGCAGTGGGCTCCCTGTGGCAGCAGTGTGCTCCAGGCAGCGACACATTTTTTCGATGGCACAATCTTGCATTGCGCTAGCAGCACACGCAGTAGTAAACATTGGCATACATTTAAGCACGGGACGGGGGCACTTGGGGGGGCCATTGGGACTACAGGCCATAGGTTGGGGGTGAGTGAAGGGTGGTGTCCTCCCCTCTCCCGGATCTGAGGTCCTGTTTTGGTGTCATGGCACAGTAAGACTGCGGCAGCCTCTGCAGCCCTTTGGTATTTCTCCCCTCCTCCCTCCATTATCCTGGACACCCTTGGCTAGCAAATAGGGCAGCAGGGGCCATTTTGGAATGGGAAGAGACTGTGGCCATTTGAATTTTAAACCGGTGGCCATTTTACGCCTTTTCTTCCTGCAGCCCTTTGTGGGACTTTTCAGACAGCGGCAATTTTAGGTCTTTCTTGTCAGTGACCATTTTAGGCCCTCATTGTAGCAACATTTGGGGCCTCTATTTTGGGTTATTTTAGGGCCTTGTGACCGGGCTTTGGGTGCACACTTATTCTGCTCACCCATTGGTGAATGAGAGGTGGGGCCTAGGCAGCACTACTTCAGGATCTCCCCCCCGTGAAGCTTTGGGATGGCTCCGAAAAAGGGCATTGGGGCTTCTAAAGGCAAACAGTCTGCCCCCAAATGGAGTGGTAATGATCATGCTAAGGGAAAGTGGCTTAATGATGGGGCCACGCTGGTTAATCCAGGTGGCCCAGTGCCTTTAGGAATAACACCAGGCACCGTTCCAACACCACTGTTTTGGTGCTGGCTGCACCTGTCAGCCATGAACAGTCGTCCCCAGCAGTGGTTTCTGTGGCACCCACTGTCCCTGTTTCACTGTCTCTCATGGATGCCTTTTGGGATTCTCCAGTTAGTAGGGCCATTTTGGACAGGCTAGTGGCCATTGAGCAACGTTTAGAAGGTCCTTCACCCACATTGCTACCTGCTATGTCATCTAAGGTGACTTTTCAAAACCAAGTCTTAAATCGTCTCTCTGTTATTGAAAGCCGGTGTGTAGGTGCTGGGAGCCAGGTTGTAGTCCCTGAGAATGAGGAGGAATGACTGGTTGAGATGCAGGATGGCCCAGCTGAACAAGGGATCGAGGAACAGCAAGTGGTGCTTGTGGGGGTCCATCATAGGTGTCAGGTAGGCCAGTTTCTACACAGACACCTGACATTACCTGGCCTTGGGGCCCGGTAGACTTACAGGCTTCTGTTGGGTCGTCCGTTTCTATGCCAGTAGTGGCGCCCTTGCCTAGTGCAGTTAGTACACCTATTCCATCTGGGTCCATCAGGGTGACACATGCTCCGCCTACGGCTGATGGGGTAACCCCGGCTAATACTTTAGTGGACCATCAGGGCAGTGATGGTTTACAGACGTCACTGTTTGGGGGATCTTCACCTACCTCTATGGGCGCGACACCCTCATCCTGTCCTGCACAGCAGCTGCAGGGTGGGTTGTGGACAGGGTGTGTTCCTCCTGATCTGGGTAATCGAACTTATGAGATGGTGCCAACAAAAGAGTTGCCATCTGGGGAATTAGCTATGCCTTTAAGTGACCACCTCATGGTGGCTACCAGGGAAAAGATATTATGGGGAGAATATGTAGATGTATTCTCCTTGTTATACAGGGAGCTGGATAAAAAAGATAGAGAAGACCTGGATGAATGGGACAAAGAGCGCTTGAAGCGCCGCAGTGTGGACAAAATATATGCTAATTGGTACCCCAGCTTGAGAAGGAGCTGCGGTGGCTCAAGTGGTTAAGACACTGAACTGCAGGCTGTGGAAGGTCAGTAGTTCAGCAGTTCAAGACCCGGGTGCCGCAAGACAGAGTGAGCTCCTGTCTCTAGTTCCAGCTCCTGCCAACCTAGCAGTTCGAAAGCAAGAAATTGCAAGTAGATAAATAGGTACCACTTCGGTGGGAAGGTAACAGCGTTCCGTGCACCTTGGTGTTTAGTCATGCTGGCCACATGACCACGGAAACGTCTTTGGACAACGCTGGCTCTTCGGCTTTGAAACGGAGATGAGCACCGCAACCCTAGAGTCGGATTCGACTGGCTTTCGAGCAAGGGAACCTTTACCTTTACCCCAGCTTTTAAATCTATGCTGGGATAATTGTTAGGAAGGGCCTAATCTTTGCTCCAGTATATGGACATAATCTACAAAGGTTATTCGGACTTTGCAGGGTCTGCCTGGATGGAATATGATAAGGCTTTCCGGATGAAAGCAGCAACGTACCCGGCACTTCGCTGGGACCTAATCCATCCGTATATATGGATGCAGATGATGTCCCCGGCCAGGCCTATGTTAGGGGAGCATTCTGATAGCGGACATATTGTGAAAAGGGCTAATGCGGCTAATGCAGGAGCTCCGCATGCCCAGGGTGGCCAGGCACTCCAATGGCGCCCTTTGTGTTGGGAGTTTTCCTCACAGGGGTATTGCAGCAGGAAAACATGTTCCTTTCAGCACGAATGCCCCCTCTGTGCTGGCCCCCATGCCTTTCCATCCTGCCCCAAGGCAAAAGCCAGACCTGCTGCTAGGGATGGCAAAGGTGGCAGACGGGGGTGGTGATAGTCAGGCCTTACCTGAAAAAGGGACCCAGTCCAATTAAAGTTCCTGTGTTAGAGCGCTGGTTGCACATGTATCCCAAGTTTGCCGATAGGCAGTATTTGTTGGAAGCATTCAAGTTTGGGTTCCGCATTCCCTATGTGGGTGAGAGATGTTCATTTTCGGCTCCTAATTTGCCCTCAGTTCGAGGCATGAAGCAAGTGATTAGGGCCAAGATTCAAAAAGAGTGTTTGGAAGGTAGGGTATTGGGCCCCTTTCCTTCACTTCCAGTGTCCAAGCTGCGGGTATAACCTTTAGGTGTGGTGCCCAAGAAGGCACTTGGGGAGTATCGCCTCATTCACCATTTGTCTTATCCTCTAGGCGGGTCAGTGAATGACACTATACCTAGTGAGCTTTGCTCAGTTAGGTACACTTCTTTCGATGAGGCAATCCGTATGGTCCATCGTTGTGGACTAGAGGCCGAATTGGCTAAATGTGATATCAAATCAGCCTTTCGTCCTCTGCCAGTACATCCAGATTACTTTGTCCTTCTGGGTTTCTCCTTTGATGGGCAGTACTATATGGACAGGGCCCTCCCTATGGGATGCTCTGTGTCCTGCGCTGTATTTGAACACTTCAGTTCCTTTCTGGAATGGTCTTTGCATGCATGCATGGGCTTGTTCAGTACTGCCCATTATTTGGATGATTTTTTATTTGCTGGACCTAATGGATCTGGGGTCTGTGCACGGTTGTTGTTCAGTGTTTGAGCAACTGGCTAGAGAACTTAGAGTTCCATTAGCTGATGAGAAAACAGAAGGGCCTAGTGTGGTCTTAACCTTTCTCGGCATTGAGTTGGACACTGTGCAGCAGGTTTCACGGTTGCCTCCTGATAAACTAGCTAACCTCTTTTGGTTGATGGAGGAAGTGTGTGCCAAAACTAAATTGACACTCAAGGAGTTGCAACAGCTGATTGGGCACCTTAACTTTGCCTGCAAAGTGGTTACCCCAGGGTTTGCATTCCTGCGAAGGCTGTGCGACTCAATGGTAGGCCTAAAATGTCAACATCATAGGACCAGGGTTAACCAAGGGATTAGGGAAGACTTGTTAGTCTGGAGTGACTTCTTGGCTTTATATAATGGGGTGTCTTTCTGGAGAAATGATCTGCGACTGGAGGCTGAACTGCAGGTCACCTCTGATGCAGCAGGTTGTTTGGGCTTCAGTGTCTACTTTAGGGGACACTGGTGTGCCAAAGACTGGCACTTGAGTGGATCCAGGCTGGATGGATGTGTGACCTGACGTTGCTGGAATTTTTCCCCATAGTGGTAGTGGTGTACATCTGGGCTGATGACCTTGCTAGCCAGACTGTTCACTTTTGGTGTGATAACCTGACAACAGTACAAGTTATCAACTCCTTAACATCCAAGTCTCCTAGAGTGATGGCGCTGGCTTTTACCCTCCAGTGTTTGCAATATAATATATTGTTTAAGGCCAGGCATGTTCCAGGAGTCAATAACGGGGTCTCAGAAACGGAGAGATTTCATCAGTTGGCTCCGGACTCTGATCAATTACTGGTAAGAGTGTCCAAAGACCTGTGGAGGGCTGAGGCCAACAGGGCAATGGGCTTAGCTCTTGCCCTAGCATGCACCGGGCATATATGAGAGCCGGCCAACAATTTATGGCTTTTAGGCAGGAGGAGAGCCTTCAGCAGCTCTGGCCTAACCCAGTGTCACATCTGATTCAATTCTGCATGTCATTGAAAAGTAAGGGTTTGTCTGTCCGTTCCATTCGGGGCAAGCTATCAGCCCTTGCCTTTGCAAGTAAGGCTGGGGGTTTCAGGGATGACACTGGGGAATTCCGTATTCAGAAAATGCTGGATGGATAGGCCCGTGAGGATGGTGCACCTCAGGACACAAGGGAACCTTTTTCCTTGTGGGTTTGAAACCCCAGTGGGTTTTCTTATGTGCGGATGCATTCGAGGCTGCCTTGTTTCATGCTGCTGCCTTGGTTGCATTCTTTGGGGTTGTGAGAATCAATGAGCTGGTGGCCCAATCTTGACAGGACAGGTTGGACTATGCTTTGTGCATTGGAGATGTTCAGATTAATGGGGATAGCCTGCAAATTACAGTCAGGCATTCCAAGACAGACCAATTACAAAAAGGGTCATGATTTCAGTGGGTCCTTGTTCTGATTTGGACCTTTGTCCGGTTACTCAGTTCTTATTTGGCCCTGGGGGGAGGAGTGCAGGTCTCCTATTTCTTCATAAGGATGGATCACCATTGACAAAATTTCAATTTTGGGCAATTACCAGGAGGGCTTTGGTAGCTTTGGGCCTTGGTAATTTCCAGTTTGGCACTCATTCTTTTAGAATTGGGGTGGCATCCACTGCTGTAGCTATAGAGTATCAGGGGCCTGATATTCAAAGAACTGGCAGGTGGAGGTCAGCACATTACAAGACGTATGTCTGGACCTGCAAAATTTGAGCTGCTCCTTCAGTTTGCACAACGGGGGGGAGCATGCTGTTATGAGCCTGAGTGCTCTTTTGTGGTTCTCTGGTTAACCTAGTTTCTGTTTTAGGTGCTGCTGGTGGACATGGGAAGAGCCATGTGCTTATCTGTGGCCACAGCATGGTGTTCTGGGCTGCTCACCGAGCCAGGAGGATGAACTTTGGTTCCCAGTTGGGCTGCAGTGAGTGGGCAGAGGTTGAGAGGCTTGGCCGATGAGTCATGCACTGGCCTAAGCTTATGCCGCTACTGTTTGAGGAGAGACCTCCTCCTGATGTGCTTCTGATACACCTTTGTGGTAATGACTTGGGTCTCATAAAAGGTAAGGCCCTAGTCATTCACGCCAAGGTGGATTTGGCAGACATCACGGACCAGTGGCCTGGGGTGCAACTGGTCTTTTCTGCAATGTTACCATGCCAGGTGTGGTATAGCCTAGGGGAGCCTAGGTGCTTGGACTGGGCAAGGCGGAATCCTAACCGGCAGCTTCGGAATACCATGGAGGACAGCTTAGGCATCTTTTTGTTGCACCCTGATATATGGGTCGAGTTAACAGACTTGTATAGGGGGGATGGGGTGCACCTTTCTAACAAGGACAAGAACATTTTTCTTACAGATCTGAGGCAAGGGGTCCTGGCGGCGCTGGATTGCATGGTGGGGGCCAAGGCCTAAGCAGAGGTTTGACCTTTGCTATGGTGGGGTTATGCAATCAGAATGTGAACTGGTGAGCAGCTGGGCATTGGAATTAAAGGGTCCTCCAGGAACAGCTTTTGGGCCTTTGCAGGTCAAGGCTGGCAAGGGGTGATCTTCCTTGGAGCAATCTGGCCCGGCCTACTTTAGCAGGCCTTTGCAGCTTCTGGGGTGGTGGGCCAGGGATTCTCTTGAATATGCCAAGCCACTGGTCAAAAGCTACCTTCAGTGGCTTGAGATCGGGGCAGGTGCATTGCCCAGAAGGAAATGAAGGTGGTCAGGAGTTTGACACCTGCTATGTTCTTCAGTACATTCTAGCAACCCCTCACCTGTTTGTTTATAATTCATTAATAAAGTGGCCCTTGTTAAATCCATACTGGTGTCTGTCTCTTCATTCCGATTGAGGGGGCAATGCAGAAACAAGAGAAAGCCCCAGCACAAACTGGAAGTGAGAGCGGGAGCGAATGCAGAACAGAAGAGTAGGATGCACTCAGAAACCAAAGCAAAATACGGGTGCAGAAAGGGCCATCGATGAGGACAGCAGAGACAAAGAAAATGAAAAGGGAACAGGGAAGGTGTTTTAGATTCCAATAGGTTGATCTCAAGGCTAGAAATTATAAACTTTTCCAGGTTCGACTGTGAAAAAGCAGTCAGCTCTAGGAACATTGTGTTATTATCTATATATCTAATTCCCAAGTGGCCCCCTGTGTGCGGATATCTAAATCCGCACATCGGGGGCACCTGGGGGGCAGGGAGATTTTCCTACGCACGTGGGGCAGTCCCCACATGTGCAGAAAAATCTAAAAAGTTTTTTAAAATGTAAGGGGAATATCTAAATCCCCAAAAAAGTAAGATCGTTCCCTGCGCATGCGCAGAGAACGCTCTACAAACTGGCCGTTGCCGCCGCGCCGTCAAGGGATGGGAGGGCGGGAGAAGGCTTGGTGGGCCAGCCAGCCTCGCCTCTGCCGCTGCCGCTGGGGAGGGAGGAAGGGGGAGGCTTGGCGGGCAGCCGGCCTCGCCGCTGGGGAGGGAGGGTGAAGCTTGGTGGGCCAGCCGGCCAGCCTCCCCCCTCGCCGCTGTTGCCGCCGCTCTGCTGCTTGAAAGGGAGGGAGGGGGAGGCTTGGAGGGCCGGCCGGCTGGCCGGCCTCCCCCCCCCCCGCTGCTGCCCTGTTGCTTGGGAGGGAGGGGGAGGCTTGAGGGGCCGGCCAGCCTCGCCGCCCCTCCGCTGCTGCTGGGGAGGGGGAATCTCGGCGGACCGGCTGGCCTCACTGCTGCCGTTGCTGGGGGGGGAGGGAGGGGGAGGCTTGAGGGGCCGGCTGCTGGGGAGGGGGAATCTCGGCAGGCCAGCTGGCCTCGCCACTGCTGCCGCCGCCGCTGCTGGGGGGAGGGAGGGGGAAGCTTGGCGGCCGAATACTCCCTCCCCCCGTGAGTATCGCGGGTCCCGCCTCTTGTATTCTATATTTTCAAATCAATCACAGGAATTCAATAGGGAAAAGTTACTCCGGACTGGTTCATCACTCTGAGCAGGGCATGACTATGACCAAATCTTTACTATCAAGGAAAATATGTATTGGGGGGAACACCCAAAGTTAGTTAAAGGCATTCTTCACCACAGGTCATCCAGGAAGAGCAGCAGGCCCAGCAGCAACCCCCCAGCTATAACTGTGCATTTTTAAGGGAAGTGCAAACTTGTCCAAAAAAGGCAAAGTACCTGTTCCTATCAGAGTTATATTTGCAGCTAAGAGTATTTCCACGTTTTCTGTATTCAGTTTCAGTTTGCAGACTTTTATCCAGCCCATCACTGCCTTCAGATCTCTTTTCAGAACTTCAACTACTCCCCAGAATTAGGTGAAAAATGGAGAGAGAGCTGACAACTCGAAATGACAATACCCCCTCCCAAACCTCTCATTCTTTCCAAGATGGATTTGGTGATGTGTGTCAAGAAGATGAAAACATTCAAAAGAACTGGTACAATGTAGAGGAGTCCCCCCCACCAGTCCCCACACTGTGGCAGAAGGAGGAATAAGATCCCAAGATGCTAGAATACATCTAAACAATGCTTGTGACTCAGTAGAAAAGGAGAAACATAAAGCAGCTCTTGAATACAGTTATCTTTTTGGACATACAGTTGTGAGGGGAGAAAGAAGGAGAAAGGACAGTTCCAATAGAGAAGAAATCTGGTGTGAAGATGAATTGGCAGTTCTACAGTAACTTACAGCCACCCATGGTATTGCTGGAATCAGGCCTGTGAGTTTTTTGGTCAATAACAGCACCTTCCTAAGCAGTTCCACCATTGAAGGGCTTAGAAGGGTGTAAATCTGTTTAGGCTGGTAATGCAGCAGTAACACCCTTCAAAGCATGTTGCCTTCAATGGACTCGGAAAGGTATCTGTTTAGGATTCAGCTGTAAGTAACCAATGTGCTGCATAGTTGTTATGGAATAAATTTTGTTAGTATTGAAGGTGCCACAGGACTCCTGTTTTATTTTGCTGCAGGAGATTAACAAGGCTATCCATCTGGAATTTCTGGTGTAAGAAAATATAGTCACACTAGTATTGACTGTTGGAGGCCAAACAGAGCTTAATGATAGTCAGGACAAGAGAACACACTGTAGGACATAGTCAAGAAGAGAATGTGTCCAAATGTGCACCTCTGAGTAACCGAAGTTAGTATCCTCCATTATTTGGATTAGCAATAAGGACCTCTGGGTCAGAGAACATGCATTATAATCTTGTTTTATTCCTGGAAGCCCTTATTTTCTAAATTAAGCCCTGTGACAAAGCAAAGTTCTCAACAAGTTAGTTTGGTGAGCCATCCTGTCATGGCTGATGATGTATTCTTGTTTTTAGTAATCCTTCAGTGAAAGTCAAACTAAACCCCTACTGTCTGCTGTGTTTTAGACTGCTCAAGATGCTGTAGTGCCAGTTTTCATTATTATTGATGCTAAACACTTCAAGAATATTTCTTGCTTATACAAAGGTCTTGAAGAGCTTCAGTGATTTATGAAGCAAATATGTTTCCTGGATGTCTGTGAAATGCTACTGATGGATTTGGCAAACACAGTAGTAAGTACCCATTATGGCACCTAGAACACAGTATCTAACCTGTGTGGGGTTTTTTTTTGTTCCATTAACAAATTGTGAAAATGATGGTGCTTTTAGCTGTAAAACATTTTAGAGTGTAATCTGTTTTTAGAAGATTAATTCTATCCCAAATTCTGTGGCAAATGATAAACAACTTAAAGGAGGCAGAGGGTCTATCAGTATTTCTCTTTAAAAGAGACAAGCAGCACACAAGATGTTACAACTCACAACAAGAACATTGTTTTACCATTTGAAAAGAATAACAAGACTCCTCCAGCAAAATCTTGGCCTTGGCAGAGTTGTAAAGCGTCTAATTTATGGTACCATCCTGTGCTGCGTTACATCATTCCTTACCCAAACTCCAGTTGAGAGAAGGGTGTGACCAGGGCTCTTTTTGTAGCAGGAACTCCTTTGCATATTAGGCAACACACCCCTAATGTAGCCAATCCTCCAAGAGCTTACAGAGCTCTTCTTACAGGGGCTACTGTAAGCTCTTGGAGGACTGGCTACATTAGGGGTGTGTCACCTAATATGCAAAGGAGTTCCTGCTACAAAAAGAGCCCTGGGTGTAACTTTACTTAGGATGGTAACGTTAATGGATTTGGTCTAGCTGAGGTCTAGTTCCAGAACTGAAATGAGCCCTTTTACTGTTATTACATCTGGATCTGGAGAACCATACCACAGAAAAGCTGTGCAGAGAACAGGATGGTTTCGCAACCCACCCTAGTTCTATTCTTCTCCTTCTCTTCATCACTTTACTTTTTAAAGCTTCAACTGTATTTATTTAGTAAATTTTTTATTTACTCAGGGCAATGGTTATTGTTGTTGTTGTTGTTTTGAATAGGATGAACTTCCTGGAGGGGGAAAAGTCCACTTTTGTAGAGACTTAATGAGGTGCTATTTTCCAGGTGATGTTATTTACCTCTATGCCATGAAAAAATTCAACTGCCCATTTCCACAAATTAAGCTTTTATTAAAGGGGTAGATTTCCTCCCCCCCAGGTCTCTTGGCAGCCCCACCCATGAGGTAGGTTAAGATGAGTATGATTGGCCCAAGATCACCCAATAAGCTTCAAGACAGTGGAAATGTGAACCAGAGTCTCCCAGACAGTTGTTTGATACTTTGTCCACCAATCCTAACATTATCTGGAAGTCAGAAGTTCCAGCTCTTTAGCATTATGCACCACTAGGTGATGAGCTAGACATGTTTTTAAGTCTTAGTGTGACATCATTCAGAGCCGAATTGTCTGTAAGAGCAGTATCATTAAAGTAAAATAAGACAAGGTATGTTTCAGAGGTGGTTTGCCATTGCCTGTCTCTGTGTTATGACCCTGGTATTCTTTGGAAGTTGCGCTTCCAACTACTAGCTAAGGTTGACCCTGCTTAGCTTCTGAGATCTGATGGGACTGGGCTAGCCTAGGCTATCCAGGTCAGGGCACTTTGTCCATTATACCACACTGGCTCTCAATCTACAGGTTGGGAGATGTTAATACTGCAACTCCACACACACCCCTTAGAGGGTTGTGCCAGATGGCACTGACCACTTTTAAATCCACCTGTGTTCCTTTGGAGAGGGAAGGCAGCATTGTACATAGTACAATGGCAAACCACCTCTGCTTCTCACTTGCCTCTCTGGCATCACCATAAGTTGATTGCAACTTGATGGCTTTTCACAGACACACATGTTCCTATGTCTCTAAAAACGGTTTTATCAGGATGTGTGTGCAGATGTTAATGAATACATTGAAACACTTTTCATACTAGTTTCCAGATACAAAGCTGCTACCGCATATAGGCTATGACATTTCCCCCCAAGTCTGTTGGTCATTAGTGACAGTGCATAAGAGGAAATTTTGCCCCGCACGGCATATTCAGAGGTCTGTTTCTGAATGAGTATGACTGTTTTAGATCAAGCTGAATGGGAATGGAGTTGGAAGCGTAATGCCCAGGAAGCCCTTACTCTTTTTTACCAGTATTTACACAAATACAGAACTTATCAAAATGTCTGCCTGAATGTACCTAATGATTTGCCTTCTGATGCTCATCACTCATCTCCTGAATAAAGGACACAAATGCACACAAGGAGAAACTGGGGAAAAGATGACAACAGAGGCCGTACATTCTCTTAATTGTGTAAGGAAACAAGATGACAACTCTAAGGCTTGAAGAGTCTTTGTTCTGTTGAAAATGTTTTTAGTGATCTATGGAGGACTTAATACCTTTCATGTATATTTAATATTCCATCATGAAGCACAGTACTTCATACACTTGGAAGCGTACACAGTTTTCAAACCTCAGCACACATGCATAACTTGAGATGAATTTACGTGTAAGATAAAACAATCTGTTTCCTACTTTTTCTCTTTTATAACTGAGGGCTCTGCCTTCCAGCATTCAAATTAATTGTCCAGATAAAATGTGACAGTTGTTATTGTCCAGTCTTCTGAGATGTTAACAAGGTAAAATGGAACAAATGTATGTGCATGGCTGTTTAGAAGTCAGATCAAGGTCATGTTGATTAGAAGACCACCTTCCACTGATTTTAGGGAAGCATTCTAGGGAATTTGAGCAAAGCATGCCAACCAGTATTCTCATGAACAACCTGCACTCAAGATAACAAAGTACAATGATGGATAGACCATATTTGCTGACTTTTGCATTTCCATCTAAAAATGATTAATCTACACAGTAAATTGAAATCTAACAAAAATTAAACTTGTACATTCATTTCCTTTTTACAAAATGAATTTTTTACAAGAGGAAATTTTACAAAAGGAAAATTTCTAAAATAGGCATTATTGCTCAGTTAAACTACTCCCTTCCTCCAGGAATTGGCAGAAAGGATATTAGATATCCAATATAGTTTGTAAAAAGTAGAATAGGGACAGGCAACAAAAAAGATAACAATGTGTTTATACATTGCATACCTTATGGAGTTTACTGCCACAGGATATAGTTACAGGTACTTGTATAGATGGCCTCTGCATTCTTATTAGCATTCTGGAGGGATCTTTGCAGCCACTAAGTGAAACACAATACAAGACTAGATGGACCTTTTGTCAAGTATGTAGCTAAAAATTCTATGATGAATGGAGTGTAAGAACATATTGAGGAGAGAGTAGAGTTGTCTGGTTCCCACAATCCCAAACACTGGGACTCTTAGGATGAGGCCTTAAGATATCTGGGATCTGGCAATGGTACACTGAATAGAAGAAGAGATTGGATTTATACCCCACCCTCCACTACCCAAAGGAGTCTCACAGCGGCTTACAATCTCCTTTCCCTTCCCCACCCCACAACAGACACCCTGTGGGGTAGGTGGGGCTGAGAGAGCTCTGAGAGAATGGCTCCTGAGAGAACAGCTCTGAAAGAATTTGTGACTGACCCAAAGTCACACCAGCAGCTGCATGTGGAGGAGTAGGGAATCAAACCCAGTTCTCCCAGATTAGAGTCCACGCTCCTAAGCAATACACTGAACTGGCATGCCTAGAAGATTCTACCTGGTGCTGTGGGAATGAGCTCCCAAACCTGAATCTTAAAACTAAATCCAGATACATGGCAATCCAGGACAGAGGGGCTATCAGAAATCAATTTAAAATAACAAGAACCTAAGTCTTATATTCTGAAAGATTATTTACAGTGTAATCCTAAACAGAAGTATATGCTTCTAAGTCCAATGAGCCTTCTAAATATTTCTAAATCCACTTAAAAGAACTGAACTTTAAATCCCAGGTGCTCGAGCATACCCCACATAGGCATAGATCAAGATGGGTAGCCATATTAGTCTGTCTGTAGCAGCAGAAAAGAACAAGAGTCCAGTAGCACCTAAAAGATTAATGAAATATGTGGCAGGGGAGGAGCTTTCGTGAGTCAGTGCTCACTAATTCAGATACATTTAGATACACAGGCATAGTTTTACAGGGTGATCACTAACTGATATAATGTTCAGAACAATTGTTCATATAGACTTATCTGAGTAAATAAATGTTGCAATTCATGAAGTGCCAAAGCTTCATAAAGCGACAACCTCACTACTAATAATTTCTTAAATGATAGGCCTCTAAACAGTTGGAGGAATGACAGTGATGTAGAAGTAGAAATGTATAACCATGAACTCCTTCTCAAATAGAGCTGTATGGGAAGAGCTGAGGTTTCATTGAAGGGAGGGAAGGGGAAAAGATAGTAGGATGGAGATCAGTGTGGTACCATCTTTACCTTATTCAGTCTGTAAAATATTGTACATTTTCTTGGGAAACTTTATCTTATGTTTTGCTAATTATTACTTATTTAAAAAAATCTTAACAAAAATATTAGCCTTTGTATAGGCTTGTAGAGCTATGACATCAGAGAGAGCACAATCCTAAAACATCTGAAATGTACAAATGCACTTTTGGGGTTTGTAAATGACAGATGACACCAGCTATCCAGGAAAAAGTGATCGGCTTATACTGTGAGCAGTTCGACAATTCAACTCATGTACCTATATTTTTCTTTCAGGAGATGCTGCACAGAATAAGTCAGTGGCCTGATGTCTTGGAAACCTTATGTAATGGAAAGAGAGCGGTGAGAGAGGTGGATATTAATCAGTGTGCTTTAATTACTGAAATGGGAGATTCCAGAGTTACACTGCCTGTAAGTCATTCCTTCCAACCTAGAAAATCATCCCCTAGTGTCGACAGAGGGGTGTGGTTAATTTGTAAGGAGTGAAAAGCACTCTGCAAATGCTCACAGAGCTCTCTGAATAATACTCTGGGCATGTGCAGAGTATTTGCTGTTTTGACATTCAGAGCAAGGATCATTCTTGTTTCGGATTGCCTGGTTATTATCTATATATCTAATTCCCAAGGCCTCCCTCCCTGTGCGGATACTTATTTCCTCAAACTGGGGCTGCATGGAAGCAAAAGAAATTATCCTGCACATGTGGCTCGCTCCCCAGGTGTGCACAAAAATCTAAAAACTGTAAAATACGTAGGGGGAGTTTAAAAACAACCAAAAAGTAAAACAGAGTTCACTGCGGCTGCGCAGAGAAAGGACTTACCAAGGCAGAGGAGGAGCCTTCTCTCCCCATCCCTCTCTCCTCCCCATGGCCACGCCCCCTCCACCAAACGGTCTTCAACTGACAACGTTGCGATTTAAAGGAAACTACAGTAACTCTCGGCTTTCTTCACTGTGCTCCGGCACAGCTCCTTCCACTTTGCAAGAAGAAAGTGCACACACACTCCACCTCCACCCCCACCCCCACGGAAACCGGAGCAGGCAGGAGAAGTTCCCGGTGCCTCTGCTCTTCCTCTTTCCCTTGCCTCCTCCCCACTAATTTGTTTTAGGTTTACTGATAGAAACAGAAAAAAACAGAGTGGGCAGGGAGGAAAACCTTTTTTCCTCGGAGAATGCAAGAGTGTGTGTGCCAAACTTCTTTCTCAGATACTAGATGGTACAGCCAGTGTGCTTTTCCATGGCCCTTTGCAAAGAAGTCTGGAAGAGAAGGATTTTGCCCAGAGGTGGGTAAGCCTGCCCATTTCCTTCCCTGAGCTGGAAAGCCAGAGGCTTCAAATAAAGCCCCCCCCCCCACCGGTGCTGCTCTTTGGTGCTTCATCCTGACCAAAGAGGTATTGCCTAAAGTTTAGTCATGGGAATGCTATTTAAACTGCAGAGCTCTGATAACAACGATTAATTTTAAACCGTGGGGTTTCTCTGGACTGCAGCCACCAGTGTTCCCTCTAAGCTGAGTTAGTGTGAGCTAGCTCACAGTTTTTTAGCCTCTGGCTCACACATTTTTTTAGCCTCTGGCTCAGGAAGGGATGGCTCCAGAGCAAACTGATTTATGCAGCAGCCAAATCACTTGCTCACAACTTTAATGCCCGTAGCTCACAGAGTATAATTTTTGCTCACAAGACCCCACAGCTTAGAGGGAGCATTGGCAGCCACCACCTTCCCCTACTACTCATCTGTCTGTGGGGCTAGCATAAGACCTCTTTCAGTGTTTGTGCCGCAGGGTATGTATATGTCAGAAAAGGGCTTCCAAAATCATACAGCTCCCACTGATTCATACCCTCTTCTCTCTCCAATAGAGAGGTTACATATTGCCCTCCCCCCCCAACTGCATTCCCAAATGCTCCAAGTGACTGGGAAATACTGGCAAGATCATATCTGGAAAAAGAGACTCTTTCTGACTCAGATTGGTTGTTACTGGGATTCCAACTCTAGGCAGGGTGCATCTTCTCTCCCAGGAAGAGGAGCAGGAGGTGGTGATGAATGCGGGTCATGCAGTAACCCCATCACACAAGGGTGGGGGCGTGAGCTTGCTGGAACCCGGTGAGAACAAAGAAGGGGTGTTCAGTAATAACGCTGGGGTGAGGGATGGGTTTGGACAATGGTGGGGGAGGGGACCTCTAGGTGATTCTCTTTATCCGAACATCCTGTTCCCAAAAGGAGCTAAATCCCTCTGTGTGGGAATGGACTGATTTGTGCTTATAAATACATTATCACCCCTTGCTCAAAATTGTGCTCCTCATTTTAGACACAATAAGAGTCTTGCTCTTCTCTCTTTCCTTCACTCTTCCCCTTCTTCACTTTCTTCTTCTTTCACGGGTTTGCTTGCATGCATAGAATATAAATGCCAGGCTATGATCTTTGGAAAAGGAAGAAGAGAAGGAGGAGGAAGGCAGGCAGGCAGGCTGGTAGGTAGGTAGATAGGTAACCAGCAATTACAAGTTAAAACAAGTCACAATACATTATGCAACATTTTGTTGCGGGCCCCCTCTTGTACATTGTAATACTATATTCTCACAGCCCTTTGATCTTCCACCATTAAATACTTATTTTTCTGTAATGAGAGGATATAAGTTTTAAAACTGTCCAGTAATTATGACTCTTTCAACTCGAATTCCAGATCTGGGGTGAAGTGAGGTGAGAAGTTTGATATTAGTTGTTCATTAACAAATAAAGGGCATTCTGCACATCCTCAGAGGTGCATGTTATTTATAGAGGCAAGCTGTAGCAAAGGTTCTTGCAATTGAGAATTGAATAAGTACAGTTATTAGTCTGAGTGAAACTGGGCCCTGTTCTTTCTTTTCCTGCCATGTTGCTGTGGCTCTGCCTGTTCCTGAAGTAAATTCCCCAAAGAGGAAGAAACATAAACATTCAGATTTTTTGCTCAGTATTCCCACTGGTCTCTGCTTGCATTAAAGAGGAGAGAAACAAATAAGTAAAAGAAGTAAAGTTCCCAAGTGACACATACTAGGCAGAATTCCACCTTTCTAATCTCATTGGCTTCAATGGATTTAGGAAGGTGTATCTCAGTTTAGAAGGCCACTCTCAACCTCAAAGCTGTTTCATAGCTTTCTGCATTCAGACAAATGCTGTTTGTACTTTTTCTTTTATTGTTCTGTAATAAAAAGACCTAGAAATTTAATTTAAATATTGAAGCTGAGAATTACAAATGGGGCACGGTGTTATTTGTGAAATGATAGTGTTCCCACATTCTTGGAAAGCTATGAGCCTGACCCCTGGTTGGATACAGCAAGGCTCTTCCTATGTTCTTAAACTAGAGAAGAAACCCCTATGGCTTATATGTTCAGTTGTCCTGTTATCAATGCATTTGTTTCTGACCCTCATTTCACGACAGGATATTCAGATATAAGCAACTGCAAAGCCTATCCAAAACCCACTTCTGTGTTTTCTTCCCCACATCTACACATGTGTGTGAACACACACACAGACACACACGGTTAACAAAGAATAACCCCCCAATCTATCCTGTGCTTTATTCCTTCCTATCATACAGTTTATTTTTCCCCCTTTTAGAACTAATGGTTTAGAACTAATGCTTTTTGGAAAATTACAGGGAGATTTGCAAAATGAGACTTCTTTAACAACACAATGTTATGCTTCAAATGAGCCATAGATCACAAAAATAAGCAACACGTTTACAAAAATAAGTGCCAAATACACATTGAGCTCACTTTACAAAAAGACAGACTAAAATACAGTTAAATTAGTTCAACGTTTTACTTTCTTGTAAGTCATCAATGTGGCTTGCGGTGAGGGAAGGGCATCTAACAAGGTGCAGGTGGCATCAGATCTCTAGTTTTCCAGTTCCTAGTTTTAAAGGGGGGTGTTGATTCTCAAAGTCCCCCCAAATTCAAGCCTAGTCATTGTTTTTAAGAAGCACTGTAAACCCTTATTAGTTGACTACAGTTAAGATGCAATAAGGATAAGTACAATTACATATTCAGGTGTAACGTGTTGGCTGCAATCCAACAGGGCTGACCTATAAGGAAGACAGTCTTTCCCATTACAGTCTTTCAGCGGGGAAGGGCTGCATGTGCTGGTGGAAGCAGCAATGGGAACAACATTAATACGAATGTCTCTGGATCCTGCTCTTTTATACTGTAACCTGATGCTCGTGGGTATTTGTACCCTGCTGCAGGGCAACAGCATCAGGGGAATATACAGCATAAACAATCAAACCATTCTAAAACAGTATAAAATTGCTATTAAAATAACATTTAAAAATTCAATCTCCAAACCAGCCATACCCCCATAAAATACATACCAGCAACAAACAGATAAAATACTTTGATTTAAATCAATTTAAACTCCAGTGGTGGGCTTCAGCCCCTGAATGTTTGCTAACTAAAACATACTGTTATAATTTCCAGAGGTTAAGAACAGAGTTGGCTCAGAGGCGTGCCTCAGGAGCGGGGTTCCAGAGAAAGTGCAGCATTCTTAAAGGCCCTGATTCTTGTCTCTACTAGTCTAACTTCTTAACGCTTAGCCTCAACCAGGACCAGGGTCTTTTCTGCCCTGGCCCCGGCCTGGTAGAACATGCTATCAATAGAAATCAGGCCCCTGCAGGACTTGTTAGAGTTCTGCAGGGCCTGTGTTTCACCAGGCCTTTGGGTGAGATGGCGGATCTCAGCCTCCCCATCCATAGTAAGCTACAGATGCTTACTATCCTGCTAACATATTATAGGAAGTGTATTGGACTGCTGTGGAGCAATGTATGTTTCCTTGCTGCCATCTTGTTTTATTTAACTGTTTTTTAATTATATATTTATTGTATTTTATTTATACTGTAAGCCGCCTTGAGCCCACCATGGGATAGGGCGGGATATAAGTATAATAAATAAATAAATATCAGGAAGTCATCTGAAAAGCCCAGTATGCAGTTTGGCTGAAAAGGGCAAAGACATTCTCTGAAGTAACCTTTAACCTTTGAAGCCCGTTTAGTGATTTATAGTGGTTTCAATGGACTTAGAAGGGTGTCAGTCTGTTTAGGATTGCACTGTCAAACAACACAAATGCATTACATAGTGCCCACAAACAAACTGGGAGCTAGGGTTGCCAGGTCCCCTTGGCTACCAGTGGGGGGTGGGGGGGTAGGGTTGCCAGTTCCTGGTTGGGGAACTCCTGGAGATCTGCAGACGGAGCATGGGGAGGATAGGGACCTCAGTGGGGTACTTTCCAAAGCATCAATTTTCTCCAGGGGATCTGATCTTTGTTGTCTGGAGATGAGCTGTAATTCCAGGAGACCCCAGGTCCCACTTGGAGGCTGGCATCCCTACTAGGAGCCTCTGGGAGCACTACTATCAGCACTAATGCGACGCACCTATTGCAGCGCTCCTAGAGGATGCAAACATTATCCTGGAGCCTACCAATGTGTTTCGTGGTTCCTGCTTACTTCTTTTTTTTAAAAAAAGAAAATTTATTAACCAGATATAATAACATGTTCCATATTTGGCTAACAATTCTTACCATATCCTTTTCTACAAATTTTTATCTCCCCCTCCCCTGACTTCCAACGATGCTCCGCCCACATTAACATTTCAATCAATATTTTCATACATTCAATTCATTTTCAATATTCAAATCATAAATTTCAATATTTTCCTTTTTCTATTTTAACTATTAGGTAACTATTCTATTACAATCTCTTTTGTTGCAACACTTCTATTATTAATAGCTATCAAAACAGAGTAGTCTATCTTTCACATCCCAGCTAAGTTCTAAATAGTCTTTAAAATCCTTCCAGTCTGCTAAAAATTCTTCGTCTTCTACTCCATGAAGTTTTCTTGTTAACTTGTCCATTTCAGCCATAAAAATCATTTTTTAAAATCCATTTATCAGGTACCTGCTCCTGTTTCCAGAACTGAGCGTAAGTCATTCTTGCAGTTGAAATTAGGTACCATAACAAAGTTCTTTTTGCCATTTTTACTTCTTCTAATTTTAATCCTAAAAGTAACATTTCTGGCTCTTTTTTCAAAGTACATTTCAAGATTTTTTGAATTTCATTATGAATCTCAGTCCAAAAAGCATTTGCTTTTTCACAAGTCCACCACATATGGTAAAACGAGCTCTCTTTTTCTTACATTTCCAACATTTGTTAGACATATTCTCATTCATATTAGCAATTTTTTTTGGTGTCATATACCATCTATACATCATTTTGTAACAATTTTCTTTAACATTAACACATGTTGAAATTTTGATCGATTTTTTCCACAGACATTCCCATGATGACATTTCTATATCTCTGTTTACATTTATAGCCCATTTCACCATTTGCTCTTTCACAGTCTCATCCTCTGTATACCATTTTAACAAAATCTTATAAATTCTTGAAATCATTTTTAACCTTTTTCTATCCAAATCTTTTCAATTTCATTATTTTCTTTTCTAAAACCATATCTCATTTTGTCAGTCTTAAATAAGTCATAAATCTGTCTATAATTTAGCCAGTCATATTCAAAGTCCAATTCTTCTCTAAGTCTCATCGCGAAACTTCTCCCCTCGATTTTCAGAATATCTCTATAGGGTAACCAGTCCTTCCCTTTATGCCTTGAAAGTGGTTTTATTACTTCTGCCGGAACAATCCACATTAGTCTTGCTTAAAAAAAAATTCTTTTGTACCTCATGTTCCTGCTTACTTCTTGAGGGTTTTTTCCTTGGAGGGGGGAACATAGAGTCTTGAATGGGATGGGGGGGAGCAACAGAAAGCTTTGTCTCACTTTTTACCAGCAGGCTAGCAAAGCTCATTCCTCTCAGGCATACCAGAACCTTGTGCCCTCAACTTGACCGTGGATACGGACAGTCCAGGAGTCCCCCCCAAATGCTTTTATATATAATAAGGAGAGATGAGTAAATTATTCTGTAAGATCAGTTACTAATCTCATTTTATAAAAAGCATTCTTGGCCATCGGTATCTTCTGAAACAAAAGCATCTGATCCTTTGAGGGGAACTTGATCCCATATGATAGGGAATGGGTAACTTCCAGATTAATTTATACACCACTGGCTAAATCAAAATGGCTGGATAAGCAGCCCCTACCAGTGGGGCTATTTCATACCTGAGTGTTTGGACTGGTTCTATATTACTAATTATTCTATGCCAGGGGCAGGAGCAGATATACTATGAAACTAATGAAGCTTAAGCTTGCAGCCACCAAACCCCCAGCTGTATGGGCTTGCCGAGGTCGCCAGAATCTATTCATAGCCTACATTTTGGCAGCTGGATCCTTGAATCCTTCGTTGGTGCACGGCTTAATAGTTCTACAGCTCGACCCTTATCCTTTGGGCCTTAATGGATGTTGCCCTGTTGTTGCTGGTCGAGAAGGGACCTCATAACAATACACTTCAGGGTCCCAAAAATGTGGGTCTGCCACTGGCTGGGGAGGAGGGAGTAGATTGTTTAACTTTAGCTAAAATCTGAGCTGGAGGCTGTGCAGTAATCCAATTTCCTTGAACAACTCATTTACAATATATTTCAGGGGAACTTAGTGCACACATAAGTAAACAGCAGAGTAGCTGCAAATTGGTCCCTAGAAACATCACCTTTCTGGGATTTTCCTGATCCATGTGGTAGTGTATATGTGGGTCCTTATGACATCCTGGCCATTGTGTGAGGCCCCAGTGTTCAGCCCTCTCAGTCCTAGAGAGTTGTGATATGGGTCTTGTTTTTGTGCCTGCAGCATAACATTCTATTCAGTGGTATCCCATGTGTCTGAGCTGGATAGTGGCATACCTGATGCCTTACCTCATTTTTAGGTTTTCCAGCTAGCAGGCAAAGCATGGATGGAGGTGGATAAGATGACTCAGGTGCTGTGAAGCCTTGGCTTAGAGAAAAAGAACCATAAAGTCATCCCTGGCTCTAACCACCAGGGCCAGCTATGCCAGGAACATCAGGGAATTTAAAGCATTTAGGAATAGACAAAGTAGCACAAACACAAGTTGGGTACTTCAAGCACTTTACAGTACAGCTAAAGAGCAAAAGTTGGCTCATCAAAACAATTGCAAGTTGTCTGGCAGATGTGACCTTCCAAGCAGGAGTAGCAAATTATGAGTCTCCCGGGGAATTTCAGGGCCCATGACCAACATCACCATCTTTTCCAGACTGAGCTTCAGTTTAGTCACTGACATCACTGGTTCCGTAGTTGTTCAGAGTGTCAACCACAATATTTTGTGTCATTTTGGTTGGCCCCAATAAAAAGGTATTACATGGATTTATTTTCTTCTTCTGTATTTTCTGTAGACCAATATGGTCATTTGAAACTTTTCCCTATTTTTTTTAATTTGTAGTTTTTATTTAATAAAGATGAAAAATAAAGTGATATAACAATAAATTGCTTGTACAAATGAATGTTTTGAGAGTACGATATGTACAGATTATGCTGACAAAATGTAAACAGGACAAAGATAAAACAACTTGTTGTATAACAGTGCTCTAAAAATATGTTCTAAAGATTTTGTAATACAGCTGGTACTGAAATACAATTGCATTGATACATTTTAAGGTTGTCCTTTTTTCTCTTCTTTTCTGTTTTGTATATTTTGATATCAGCTTAGAGAATATCTTCAAGTTCAGTTGAAATAAAACCAAATACATGCTTATAAGTTTTGGTGTTTAAAAATAGAGGACAAGGTGTATATAGCATGAGGACCGGATGAAGACCAGTTCAGAAGGACCAATGCAGAAAAAAAAGATCAGTGTTAAACTTCTTTTAACAAAACAACAATAAGTGTATATTGTCTGTTCCAAAGAAGTGTTAAAAGGCTTATTTTGGTTGTCATGTAAGATGGAATAAAAGTATATCTCTTTTTAGTTCCCTTAAGAATAGTTATGGTGTCACCCATACCTACAGGGTTACAGAACTGACAGGCTATTTCTCCTACTGAGAAAGCTGGATTGCTTTCATCTTGGAAGGGCTCACTAAACTCTGGGATATCTGGTCCCTTCACTGCTGACTTTACCACACTGACAGAAATACTTGAAGTGTGGACTTTACCTATTCAGTCCCCACACCTGGAGGGCACAACTGGAAACTGTCTATCACACACTCTTCTAAGCCTGTTAACTTTAATGAACTTTGCAGGGTATATTTATGCTTAGGATTGTACTGTAAAGGCACATTTTGGGATGTAATGTTCCTCCTTTCAGCCAATCAGAATTAACTCTTTAGGAATTGTACCCTATTGTCCCTGCAAATTTGGAGGCATATAGGGAGAAGCATCCCCATTCTGTAGAGCAGAGGTGTAGAACTCATTTGTTACGAGGGCCGGATCTGACATAAATGTCACTTTGTTGGGCTGGGCCATGGGTGCCATAAAATGTAATGCCAAGTACTGGAGATATAAACTGTATGAAGGACAGCAGCCAGTAAGCTCTGAGTTGTTGTATCCTCACTGCAAGCCCCTAGGGGTTGGGGGGGAGGTGCAGAGGAAAACCCACATGGGCGGACTGGGGAGCCAGCAGTGGAGCACTTGGCAGACACTCCCATGCTGCTTGACTGCTGCAGACAAGGTTGTTCCGCCATGCTGAAGCCACAATCAAAGTGGCTCTTGCCCACTGCCCCCTGAGCATTTTCCTGTTCCCTCCCCTGCACTAGTTGCTTGGGGGCTTCATAAGAGCCCTGAACAGGCCAGTTCTGCCCCCCAGGCCTTAAGTTTGAAACCCCTGCTATAGAGAGTTAGCTTTCTGGCTTGCAAAATAGACATAGAGAGGACATTTGGCAATCCTAGAAGGACATTTGGCACCCCCAGAAACATGGCAGGATGGGAAGAAATCTTTGGCACCTTAAGAAAGACAGGTCAAGATTAGCATAGCAGGCAGGTACAGAGGCTCGTGTTTGGTAACTGAAAAGAGCAGGCACAGAGAGGCATTAGAAAAATGCAGGCAGCAGTGCAGAGGTAGGAGGAGCTTCAGAGAGACTAGCTTAGGGATGGGACCAACTGAATTATGAACTGAAATTTGTCATGAACCGGGCCCGGTTCCTGGTTTGCAAACCTCAGTTCATGCCATCCGAGCCTCAGGAGTTCCTATGAACCTTCCATGAACCTTCTAAGTATGTATGTGTGGTTCATCTCTTTAAATGCCTTCTCAAAACTGTGCTGCCACAGCACAACTCACAAGTGAACTCAGAAGGCATTTCATGAGAAGGCATCCACTCCAGCACGGTGCCCACTTGCAAAACCCATTTAGAGGGAGCATTCCCTATTAATGGATTTTAGAAGATACCCCCCCTTCCATTCTGCTGGCCTCAGGGAGCTACTTCAAGAACCTTCTTACACAATGGGTTCCATGGGTGAACAGACTCCCAGTCTAGTGATTAGCTGTACTTTATTCAGTGATTTCAGCAAGAACAAGACTGTAGACCAGAGCCTCAGCTCGGTTATATTGCATGCAATGGCCACACCCCAATACACCCCACTTCCAACGATAAGCTATTTACAAAACTTTACATCTTAATTGGTTACTACCAGAATCCTGTTGGTCTATTGTTATTTGGCTCCAAGCTCACCCTGTCTCTGGCAGCACTGTCCTACACCTTGACTGGTTACTACCAGAATCCTGTTGGTCTGTTGTTATTCAGCTCCATGCTCACCCTGTCTCTGGCAGCACAGTCTTGCAATGTTTCAGTCCCAATACATAACAAACCTGAACCGGTTCATGAAGGAGGGGAGGTTCATGGAACTTCACAGATCACAACCCGGGATGAACCTCCATTTCTCCAGTTCGGGCTCATCCTTACTAGCTAGTGCTTGAGAGTCCAAAGACAAGCTCACTCATTCACATAGTTCAGTCAAACTGTGGCAAACTGCAGTAACAAACCCTCTGAAGAGCCTGTAAATGCAGAGAAAGTATTCAGTATATTGATGCTAGCCCTGCTTCTACAGAAGCCAAAAATCCCCCCTTCCCCAAGGTCATAGTGAGAAAGTGTAATAATTGGTACAGTAACCTACCGGCACAATCCTCTTGATATATTCTGCTGGCTGGATAATGTCCCTGTTACTTATATTATCCACTTACTTCTATTATCAACTATTTTGACCTTCCACAGTCTTCATCAAACAGCATTAGCAAATAACTGAAATATCATCTAGCACCCACTTGGGGCCAAGGGTCATTGGCACTGCACCCACTTCCTACAATATTGGGAAATGTAATCATAGTACAAGGCATTTCTTAAGCCCTCCTGTACCTCACCGAGCACGCTGAACAACTAGGCTCTCTCCCCTCAGTACATGAGTCATGGGATGATCCCATAGTTTCTCTCAAGTAGAGGCAAGATGGGCCCAGTGGGGCCATGACCACATGTTTGGCCAAAGGCAGACTGAGGGCCTGCTCACCCAGTAACCCCAGCAGCACAAATGGCTCTGAAGAAGCACTGAGAATACGTGCCCCAGCCAGAAGGAGGCATGGCCAATGTCACAAGGCATGAAAGGTGTCATGGGGCTGAGAGATGTCTGACAACGACAGGGCTTGTGGTGAGTCTTCCTTTGATGAGGAATATGCCCTCTTCATCTGGGGGCCATCAGAACCATTATAAGCAGTGCCTCCAATTCCAAACCCAGCAAAGTGGTCGAAGGCTGATGGTATCAAATGCCACTGAGAGAAGTCCAGGAGAATCAGTAGAATCCACAGACTCATACGCCCCTGACTTACTATATTAATTGCTTCTCTGACAATGATAGAAGAAATATACACCCACATATAAAATTATAGTTTCATAGCAGTTGGCTAGAGTGGCTTCAGTATCTCTATTCTTAGATGTTGTAGGAGAGATATACTTGTGTTAAAGATGCAAATATAGTCAGTCTTTCTCAAGTACAAGAAAACGGTCTTTTGTCATCTGATGGGTCTCAGGGCTGGTTTTAACATCTCACCCTCCTCCCAGTGTGGAAGATACTGAAAAAACATTTGCACCCAGCAGAGGTCAAGACAGCAGGTGCAATGTCAGAAACTAGTGTAATATTAAAAATCTGAAATGGACTACCTTATAGTGATATAACATTATAACAATCTGTGTAGCAGATTCTCTAAATTCCCAGCCTTCTTTTTTTTAAGTAAGTCTTTAGCCTGTTTTGTTGCAGAGATATGCCTTTCCCCTTATATCTCTGTAATGAAAGATGCCTAAGACTTAAAAAAAGAAGGCTGGGAATTTTTTTAAAAAAACCTTGTTACAGAGATTGTTATAATGTTATATCCTTATAATGATATTTGGTTTCTGAAAAAATTGAAACGGGTCTGGTGGTCTGTGGCAGGGAAGGAAAAATAGGCCACTGCCAGGGGACCATGGCAGTGAAAAGATAGTTGAAACCTGCTATGTAGGTGTCCTGTGGCTGCTGTGCTGTATTGGCAGCTACAGAAGCAACAAGGAAACTACACATACTTGTCACCGTGTGGAAAACCAGAGAGAAAGCTGCACACCCCAAGTGGATTAATATTTTCGGTTAGTTCTTCCCCTTAAAACTTTGTTCTGCCTTTTGACCCTTAGCTCTGTCCCTGGGCAGAGACTATAGATGAATGGAAGCTACAGATGGACTATGGATGGAGACTTCCCAGAGTGGTCCCCTGTTCCTCACCAACACTCAAAAAGTCAGTGTCTCATTGTGGGGGGAAATGGAAGTGATTTGGCATCATGGCAGTGCACAATATCACTTACGGCATAAAACTGGAAGTGACATCATCGTGTCAGGATGACTTTCTGGGATTCGCTCAAAACTCTGATTAAACATGATGTTGAATCCCTTTTCCCACCTCCTTGATTGTTTCTGCTGCTGTACCATCTAAGGCTGACAACCCTAGCTCTTTGACCCCACTGGTCACACTCCTGGACAGATAGGCCCTGAGCCAGACTCTGCCCTGGGGCAGTATTTTCCATGAACTGGCAAGGAAAGTGTAAATTGATACCAGGGTGAGTTTTCTGCAGACAATAAAGTTTTGCAGGCCACAGTTTTAAGATCTAGATGCTTTGAGCATGCTAAGGAACATTCTTTTCAGGCAGCATGATGTATAATGTGGTTTCATCTGTTTTCCAGACTGGAACCAAAACTAAGCATGGAATTTCTGAACTTCATGAATTCTAGATTTACCGCTGTTTACCATAATATAGCAATAAAATCTCTGTGCAGTGCTGCAAAATTTTGCATTCAGATTGCATGTTGATAGTGTAAGAAGACCAGTCACAGCAGGCTAATCTCCACAACACATGTCCTCGAAGACACAGAGGGCTATGAAGTAGTCTCCTGCACAAGCCCTCTCTATGCTCATAAATTTGAAAAGATGTTTGACCCTAAGTAGCAAATCTATCTAGGTCCTGTTACTTTTGAAGCTGTGCATTGTTGCTCATTCCCCAGTGCTCTAGTGATCCTCCCCATTTCCTGCTATTTGTTGCCTTTTATTCCCACACTCTACAACTGCTACACAGTGAAGTATGCTTCATGTTCATCCTCTTCAGAGGACCTTATACGACATCACCATTCATGATGAACATGATAGACACTGGAGTTTTAACTGTCAGGTAACAAATAGGGAAACAAATGGAAATGAAACAAGACTTCATTTCCATGGTATATTTAAGAAAACAATTAATTTACCTGAATGTAGCCATGAATTATGGTCAGAGTATTGTAACAGAATGCCTAGAAGAAAGAAATTTAGTTATACTTGTAAAATTAAATGTGGAAAGACAGTAAAATATTGATTGCTTACCATAACAGTTGTTTTCACTTGTTTTCTATAATGCAATAACGAATCTATCACCTGGTTTTATTTGGGTGCTTTCACGCATTACAAATTCCAACCAATAGGATTTAATTTGTGAGCTGTACAAGCAATTAACATGAGGCAGTGATGGTGTTGCGTGGATGGAGGGTGGGCATTCACAGTTTGCTCTGGAAATATTGAATTGGAAGCAGCCACCAACATGTTACTGGAACATACCACTGGGACCTGGTTATTGATTTGGTACACCATAAAACGGTCAAGGAAACTTGCCTTTGTGGCTGAATCCTGATGGATGAAGGTAAGCTTTCTATGCAATCCTTATCAGAGCATAAAACATACTCGTTTAGTGCTAATTCAGATCTACATTGGGGTTTGATGTATCATTTTAGTACATATTCACAAATCTGTTGATGTTCCCATCTACCACCCTTATCAAAACATGCAATTTGTCCATCTCGCCTCAGTTTTTACAAAGTGAAATAGAAACATGGATATAAAGCACAGCACTAGTATTTCTGATCGCTAGTGACAAACTGTCTGACCTCCTAAACTGCATTTACTGTTCTCCAATGATTATGTCATTAGGAATGAATTAGACAGTCAATGAGGGGAATCTCTAAAACCAGCCTGCCACAATGAAATTTTCAATTATCTCACTTGTAGGAATATACTAGGATTTTTTTAAAAAAGGACTTCTTTATTGCTATCATTTGCTATCTGGAAAAGAAATATTATAAATTGCAGCCTTTGTAACAGTGTAATATATGTCCATCTGAATTCAAATTTCAGGATGAGTAATCATCTCCCAGATCCAATAATGTAGGATTTCCCATGAAGACCATAGTGTGGGCCCCAGATGTGTACTTAAAATCTGTGGTTCCTACGTTGTTGTTGTTTTCTTTTTCAATCTATGCCAATAAACGTTTTGACTGACTGAATGTAATCTGATAAGAACACAGGACATGCTGTCTTTGCCAAAAGACAGCCACACTGGCCGTGCAATCCTGTGCAGAGTCTAAATCAATGCATATCAATGGGTTTAGACTGGAGTATCTCTACGTAGGACTGCAATGAAGAGTTTCCTTTTCCTGTTTATTCCTTGTTGTACATTATGTGGTGTTTCTCAGTCTGACAGAACTGCACATACTGGACACAATCCAGCTGAAGTTCTTTTCAGCTCCAAATGAAAGCAGCTGAATTATACCCTTCAAAGTCAATGTGCTTCATAGGGTACAACTCTGTTTAGGATTTCACTGTTAGTCATAAAGAAGGCTCATTCTATTGCTTTCAGTAGAATGTAAATAATGTAAGTCACCACATAACAACATGGCTATTTTGTTGAATCTAGGACATAGGAAGGAATTATGATTGTTCTGGGCTGGATCAAACACTAATTGAAAGAGTATAGCAATGGATCTCTTATATAAGTATATCTTGCCACCATTTTCATCATTAAAATTATTGAAACCTGATGTTTGTTTTTAAGCTGTACAGGTCTGCTTCACACATTACCAAATTCCTACATAGAAAGTCCTTCTATCTGCAAATCGACACAAAACCTTTGAGAAGTCCTGTGGCCCCTTAAAGACTAAAAAAATGTGTTCTGGCATAAACTTCTGTGAGCCAGAGCAATGAAAACTTTGTCACAATGCAAGTGGTTTCATGCAGTACAATCCAGGGCTCTTTTTGTAGCAGGAACTCCTTTGCATATTAGGCCTCTAATGTAGCCAATCCTCCAAGAGTTTACAGTAGCCCCGGTAAGAAGAGCTCTGTTAACTCTTGGAGGATTGGCTACATTAGGGGTGTGTCGCCTAATATGCAAAGGAGTTCCTGCTACAAAAAGAGTCCTGGAACAATCCAATGTGGAGTTACTCCAATCTAACCCCCTTTACTTCAATGAACTCAGACCAGAGTAACTCTACACAGTATTTCAATTCTAAAATGGCTCCACCATCTCCCCCAGAATCTGTCAGCACAATAGGCTTCTCACTGTGTGTATTTTTGATAAGGAACCCATAGCCAGCTGTGGTTAAAGCAAACACATTTGCTGTGACAAACCCTTGCCTAAGAGTGTCACATATGCACTGGGTTTTAAATCATATTTCTACACAAAAGTGCCTTCTGTGTGAGAATTCAGTAATGTATGACACCAGGGCCGGCTCCAGGTGTCTGGGCACCCTAGGCAGGAAGCCTGGGGCGCCCCCCACTGGGGATGCCAACCTCCCGATGGGGCCTGGAGACCGGGGGGTGGCGGCAGAGCGCTGGCTTTCCTGGAGGCTTTGCAGCTGCGGGGGCCCCAGGAAAGCCAGGGAAGGGGCGGGGGGTCTAGCCGCCGCCCCCTCCCTCCCAGCGCCGGCTGTCCTGGGGGCTCCACGGCTGCGGGACCCCCAGGAAAGCCAGGAAGGGGGTGGGGGTCTAGCTGCTGCCCCCTCCCTCCCAGTGCCGGCTGTCCTGGGGGCTCCGCGGCTGTGGGACCCCCAGGAAAGCCAGGAAGGGGGTGGGGGGTCTAGCTGCCGCCCCCTCCCTCCTTCCCAGCGCCGGCTGTCCTGGGGGCTCCGCAGCTGCGGGACCCCCAGGAAAGCTGGGAAGGGGGTGGGGGTCTAGCGGTGGCGGCGGGCGCCTGCTTAGGGTGGTGGGGGGTGTGCTTTTCGGGGGGAGTGGAGCACCATTTGGCGCCCCTGAGGCCGGGGCACCCTAGGTGAGCGCCTAGTTCGCCCAATGGGCGATCCGGCCCTGTATGACACGCTCTGGCATGCTACAAGGAATAAATAAATAATTTAAGTAACTCCATTTTCCATTTGTGATTGCTTTGAATGCTTTCCTAACTGTTCAGTACTCACCAGTCAGATTGTGAAAGAACTGATGCAAAAAGCCATGACATCTGGCTGCCACTGTCTGTCAAAGGTGTACCTCCTTCTGTGCTACTGATGAACAGGATCCAAAAGATGATATTCATCACTTTTTACATGGGCAGTGGCTGGGAGACAACCAAGTCCCTGCAGGGCATTGCAACTGCCTTCCCTCACTGTGTCACCCCAAGCCGTTGCTTGGTTCTTTCACTGTAAAATTGGCCTTTCTGGTAGCAACAATTAGAAATGGAGAAGAAGAATTTCAATGGACTATGACATATCACATATAAAGCCACCTGAGAAACTTTTGGGTGAGTGTCTATAAATTTTTGGAATACATACAGTAAATGATAGGTCCAGATATCTTTATTGTTGTTTGGTTAGAGGACATATAATACCTTGGTGAAGCTAAGCAGGATTTGCTCTAGTCAGTGCTTGGATCAGAGACTTTGGTACTCTAAGGAATTACCTATGAGTTCCTTTATGGAGAAAAGATGGGGTATAACTAATAACAAATAAATAATAAATAATTTGTGAACCCCCTCCAAGGCTGTACTCCAATTTCATAGAATCATAGAGTTGGAAGGTACCTCCAGGGTCATCTAGTCCAACCCCCTGCACAAGGCAGGAAATTCACAAATACCTCCCCCTCCACACCTGCAGTGACTGCTGTTCCATGCCCAGAAGGTGACAAAAAGCCTCCAGGATCCCTGGCCACACTGACCTGGAGAAAAATTGCTTCCTGACCCCAAAGTGGCATTCAGTGTTTCCCTGGGCTTGTAAGAAAGGTCCTCAAGAACTAAGCAGTGAGGCAACCCTTCCTTCCCTCCCTCTCATGATCTGCCTAAGTTCACAGAATCACCATTGCTGTCAGATGGCCATCTAGCCTCTGTTTGAAAACCTCCAAAGAAGGAGAGCCCACCACCTCCCAAGGAAGCCTGTTCTACTGAGGAACTGCTCTGTCAGGAAGTTCTTCCTAATGTTTAGCTGAAAACTCTTCTGATTTAATGTCAGCCCCTTGGTTCTGGTCCAACCTTCTGGGGCAACAGAAAACAACTCTGTACCATCCTCCATATGACAGCCCTTCAGGTACTTGAAGATGTTTATCAGATCACCTCTCAGTCATCTCCTCTCCAGGCTAAACATAACCAGTTCCTTCAACCTTTCCTCCTAGGACTTGGTCTCCAGACCCCTCACCATCTTCGTTACTGTCCTCTGGACACATTCCAGCTTGTCTATATTAAAGCAGGACATAAAGGACTGTAAACTTTTGGGAAGCCCAGATACCATAAAGCTCCCCTCAGTTTCCTAGGTACTTTCCACTGTAATTAACTTGCTTATTGATTCTAGCATTATGCTTAAAGCTTGACAACAGGGAGACCTTTGATCATCATAAAAGACAGACTGCAGGCATGAGCATCAGCAAATTGGCAAACACCATAGAAGAGGAAGGCTATTGTCTTGTGATGAAGCCTGTGGAAAGAGGAAGTTAAAGCCTATGCATCAGTCAGGCTTGAAACAGATATGGAAAGGTCAAGGAACTTTAGAAGAATATTAGAAGAATACGCAGGCACAATTAGCTATTGAATATTAACTGACACACCCCGGCTTCACAGAAACCTTATTAACATACACATGCGGCCTATGTAACGGGAGGGGGAACATATCAAGGAGGCCTGAGGTGGGAGGAGTGGAAAGGAGCTGTGGCGTCAGCATATTTCAGCCAATAATCTACTGCACTGATTGTAACCAAGGAAATAAGGAATGTAAACGATGCCTAACTGTCTTACTGTATAAAAGGGTGAACAAGAAAATCTTCTAGGTCCAGCCCTTTCAAGCACTCCTCGCGGCTGGATCTGATGTCATTAAACTCGTCTACCTTGTCATACGTTGTCTGGTCAGTTCTGTGGGTCTGAGGGGTCTCCAAGTATTTGGGTTCCTGCTACAATATCTTTCCTAAATTGTGGTGCCCAAAACTGAACACAATACTCTAGGTGAGGTCTAATCAGAGCAGAGTAAAGTGGTACCATCACTTTGCATGATCTGGACACTATACTTCTATTGATACAGCCCAAAATTGCATTTGCCTTTCTAGCAACCACAGCACACTGCTGACTCATGTTCAGTGTATGGTCTACTAAGACCCCTAGATCCTTTTTGTACATACTACTGCCAAGACAAGTCTCCCCCAATCTATAATTATGCATTTGATTTTTCCTACCTAAATGCAGAACTTTACATTTATCCCCACTGAAATTCATTTTATTTGTTTTAGCTCAGTTTTCCAGCCTGTCAAGATCATCCTGTATCCTGACTCTGTCATCTACCGTATTTGCTACCCTTCTCCATTAAATTTCATCTGCAAATTTAATAAACATTCCCTCTATCACTTCATCCAAATCATTGATAAAGATGTAGAACAAAACAAGTCCCAGAACAGATCCTTGAGGCACTCCACTTGTTACTCCATTCCAAGGAGATGAGGACCCATTCACAAGCACTCTTTGAGTACAATCTGTCAACCTGTTACAGATCCACCTAACAGTCATAGGATCCAAACCACATTTTTCTAATTTGTCAACAAGAATATTATGTGGAACCTTACCAAAAGCCTTACTGAAAGCAAGATAAACTATCTCTCCAGCATTTCCCTGATCCAGCAAGTAGTAACTTTCTCAAGGTTTCTAAATGCTCAAGGACTGTCTGTTTAATTATTTGTTCTAAAACTTTCCCAGGTATAGACAGTTACCTGGATTCTCCTTTTCCCCCTTCTTGAAGATGAGGACAACATTTGCCCACCTCTGATCTTCTGGCACCTCACCTGTTCTCCAGGAATTCTCAAAAATAATGGACAGAGGCTTTAGTAGCCTTGGATGCAGTCCATTGGACCCCAAGGACTTAGTTTCTTTTAAAGAAATTAGGTGTTTATATACTACTCCTATGCTGATCCTAGGCTGCATCTCCTTTCCTTCATCATGTGTTCTGTTTTTGCCATATTGAGCACCGTTTTCCTTGCAAGAGAAGACTGAGAAAAAGTAGGAATTGAGCAGTTCTGCCCTCTCTTCATCACCTGTTACAATTTCACTTTCCTGTCCCTGCCATGGGCCTAAATTTTCCTTGCTCTTTTTCTTACTTTGAACATAAGAAAAGAATCTTTTTTTGTTGTTTTTAGCTATTTAACTGTAAAATTTATTCTTGCCTTCTTGATTTCAAGCAGCTTCCTGTTGACTCTCTGTCTCTTCCTCTATGCTTCTTCAAAATCTTTTAGGCATGACTTTCCAAAAGCTGAAGAATGATGGCCCACAACCAGAACAGGAGACTATCTCCTGTCATTAGCTGCTGCTTGTGAAACACCTTGAAGCAACCAATCAGCTTTACAGTTGGTGGTCTTTCATCAGTGAGCCAGCAGCCCTAACAATATGTTCAAATAAAGATTTGAGAGAAAACATCTAAGATCTAGCTATAAAATTAGAGCTCAGTTTGAAACTGGCACATTATGTTTCTCCCTGGAACCTTAAAGGTAATTCAAATGTGCCGAAGACTACAGTTTTGCCATCACAGTATTCTCACTGGTATTTTTCGTGCAGAGTGGGATTTCACTGGGGTAGCACATTCAAACAAGCAAGCAGTCAGATGCAGGACTGTTTTGTGAGTGGACTGTGTTAGTTTAAACATTTGAACCATCTCTTCTGAGGGATTTCAAGTGATGAGGATAGGATAATACAAAGGCTTCTGGTTCTTTAGGAAGCTGCATTCATTTTGCAGACCTTTGTGGAAGTGTTAACATGATAATGCTTTGTGTCATGCACTAGTTATTAGGTTCATAATGAGTATAATGCTGTCTTTGTAATATTTGCTAATACAGTAAAAATACAGTATGCTAATTGAGTATTCGTTGAAGATTAGCTATGGCAAGCAAAAGTCTGATTCAGTGCTAACGTGGTAACAATCTATTAAAGCCACAACCTTTGCATATGAAAAAGAATTATTTTAATAGTTTTATACCACTAATAGTTATCTGTTTGAAAGGGCTCCTTGAATAGAGAATTCTATTTCTGTTTGTTCGGTGTAGTGGTTCAGAGTGGCAGACTCTAATCTGGAGACCTGGGTTTGATTCCCCACTTCTCCACATGCAGCCAGCTGGGTGACCTTGGGTGAGTCACAGTTCTCTCAGAGCTGTTCTGTCAAGAGCAGTTTTCTCAGATGTCTCTCAGCCCCACCTACCTCATAGGGTGTATATTGTGGTGAGAGAAAGAGAAGGAGATTGTAAGCCACTCTGAAACTCTGAGTGAAGGGCAGAGTATAGATCCAACTCTTCTTCTTCTTCTTTGTTCCACATCTACATCTGCATCTTTGACACATTACTACATGCTGGAAAGGACAATTCCTCTGATACAGTACAGTGCATTTGCTTGGAGAATGTTTTCACCACGAGATATATTTTCTTATATAAATGTGTTGTGTGTCAGCTACCAAAGAGCTGATGAGTTCATGATTATGTTTTGCTGTCACTGCACAGGCCTATATTTGTCATGGTTTCTAAGAGGTTTGGTCAATGTGGCATTACAACTTCCATTTCAAAGAAGTAAGGGGGCGTCCTTATTGGCTGAAAGGTTTACAGGGCCAGGACCGGTCCCAAGTATTTTTGCACACTAGGTGAAGATACCTTCTGCCCCCCCCTCCATGCGCACACCAATTTTCAAACATAAATGCATTTTAGGAAGAATGAAAAACACAAAATCTGAATTACCTGGTAGAACTGTGAGGGAGTAGAATGAGCTGTATCCCTAGGGGAGCATTCACTAGGGTTGCCAACTCCAGGTTGGGAAATATCTGGAGATTTGTGCAGTGCCAGAGGAGGGAAAGGACTTCAAAGGGATATAATGCTCCAACTTCAGACCAGCACGGGTGCTCCTCCCAAGGTACAAGTCCTCCAACTTTTGAAACTGGCTTTGCTACAGGACTGAGACTGAGGCCAGACTGGGAGGAAAGGTTGGAGAGGTAAAGAAGATGACCTGTGGGGTGGCAGAGGTGGAAGAGCCAGATCTACGGAAGACCCAGTGGGGCTCGGAGGACATTTCTCTCAGCCAGGGGCTAGCACCCATTCCTGCCCCTTGTCTCTCAGGCTCCTTGGGAAGGGGGGGATACACCCCCTCAACTCAAGTTCTGGTGGGCAGGCCCGGCTGAGCAAGTCCATCATTGGTGCAAAGGGCCTTCTGCCACCATCTCCAAATATCACTTGGCTGAGATCCTGCAAAGGCTCATGGTGTGTGTGTGGGGAATGAGCCACCTGACAGCGAATCCTCCCCCCCACCCACTGGGTCCTGGCCTCCACTCCTCCTTCCCCCCAGATGCCTCCTCCTTGAGGGCCCCCAATGCTACTGCTAGCCTGCAGAGGGGAGCAGAAGAGGGTGTTGGGGCCGAGCCAGCACAACGCTCCAACCACAGAGCAGGGCCAGCTGCAGAGAACGGCCTTCCCTGCCAAGTGGATGGGCAAGCAGGTGTGCGCTGGGCGAGCCTGCACAACATCCAGTGGGCTGGGGGAAGTGTCCATCCCTGCCGAGCGAGGGAGCCAGACCTTGGGGAGTCTCCAGTGTGCCCAGGAGGGCGGCTGGGGCAGAAGGAGGTGAGGGAGGGGCAGGCCAGCAGGCCAGCGGGGCACCCTCTGGGGGGAGAAGCTCAGTGTGAACCTGCACCAGATGCCAGTGTGCACTGGCAGGGGGTGCCCAGGAGTGCCACGCTGGGGCTGCTTTGTTGAACGGCTGGCCCAGGACTGGGCGACTGGAGGGCAGCAAGGTGACCAGCGGCTCCAGCACTCTGGGGCCCCCACATCACTGCACCACTCCTCTGCCTCCTCCCTGCCTCTCTCACCCCCCTCCTGCACTGCCTTTCCCTTTGCCACTGGGTGACTCTTCCCTGGCAAACCCGCCCTGGTGAACCCATCTTGGCTGTTTCTCTCCTCTCCTCCCCACCGCGCCACCACGCTGGGTGCTCAAGCTGCCAAATCACTCACTCACAACTTGCTCTCAAGGCTCCACAGCTTAGAGGGAGCAGCATTGGCCCACACCTGGTCTGACTAGCGAGGCAGGATCACAGCCCAGTGGAGGGAGGGAGGGTGGTCAGGGGTGGGTTCGGCGGGCTGCGGTAGGAGGTGGTGGTGGTGGGATGACGATGGGGTGGCCAGGGGAGAGAAAGAGGCAGTGGCAGCTGGGGGCAGCAATGGGAGCACAGCACAGGGCTTTTGGCTGGGGGAAGGGTGGTACAGTTTGGTGCCTGCATCCAGGGCCCACCCTAGCCAAAAGTCTAATTTGTCTAGTGGGTGGGCCAGCCCTGTACAGGGCCAGCAACCTCATGTGAATTCAATGTCTGCCTCTAGATAACCAAGGCTTTCTTGTCACCACCTTTTTACATCCTGCTAATTAATTATTACCCAATCATCTTTAACCCTGGAATTCCTCAAAAGTAACTGCCCCATTTCTCTGAGATTAGCCTGCTGGGGCGATAATTGACATCATTTGTCTGAAACCAAGAGTAGGTTTCTGAAAGAGATCCATACTGAAGACTGCTTTGGGTCTTTAAAAAGAAGGAATGGGCCAGATTGTACTTACGATTATATAACAATCAGAGACAGTACGGCCAAGCTCAGACTGGCAGTTTGGCCCAATGTAGGCACATTCCAGAGATGTTTCACAAACAGATTAAAGGGCCGGTTCACACAGGCACATCTGTCAGGCATTCCCCAGCTGTACTCAACCCGTCTTGTAATGCTTCCTTCCTGAGTTTAAAAGATACCAGGTGAAAGTGGTAGCAAACCCTGGAAAAAATGTTCATCCCGCATTCATCCCGCTTCCCAGAAGTGTGAACACGAACAAGCCAGGGGTGGGCCAACAGTGCGAACACTCCCTTGCGCGTCCTCCCTAGTATGCTCCCGCATCAGCCGGTACAGTGTCACCAGGAAAACCCAGGAACAAATTGTTCCAAGTCTTTTTACCACAACTCCCGCGCGCTTCAAACTGCCAGTCTGAACTCAGCCTAAGAATGAAAAAGATGCAAAAGATGAATCACTCCTGAATCCACAAGGGAGAAGGAAACATGCCTGATTCTTAAAAATGTCCTTTATGGAAGATGTAATTGGCTGGAGAGTTGTAAGTTCTAGCCACACAATGAGATAACTATTATGAATTCTTGTAACCCTGGGGAAGAGTGAAGGTGGTGACCTGCAAGCAACCTGTTCTTGTGATATTTTCAGGTGGCATTTGTTCAGTAAGTGTTCCCCTTACACAGTGAATGAACAATATGTTCTCCAAGAAGGTAGTGGTTTCCTTTCCTTTGCCCATGCATGTATGCAAAATACACAGGTCATAGGTCTATGTTGTCTGAACACTCACCATGCATGACATTATACCACCATGAAAGGCTGGATATATATCTCTTCAAGTCCAAATATGGACACTACAGATTAGGGCAGGAGGAATTTATGTCAGGAGAGGAAGTGGAGAAGATTCTGCTAGCTGGCTGAGTTTCTTTCTCTTCTGCTCACAGGTACTTAAGCCTGGGCTAGCCAGAAGTGTGAGCTGACTGCCTCTTGTGGCCCTTGGCTCTTGGCCCATGGCTCCCAGCCTAGGGTCCTGCATAAACCTTGCAGTATGTGTTTTTTGTTCTGTTTGTTCACAATATTTTTGTTCATATTGATTATTTATTTGTTCAGAAAAATTAGAACATTTAAAATTGTAATGGTTAAATTATATTTTGGTATTTTTATGTGAACTGCTTTGGGTCTTTTGGGAGAGCAAAGAGGCATGCCAATGTCTTAAATTAAATAAATCACTAAGTAAAATTCATGTCTGGTGTATATGTGATTGCTTTAGATATCAGCCATTACACTGCATGCACCTGAGAAATCCACACATTTTCCTGGACTAAATATTCAAAGGCCTTCTTTTGAAAAGATGGATTCCTGTTCTGTTGCAGCACAGTTCATCATCTCCTTTGCATGGAATGAATGGACAGTCACCCCTTTCTCATCCCAGCAATTGTAAAGCTGTATTTGGCTAGTAGCAGGGCTTGCTGGAAGAAGCATGACTGCTTCACATTCAGTTCCTTTGTTAGCACCAGTAAACAATATAGTGAATGACGTTAAGTAGTATTATCCCCCTCTCCCCCAATATACAAGCATTAACATCAGTAGATGCAGAAAAAAACTATTCAAAAAGAAGTTTGTCTCAGAAAATGGAAAAAATATTTTAAATTATCCCAATTACAAAGTTTATGCCAGAACATAGAAAAAATTTAAATCAAAATTTTAAATCAAAATCAAAAAAATCAGTACTCGGTCCGATGCTTTTTAACTTGTTTATGAACGATTTGGAATTGGGAGTAAGCAGTGAAGTGGCTACATTTGCAGATGACACGAAGTTGTGCAGGGTGCTGAAAACCAGGGAGGATTGTGAGGCACTCCAAAGGGATCTGTCGAGGATGGGTGAGTGGGCGTCAACGTGGTAAATAGGGTTCAATGTGGCCAAGTGCAAAGTGATGCACATTGGAGCCAAAAATCCTAAATATAAATACACGTTGATGGGGTCTGAACTGACAGAGACTGACTAAGAGAGAGATCTTGGAGTCATAGTAGATAACTCAATGAAAATGTCTAGACAGTGTGTAACTGCAATGAAGAAGACCAACGCTATGCTCGGGATTATTAGGAAGGGAACTGAAAACAAATCAGCCAGTATCATCGTGCCCCTGTATAAATCATTGGTGCGACCTCATTTGGAATACTGTGTACAGTTCTGGTCGCCACACCTCAAAAAGGATATTATAGCATTTGAAAAAGTGCAGAGAAGGGCAACTAGAATGATAAAAGGGTTGGAACACTTTCCCTATGAAGAAAGGTTAAAGCACTTGGGGCTCTTTAGCTTGGAGAAATGACGGCTGAGGGCTGACATGATCGAGGTTATGAATGGGATTGAGCAGGTTGTGAAAGAAGTACTTTTCTCCCTTCCTCACAATACAAGAACTCGTGGGCACTCAATGAAATTGCTGAGCAGTCGGGTTAGAACACCCAAAGAGTGATTAACACATGGAATTCACTGCCGCAGAAGGTGGTGGCAGCCACAAGCATGGACAGTTTCAAGAGGGAATTAGATAAACATATGGAGCAGAAGTCCATCAGCGGCTATTAGCCACAAGGTATAGATAGGAACTCTCAGTCTGGGGCATGTGATGCACTCTATTTTTGGTGCTGGGGAGGCCAGCAGTAGTAGGGCTTCTAGTGTCCTGGCCCCACTGCTGGACCTCCTGATGGCACCTGGTATTTTTGGCCACTGTGTGACAGAGTGTTGGACTAGATGGGCCATTGGCCTGATTTAACATTGGCTCCTCTTATGTTCTTATGTTCTTAACAATTCATGAAATTTCCCAGGCAATAAAAAAATATGAAAAAGGACAAAGCACCAAGCCCAGACAGGCTGACAGCAATGTATTATAAACATTTTGAAGAAATTTTAATGATATCACTACAAAAGGTTATGAATGAGATAAAAGAAGGAAAGACAATACCTTCAGTGTTGCAAGAGGTGTGTGTAACATTAATATACAAAGAAGGCAGTGACACAATACTACCACAGTCATATAGACCTATCTCTCGATTGCAAATAGATTATAAAATCTTTGCCACAATAATGGCAGAAAGATTAAGAAAATGGATACCAAATGTAATACATACTGATCAAACAGGCTTTGTACCAAAGAGATACATGAAAGACAATATATGATTTATAAAACATGCAATTGAATTCGTAAATTAAAAAAAAGAAAGTGGTGTTTCTATTTCTGGATGCAGAGAAAGCATTTGATAATATAACATGGCCTTTTCTACTAAACATACATCAAAATATGGATTGTGGCCTGGAATTCTGGAACCGGATGCAAGCAAAGATGGTTCAAAAAAGAAAGATTTTAATAAATGGAAAACTAACAGAAGCAATCTTGATTGAAAAAGGAAGAACCCAGGGCTGTCACCCTTATCACCTATTTATTCTGGCAACAGAGATTTTAGCTACAAATATCAGACAAGGATCAAAGGAATAAAAGTGGATGATACAGAATTTAAAATGAAAAGTTACATAAACAATATAGTTTTAACAGTCTTGGATCCTCAAAAATCACCACAACATGTCACTGAACATATTGAAGAATTTGGATCCTTTTCAGGATATAAAATCAACAGGAAGAAAACAAAAATGATAATGAAATTCTTAACACAACAACAAGCAGATTTATCTCATGGCTGGGTAGAATTTCAGCAATTAAAATTAATATATTGCCAAAACAATTTTTTTTAAATTCTAAATGTTATCTATATGCACTAGAGAAAAAACACTGACAGAGTGGGGAAGACAGATAAATAAATTTATTTGGAATGGCAGAAAACCAATAATAAGTTTTAAAACACTACAAGATGAGAAAAAAAGAGGAGGGTTAGCAGTTCCAAATGTAAAATTATATTATCAAGTGGCAGGCCAGGTATGGATTGTAGATTGGATTAAAAACCCAATACAAAGAATAGTAAAACTTGAATCATCAGATATATATAAAGGTTTACATAATTACTTATGGATAAAGAAATCAACCAAAATGATTATTACACAAGAAAGAAGTTGTATAATTAGAGATCGACTTCTGAAAATATGGCTTACACTCTGAAATTAATTTTAATCAACATAAAAATAACTACAATCTTACAAATAATATAAACAATTGCATTATATATAAGCATAAGCATAAACAATTATAAATAATCTTCTACAACTGCATTATCTACAATATTTAATCTTACATACGTACAAAGACGAAAACTACAAATACAAATAAAAACTGCCATAGACTATTTATTAATCAGGATTTACTTGATTAGAAACTTACTTATATATACACTTAATTTTATAGTTCTGTTTGAGTTTATTCCATCTACCCCTAATTACTTCATATCTAACATTCCTTTTTTACATATATATTGCCTGACTCTATCTTTTTATCATTTTGTGCTTTAAAAGTTTAGTGTTAGTTTTCAGCTATAGAATTAAAAAATGCTTTCCATTTTTCCTGGAATTCTGAAATTATTATGGACATGGTTGAGGTCAACCATGGTTCCATCTTGGCTGGCACTCTTCCCATTCTCTGTCAGTTACATCTATTTTGCCATCCTCCCCCCTGTTCATGAAGTAGCCAGCAGTGAGAGTTGGAATGAGGATTGGTTATTCACCATTTGACTGTCTTTAATACTGTACTAATGTTTTAATTAATTTTATCTTGTTTTATATCTGGTTGTACATCACCCAGAGCCCTGCAGTAGCAGGGGTGGGGCAATCATCATCATCATCATCATCATCATCATCATCATCATCATCATCATCATCATCATTTTGCCATTGTCACATATTCATTTCATTTCATTTTCCATTCCTTCAGTTGTGGACATTTTTCTCCCTTCCATCTGCCTCAAATATTATCCTTGCCGCTGTCACCATATAATTAAATAATTCTCTATGTATTCTTGTAATGTAATATTGCTTAGAATGGTATTTAATAATATACTTTTATACAAAAATTTATTGAGCCCTCCAAACTCTCTGCTTATGTTCCCAATAGAAGTTCATTATGAACTTCAGTTGAATCCAACTGAAAATGCCTTAAAAACTATAATGAAGGGAATGTTGGGTAGAAATATTTACTTTTTCTGTTCTATGTATCTTGCAATGTATAATAATCTTGATATATATAATGTTTTATATAATTCCTCTTTTTCTTTAATATACCCTTTATATTATACCTTGCTTTCTAAAATCGTGTGTTTGTGTGTGTGTGAAAAGAATAAACATCAGTAGTATCGATCCAAAATATGGGCATCATGGACATTCTTACACAAAGAAGTATATAAGATCTTTACACTTTGAGCAAAACATACAGAGAATTAGCTTGAGTCAATGTTTTTAATACATTTTGTTACAACTAGATTTTGCCTAGCATACCTTTATACAACTGTAGATAATGCTAAGAATTTTAATCCTGGCATTGTACTTGGTTGGGGTGGTGCAGGACTGTATATGTGCTACAGCTGAAATATCTTGACATGGGATATATGACCTCTCACAGTATTGCCATGTGATGTTATTCATTTATTATAAGAATCAGGTAAAGCTCCTTTTATCATACTACAACATGTACAAAGTGCAACACATCTGACTACAGGCCTAAATTAAACAGTGGTAACTGCAGTGACCTGAATGCAGAGTTCCAGCTGCATTTGGGTAGAGATTGTCATCTCTCCTTGTTAGTGTTTTGAAAACCCATAGATAGAAGAAACCAGAGGGCTGCTGTTGTACATCTCTGTTACCTCAAATCAGTCACATGTGTTAGCCGAAATGCTTATTTACGCATTGCTCGGACTAAACTTAAGTGAGTTCTGGTCTGTGTATACAGAGAAAGCTGTTTCGCCCAGAGAATCCCTTCCCAAAGAGAACACGTGACAAGGTTTCTTTAGTAAAATCAGTTATTCTCTTTACTGAATAATATCTTTTGGTTCACAGGCATACAAAAACAGATTCATTCACACATACAAACAAGTTCCTTTAGATGCAATAGAAATGGAAGACAATATGGGGTTTTAAACTAGAAATATTTAGGAATGGGAAACAACGTGATACTTATCTGATTCTTGAAGCTCGACCTTCACAGCGAAGAATGCAGGAGTAGAAATTCTGGCTAAGGGAAACTCTTACTACACACAGTTGGAACCAGCCAACACGTGTGGGCTCCTTGGCTGCGGTCCAAGCAAGCACGCAAGAATTACCTATAGTAGATTCTACGTTACCAGGGTTAGGGTAAAGATGACTAGCTAGCAGTAGAAAAGAAGAGCGGCAGAGAGAGCCCGAAGGTTGACCCTTCACCTTTTATTAGCTATATTTTAGGGGCTGGCATTAGGGTCATCCTCCCATCTGTTAGTCCGTCCCATTCCTATACCATTGGCTACAGGGATGGTGACGTATCTGCCTAGGAGGAGGGGGCAATATTTGAAATCTACACCTTTACTCAATGGTGCATCTGGTCAAAGGTGTGAAGGTGAGTTGTCCTGGAAACCTTAGAATTGCAAATGACTCTAGCCTGGTCTGAGTCATAAATCAGGAGACAGTCTTAACATATGCAAAACCAGGCATCCTGTGGGTTACGTGTCGACTCCGAATTCCTTGATGGTGGGTTTGTTGTTGTTTTATCACCCTTCTGGCAGACCATAATGGAGATGTTCTTCTTCTTCCCAGTGCATGATGGGTGTGTGTGTGTGCATAGGTGTGTGTGTCACTTCATTAGCATGAAAGTGCAGACAGTGAGGCAACTTCCCAATGCAAAGAGTCCCATCAAACAACGCACACAATTTCCCCAAACCCATAGATGCTTGTGAGCACCATTCAGGTGTGTGTGTAGGTCGGCAAACAACAAATAAAAGCACTTTTAAAAGTTCATCTCCTAACACATGTTCATGTGAGCCTTACTAACCTTCATTGCCCACCATCTAGATACTGAATAAATGTGCCCCTTTGTTCATTTGTTGTTTGTTTCCATAGATGTTTGTAAAATAATGTCTGAAGAAAACATTGCGGATGTAACACTGTTTAGGATTGTGCTATAAGAGTTCAAGTAGAATTGCACCTCCTCCTTTCAGGAGATAAATAACGTTTTGGCTATATGCTAAAATTTCCTCCTTTGGTATATGTAATATTATCTATATGTCCTAACTCAGTGTAGGCATGAAAATTAACGTAGCTCAATGTCTAATATTTATTTTGAGTGGCTGTTTTTACATGTCTATTGACAAATTCTGGTTGGGTCAATGTGTGAAATGGAGACTCTCAAAAATCCAGTTTTAAAATCCTCTAGATAGCAATTCTTCTTTCAATGTAACAAAAATTCTATGATATGCATGAAGGAGTTAATATTTACCAAGGCATAGCAGACAGAGGGAAAATAAAACGTTATAGCTGAAAGTATCTAATGTGCCTGTTTCATAGACGAGTAATTTAAATATGTTTGGAACTGCCAGCATTTCCAAGAAGTCTGGAAAATTCCTTCTGTCAAGCATGTGAACCTCTAAGTTACTGCTGCCTACACATCTCTCTCTAAATTTCCTAGTGTTCCAGTGTTTTTATGCAGTTGATAAAATAGCTCAAGATCTATATTTTATTCCAGGCAATGGAAAACTAGTCTGTGTTAAGATAGTGAAAATGAACTCTGAAAGTATTAAATATTAATATGGTATGAATTGCACACTACAGAAACTGTATGAAATGCCATTCTGAAGATTCCCAATTTCTAGCTGTGTTTTCCAAAAAGTAATGGAACAATAAGCTTTGTTCTTTCAGCACTGTAGGAAAAGTCCATTAAAGTATCAGAAACTCTGCTGTAGAGGGATATCAGTTCACATGTTTGTGTGACCTCTAGATTCCCATACAGAATGCAGTTTGTATCCATCTAGTTACTCTGCTATTTAAGGGAACATAATGTATGTGTCATTGCCTCTATGGAAAAAAGTGCTTGATAACCTACTCATATACAGATCCCAATAACAAACTCATAGAGACATTATGAAAATCAAATCTCATTTATTTGCAATTCCCCAATCTTCCCTATCAACAAAGCAAAACAATAGATGCAAATAATTTTTTTCCACTAGACCATCTTAAGCTAGTTTTATTCTGTATTTTTAAGGAACAGAAAATTACATAAGTGACAATGCCAGAAACCGCAGATTTATTACTTTTTTTAATTTTCTGTTTATGCTGGCAATGAGTGAAAAAATAAAATTTTGTAATTTTGAGGAGAGAATAATGTACTTTTTTATTAAAATAGAAATGACACACTGCTGCATATCTAACGTGATTTAGTGTTTTTATTAGTTATAACTGTTTTAATACCTCACTAACTATTGTGTTCTCCCTTAAGGCTTTCATTGTTCTCATACGCTAGAAACAAATTGATAATTCAGAAAAAAATAAAGTATTTCTTGGTTGTTTGCTAACAGCAGAATAGCAATCAGTCACCACAGGGTTACCACAATGGGCATCATTATATCTGGAACCTTATCAATTTCACTATATGGGTAAGTATTATTGCTGCATGCCGGAACTCCTTTGGTGTTATTGCTTAATTTTAATTGTGATTGTAAAATGTGAAAAATGTGGATATTTAAACAACAATTAAACACCTGCTATACTTGTTGTGCATTGGCATTTAAAGATATATTGAGTGTTTAAAAATCTGCTGATTCAGATATGATCCTGAGCAAAATAAGGGGGAGGGGAACAGATTGAAAACCAATGTTTGCTCAAGGTAGGGAAATTTAATTGTGTCAGCGCCTACCCCGAGTTCTATAGCAGGCATTTCCAAAGGCACATTTTTACACCATGCTGTTTCTCTGTACAGCTTCAGACATGGTGCCAGTTCCCTATAGCTCCCAATCTCATCTGTGTTTGTCCCACTGACATTGTGTTAATGGAAAACCTTGCATTGGGAAACACCTGCCCAGCATTAACAAGATGTTAATGGGAAAAGCATTGGAAAGTCAAGTTATTGAGAAGCAGAAAATGTGTAAACCATAGAGAGGTAGTAAATTCCAATCGATTCCATGTCAAAGCTTTACCTTTCCAGAGTCCGAATAAAATTTTAATGTTACAAGAATAACACAACATATTCTAGTATATACTGAAAGTCTATAAATAATCTTATAGATGAGAAGAATAAATTAGATATGACAGATTTTGGCAGGAAAAAGGGATGCCATTTTTTTCACCATCTAATATTGTAATAGCAACTTAAGACTCTCAAAGAGCAGAGGAAAACTTACTTATACTGGGTCATAATCATTGGGTCAGAACCCATTACCGAACCAATTGCATTTCATAAACATCCTCACAATTAGTAAATTCTCCAATAAAATGTTATCTTCTAGATCTGCTAAAACAAACATTTTTTAAAAAAGAATGATAGCAAGGTGTTAAAACTGGTAACAAAGCAATAGAAGTACAATGCTCCCCCTACATAACTGCTTATAATGGAAACTCTGTAATAACAACTAATGGGAAGGTAAAGTGCCACAGGCAATTCCGTAGCACTGTTGATGGTCTTGAGGGATCAATTTCATTGTGCACGTGTCAGCCTTTATCATAGCTGTTGCTCTGGACAAGCCTGGCAGACCAGAATACACCAAGTCTGCTGGTGAATACTGTCCAGGTGTCAAGATAAGGTTTTACTGTATTCTGGGGCTTCTTAACTACTCTAAGGCAGAGCAGAAATTCCTCAAGGTAGGCCTAATGTTGGAGCTTCAATTAACTCATGCTAAGAGGTGAAGAGACTGCTACATTCAAGAGGTTTCTCCCCTTTGTGAGTCCTTATAATGCTTTGCTGTCCCTCTTGTTGGCAGTATGGAACCAAAGAGATCATCGACTACTGTGTGTCTTGGTTGATTTATTTATTTACTTTATTTATAGTCCACCTTTCTCACCGAAACTCACGGTGGATCACACAATGTAAGTCAATGCAATCAATAGAATGAGACATCTCATAAGCAATGTAATAGGACTAGGATAGCAGAAATCTGAAACAAGCAGACATCTCAGTGAAACTCAAGGTGGATCACACAATGTAAGTCAATGCAATCAATAGGATGAGACATCTAATAAGCAATGTAATAGGACTAAGATAGTAGAAATATGGAACAAAGTGTAAGTAATAAACATGACATGTTAAGCAGTGCAGTGCAGAAAATGATATTACATCTGTAGAAATACAATGCAGTGAGAGCAAGACAATTCATACCATAACTGATACACAGTAGTATAGTCCACAGTTCCATTCCCTTTATTAAAGCATCTTCTTGAACCATTCCATTATAATATAGCCTTATTTCCTTTATAGAAAAGCCTTTCTGAGGAACTCCATTTTACATGCTGCCAAGCATTTCCCTCTGCTCTAATCAAGCTTATTACAATATGAATTTTACCTTTGCCACTTTACAAGCATTCTTTGCACAACTCCCACCTTGTGACTGGAATATAAAAACTCAGATCTCCATTCCTACTTGTATCTGATGAAGGGAGCTTTGACTCTTGAAAGCTATACCCTGAAAATCTTGTTGGTTTTGTTACCACTAATGGCCTGCCTCGATGTTGGAATTAGCAGGGGAGGCCAGAGGGGTATCAGGGACTGCACGCCAGTTTATACCAAGGTCCAGTACAGTAGGAAGACTCCAGATTTGAAGAGTAAATTAAATAGTTTTTATTGAAGAATTTCCCTAATTACAAGCACACTAAGTGTTGAAGCAAGAGCAAGCAATTCAGAACTAAGAAAATATAGGTTGATGATAGCAAATAGCAGGGTCAGTTGTGGGAGATACTACTTGTCCAGATGTGCAGAGGTCCTTGGAGAGAATAGCACCAATGGCCAGTGTTATGCACTAAGGAAGAGGCCCAAAGGGGAGACTTTGGGGGTGTACTCAAAGTATAGGCACCATCAAAGTGCACACCTTGATGGCCATGCGCTTGGATGGATATAGACATTGGAACACAATGTGGACCAATGGGAAGGCTTGAGGGGCTTGTCTCAGGTGAAGACAAAAGATTACCTGAACCAATAAGGGGTCCCAGGAGGAGTAACACCAGGAGGAGCAAAACCTAAGTGTGACCAATGAGGTTCCAGAGGGGCAGAGTCTGGATTCACAATAGCAGTGATGAGATTAGCCAGGTGCTGGATGGCTCTACTGGAGCTGGCTGAATGGGTTTGATGACTATTGATGGTCCTGCCAAGGCAGGTTGAATAGGTTTCCAGAGTTACACGAGCAATGAGAAATAGATCCCTGATTAACATCAGAAAAGATAGCTAAACACAGGCCTGTAACTACATTGAATCATTTTGGGGGCTGGCCCCCCGACTTTCCATCAGGGCCCCCCGCTTACTACCCTGGACAGGCAGGCAGGGAACCAGGCAGGCCCTGGATGATATGCACTCGCCGGCCAGCCAGTGGGCATAGTGCCCGGCGGCCCAGTGCAGCCCTCCTCCCTCCCCTCCCCTCACTTTGTGGAGCTCCACTCCACTCCCGGCTGGGCTGCTCCCTGCGGCTGCCTTACCATCTCCAACCCCAGCTGGTCCCTCCCATGCTGGGCAGAGTGAGTGAGCTACTCTGCCTGCCTGCCTACCCAGGTGCTGATGGTTGGGATGGGATGGTGAATGGGCATGGTGGGGGCTGCAGAGTCACCTTCAGACACCTGCCCTGTCCCGGCTTGCTGCCTTTGACACCCACCTGACGGAGCCTGCAGCACCACCTCTGAAGGAAAACAGCAGAGCAGGAGGAGGAGGAGAGGAGGAGGGGGCCTGCCCTCCACTTCCAGGTGGCTCTATTCCCTCCCGTGGCAGCCCACTCCCTTCCCAATTCCCCTCAGTTCTTACCACGGGGAAACACATTACTCCACCCTGCACCGCGGCACTGCCTTTTGTGCTTTTCTCCCCCCCTCACCAGAGCACCTGAGGTGACCGCTCCTGAAGCCCCCGCCTCTCTGCAAACTGACAGATTACAGCTCTTATTTCTCACGGAGGGCAGGTAGGATCCAAAAAATGAAACAGTTTATTGATGCTGATGATTCACAGGGCTATTCTAAGTGATCACACAATGTTTGATTGGTTTATCTCAGTTTCCTGAGGGATGGAGCAGGAAAGACATTTGTGGAGACAAACACAGACATAGGTATCACACAAAAAGGGCTAGGTGAAGTTCTGGAGACAGAAAGGCTATTTGCCAGGTGGCCTCTGAATAGCCTTTAGAAATGCAGATACTTTACCTGGTGGAACTCGTCATTGTTTACCTTGCTGAATGGAGAGGAAAGGCTGGAGATTGCTTTGAGAGCTGTCTGGTGCAACCTGAAAATGGAGACCCTTTCCCAGAGCTTTTGCCTAGCTCTGTGTTTCAGACCAAGAGTGCCTTCCTTGGCCTGGGTCTCTGGTTTAGGTTAGAAGTGCGGTGCCCCATTATTTAGGACTACCTGTGAGTAAGGCAGCATCTCTGGGCTACGGCCTGTGAAGTGCTATTGGACTTAGACTATTCCATCTTACATACTTTGTGGATACCCAGAAGCATGAGAGACTTCCTGATCTCCTCAGGCAGTCCTATTCCACAAGGTGAGGTCACTACAAAGAGCACCTATGTAACGGCAGTTGTTGACCTTGCCCATTTGAAGAGTGGCACCTGCAGAAGGCCCTGTAGGATCAGAGCTTGATGGCCTTCTCTCCTTGGTCACCTAAGGCTGTTCCCACACAGCAATAGTTCTTTGTTCTCCATTCACTGGCACTGCGAATGCAGAGACATTTGCAGTTGTAACAGAGACTCCACACAGGACTTTCCTCCTAACTTGTCCCAACATTGCCTTTCCTCTACACACAAGAAGATACTCTAACTTTTTATTACAGAAGAAGAAGAAGAAGAAGTAGAAGAAGAATGTTTTAGAGTTTCAGAGCAGCTTACAATCTCCTTCCCTTCCTCTCCCCACAACAGACACCCTGTGAAGTAGCTGGGGCTGAGAGAGCTCTGAGAGAACTGCTCTTGAGAGAACTGTGACTGACCCAAGTTCACCCAGCTAGCTGCATGTGGAGGACTGGGGAATCAAACCCAGTTCTCCAGATTAGAGTCCACCACTCTTAACCACTATACCAAACTGGCTTGGAAGAAGCAGCAGAAGTGGAATTGTTGAGTAGGTGGTAATGTTCAGAGTAGGACTGGACCCCCATGGAGAAGCATTCTCAGTAGGGAATCCAAGGTGTCACAGAAACAAATGTCTTACAATGGGGGGAAACAGCCCCTTTGTTGCACTGAAGACTTCCTTTCCTTCCATGTACCTTGTTTGTCAGAGATGGGCCTGATGAGTCTTTCTCAGAAGACAAGGAGGATGTGGTAACTGATCTTGCAGAGATTGAGATCCTAGGAGTCCTCATACTTCCTGGGCCCTCAGACACCCATGCCTCAGATAGGCCACCTGCTGAAACCACAGGACCAGAATCCCAATGGGCTCATGAACAGGAGCTAGAGATAGTGGTCACAGAAGAGTCTGTCAGTGAAACCTGCTTTTTGCCCAGGATCTCACAGTTACCCCAAGAGCCCCTTAAGCAGAAGAGACACAGAGCCCAGGTAGAAGCTCAGCTCTGGTGGTAGAGTACCTGGCTGGCTGCCCAAGATGTACCTCCATTCATGAACCTTAAGACCAAGGCTCTGTCCCCTGAACTTACCATTCAGCAGCCTGTGCTCCACCAGCACATATGGATCGAGGTAAATACCTCTAATATCAAAGCTGACCATAAAGTATTATGACTGACCTACTATTATATTCCACCAACGCTATGTAATTTGATATTGTTCATTAGCACTTTATGAATTGGTATTATAATTATTTTGTTTTATGTATTTTTAACTTTTTATGTAAGCTGCCCTGATCCTGTTTTGGTGGGAAGGGTGGGGTATAAATTAAATAAATAAATAAATATAAATAAAAGATGATCTAGATCCATCATGAAGTTTTACAGGATGCTGGACTAAGTACAGCTGTAATTGCCTGCAGGATTCTGGCCTTAGTGACAGCTGCTTGCATTCTCCTCCACAAATAGCCTCTGTCCTCCCTGGGCAATCATGGGATCAACAGCTCTACTGGAGCTTGCTTTTTCCTGACCACTTTGCCTGGCCTACCTGTGCTTTAAAGAACCCTGACCTGCGCAGAAAGCAACCAGGACACGCATTCTGCTTCCTTTCCACCTGCCCTGCTGGGGTGGAGATTTGGCAGACCACTGCCACCAAACTGGTTTTTGAGGCTTTGCCTTTACATAAAAGGGGCCCTCCTCCATTGAATTCCCATGACAAGAGCCCCTTTTATTACAAGGGGGAGTTGTCTGGATTACTCCAAAACATACAAAGAACTCCAGCAATGTTCTAAAAGGTTTTATTGAAAGGTATTCAAAATAGAAAAACTCAAAAGAGATAAAAACAAATACTCTAGGTGTCAAACACAGACTCTCGTTTGCCATGCTATGGGGACCTGGGGCCTGCAGAAGGAGGGAAATTCCTGAGGGAGCGAGTGAATGTGTGAGTGTGTGAACTACTCTGTTGTAGTGGCAATATAACTCTTCTTAAGATACCTCCTTACACAGGGATGACCTTGGAGATGACTGTGCTTGCTTTGCTGTCTTACAAAAAATAACAGTATATTCACAGGTGGGGGTGTAGTGAGCATGAAAGCTAGGCAGGAAATTGTGGAGTGTAATTGGATGAGACCCAAAGGGAGGGGGACTGACTTGAATTGTCTATAATTGGGGATTCTCCCACCTGAATCTCAGTTCTGACACAATATTAGTTTCAGCTTGGAACAACTTTATTCATGAATAAACAAATCACTGTATTCTTGTATTGTGAGAAAGGGAGAAAAGGACTTCTCTACCTGCTCTATCCCATGAATAATCTTATAAACCTCGATCATGTCACCTCTCAGCTGTTGTTTCTCCAAGCTAAAGAGCCCCAAGTGCTTTAACCTTTCTTCATAGGGAAAGTGTTCCAACCCTTTTATCATTCTAGTTGCCCTTTTCTGCACTTTTTCCAATGCTATAATATCCTTTTTGAGGTGTAGTGACCACAACTGTACACAGTATTCGAAATGAGGTTGCACCATTGATTTATACAGGGGCATCATGATACTGGCTGATTTGTTTTCAATTCCCTTCCTAATAATCCTGAGCATAGCATCGTTCTTTTTTATTGCAATCACACACTGTTATCTACTACAACTCCAAGATCTCTCTCTTGATCAGTCTCTGCCAGTTCGGACCCCATCAATGTGTATTTATAGTTAGGATTTTTGGCTCCAATGTGCATCACTTTGCACTTGGCCACACTGAACCCCATTTACCACATTGATGCCCACTTTCCCATCCTCGACAAATCCCATTGGAGGGCCTCACAATTCTCCCTGATTTTCACCACCCTGAACAACTTCATGTCATCTGCAAATTTAGCCACTTCACTGCTCACTCCCAACTCCAAATCATTAATGAACAAGTTAGAATGCATTGGTCTCAGTACTGATCCCTGTGGTACCCCATTGCTTACCACCCTCCCCTGAGAAAATTGCCCATTTATACTCACTCTCTGTTTCCTATTAATTAGCCAGTTTTTGATCCACAAAAGGACTTGTCCTTTTATCCCATGATTATTGAGCTTACTTAGGAGTCTTTGATGAGGAACTTTATCAAAAGCTTTCTGGACGTTGAGGGAAACAACATCTATTGGGTCCCCCTTGTCCACATGTTTGTTCACTCCCTCAAAGAACACTAACAGCTTAGTAAGACAAGATTTTCCCTTACAGAACCCATGCTGAGTCTTCCTCAATAGGTTTTGTTCATCAATGTGCCTACTAATTCTTTCCTTATGAACAGTTTCCACCAATTTACCCGGTATTGATATCAGACTGACTGGCCTGTAATTTCCCAAATTTCCTCTGGAACCCTTTTTAAAGATGGGAGTGCCATGAGCTACCTTCCAGTCCTCAGGAATGGAGGCAGATTTTAACGAAAGATTACATATTTTTGTCAGGAGATCCACAAGTTCACGTTTGAGTTCTCTCAGAAGTCTTGGATGTATGCCATCTGGGCCTGGGGATTTATCAGTTTTTAAGTTGCCTATCATCACTTCAATCTGACTCAGGTCTTTCAACACCCCTCCCTAAATCAGCAGTTCTGGAGTACGCAAGCACTTCTCATCTTCCACAGTGAAGACAGAGGCAAAAAATGGCACCCTGGGGATGGAAGAATTGATCCAACCTGGAGTGGAGGCGAACCTTTAGGGTGTTTCAAGATGACCCTGAGCATGTGGCTGGAGCGTTGAAGGATGACCCAATATCAATTGGGTCTGGGCTGAGTTCCACGGGGAGCTGGAGGAGCTCTGGGGAGGGGCGGGCTTTCAAACCCTCACAGAAAACCTCCTAGGTTTTGTCAGAGAACTCATGCAACTGGGGCCTGAGGAAGAGGAAGAACTGGCCCTAGGAGTGTGTGAAGAAGCACTGCCAGGGCTGGGCCCTGGCCAACCACCCCCTTCACCGGGAGCTCCATTGGTACCTACCCAGGGGCCGGAGAGACTGAGAGACATGCTGGAGGTGACATTTGTTGGCACCCCTGAAAAGTTGGTGTTCTTCACCCTGCAGGTGCAGAAGTTCCTATGGGGATGAGGGCATACTTTTGCTTCTAATAAGCATTGCATGGATTTTGTGGGGTCTTGGCTCTGGGACCGCACAACAGATTGGCTCATGGGGCTGTTTAATTTAATTTATTTATTTCTTCACATTTATAGCCCGCTCTTCCCAGAGGTAGGCTCAGGACGAGTAACAATGTCAGAGGCCCCAAGCTCCAAAATGTGGATGTGTTCGTGCAAGCCCTGCACTGGCAGTATGAAGACCAGCTGGAGCTGGAGAGGGCAAGAACCCACCTCCAAGGGTTGTGGCAAAGGGCCTGCTCAGTCCGAGAATTTTCTGATGAGTTCAAGACATATGCTACGAAAATCCAGGGGTGGCCTGAGGAGGTGCTTGTCATGGGCCAGTCTGCTTTAACTGAGGAGCACTCAGCTGATACTGATACCAGCTCCGGCAGCACCTCTGAGGCCCAGCCAGCTGATGCTACTAATGACCCTGAGATGGCAGAGGCAGATCCTAGTGCCCCAGTTGATGACGACAGCAGGCACTCCAGCCCCATGAACCCCAGGAACATGGAAAAGACAACCCAAGATCGTGGGGAAACTTTACAGGCTGCTTCGCCTCCTCAGTCCCCAGAGCCAGGGGAACGCAAGAGGAGGCAGGCATGCTTGGAGCTCCCCGAGAGGAGGTCGGGTGCATGCCTTGCTGCCTGGCTACTGCCAGATCAAGAGGAACACCTGGAGTTAATGGACAGCACTCCTGCAAACAATGAGACCCAGCTGTGAGCTGCTGATAAAAGGATGGGGCTGAAAGAAAGAAGGCATGGGAGCAACGTGTTATCTCTCTGGAGTCGTGCCTCCACACCACCCTGACCCATTTCTGGCTGCTATTCCTGAACCTTTGGCCTTGACCCCAGACCTGCTTGACGATGCCTCTCGGAACTGCTTGAACCCTGTTTCTTGGACCCTCGGCGGGCTTCCCTTGTGTATGACCCTTGGACTGAACTCTTGACTCACACTTCTGGTTAGTGATTCTGCCTCATCCCCTTGGTCTTGGCTGTGTCTGTCCTGACCCAGGACTGTGCTCATCGAGTTCTACTGTGCTGGGCTCAACCCTATTATCTTGGACAAGATGCTGGCTCAAGGCAACCCCCTGACCCTAAATGGCTGGATCCAAGTAGTATGAGAAGCTGAGAACAGGTGCAACCTGATGCGTATGTATCACCCTAAAACACTAGCAAAGGGGCTTAGTGGGGGAAAGCCACAGCAAGCCTGAACCCTGTGGGTTGGAGGTGATCGAGAGCAGCAGATGCAGCTGGACTTGTGCCTGTGATGTGGGGGCCCAGGTCACTTCGCCACAAACTGCCCCAAAGAAAAGAGCCCCACTGGGATGAAGAAAGAAGAAAGCAAGGACAAGCAACCCAAGCCACCAAGCCCTAAGATGCCCAAGGCCCTGCAAACTGAGGTGAGAGAGGAGCTCAAGGGCTCCTTGTCTAGTGAGGGAAAGGTGCTCCAGCTGGTGGGAAAAGGCTGGGACCTGTTGTGAAGGGCGCCAACTGGCAGGTCCAAAAGTAATCAGTGCGAGAATCAGTGAGACCCTTCTCCCCACTCTTTTACTTGACTGTTACCCTAGTTAACCCAGAAGGGAGGACTCATATCAGAGTGAGGATGCTAATTGTCAGGCACTCCAATAACTCAGTTCAACAGCAGGTCCTTAAACAGGCAAAGCTTCATTTTGATCTGAGCCAAGTGAAGCGATCGATAATGTTAGTGTCAGGAATGAAGAATACAAAATGGCTATTGCAATTATAGGGGGTTCATAAAGACCCTTCTGACACCTGGGAACCAATGGGCAAACAGGAAAAATGGCGGGGAGGCACATAATGGTTCAGAGGCACATGAGAAACTGGGACGCTTCACGCCTAGCTGACTAGGCAGTCAAGGCCAAGTGAAGATAAGGGAGGCTGCAAAGACATTACAGCTGCAAGGCAAAGCACATTCCTTCACACACATACATCACCCAATTAACCACGGCGGGGCACCTGACACCAATAGACTTGGGGTGTACCAGAGTCAGCCCAACCCTAGTCACTGGCTTGGGGCCCAAGGTGCACAAGTTAGAGGAACCCCTAGTGTTTTCTCAGATGGATGGGACTCCCATGAAAGGTGAAACTTGCTGGTACTGGATGGTTCAGTTGCCCATTGGGGTATCAACCCATTGGGAGCTGTGCTTTTTTGTAGTGAACCCCTCAACCAAGTTCCCAATGGTACAGGGGAGTCCTCGGCTCCAGGCTCATGACCCGTATGTGCAATGGAGCTTGGGGACCCTAACATTTCTTGATTCTTGGTGCAAAGAACACTTCTGGAATCCTGAATGGGGGGAAGAGCCCTGCCCCATGGCAGAGTGAGTGTGCCTGGCGTGGGAGGAACTGCACCCTTTCTCATGATCAGTTACCCATTTCCCTCCAAAATAGGCAAGGGCCATTCCCGACTCCTGAATTTCCATACAGCAATAAGTAGGAAGAGGAGGCCTAGTCCCTCTCCTTCCTGGGGGGGGGAATCCTCTGTTAATTAGTGGAGTGGAAAACCTAATAAAATGATAAAAATATGGACATGTAAACAGAAAGGTCAGACTGTGACTCTGGAATCTGTGTCCTCATCCAGTCCCATTACTCACATGTCTGGTACACAGTTGGCCCCACATTCCTGTTAACACGGTGCCTGTCCAATGGTGCTCTGTTTATTATTGGGGTCCACTCTGCCACACTACCTGCTTTTTAAAATTATCAAATGCCTTGTGGATTTGTGTGGTATAGGACCATCCAGGTACCTGGCAGCAATCCCCCACCCGTGATATGGCTTCTACTCCTTTAAATATTATCTTCCCTTGATTTCTATTCCTTGTTTCCTGTTCTGACTTCCAATTAATTAAAAAAAAGGAACTCACTGCTCTGGCTGTATGGTTGCTTTGAATTCCTAGGGGCCACATATATAACAATACCAACCTATGTTTTTTTTTCTCTCAACCTACCTGTATAACTGCCCATTGCACCCCCACAAAAATCTCAGTAATTGAGGGTAGTGATAACAAAAGGACTCATAAAGGTAGTCTGCAAAGATAGGTACAGCTTATTCAAAATCTCCTGATGCACACTTTCAGCTGTTTAGAAGAACTGGAGGATCCCAACAATCAGCTGATGAGCAGAGCATAGCAGCATTTTTCTATGGGATTTGGAGTTGCTGTCCTTGGTCCTTGCATGGTCCTCCGTTCTAGGCAGACTGGGTTCTGGTCAGGCATACATCCTGCTTTTGTCCCCTTTTTTATGTTTATGATCACCTAAGTAACAGTGTACACCAAGTAACATCGGGTAGTTAACTGTGTTTTCCCCTGACAGTTACTATGACACTTTCCTCTTCACTGCCTTCCCTTTCTTATCCTCAGATCCTGTCTATGAGGATTCATCTTCAGTGGTTTCTGCTATCTCCCAACTGTGGTACTTCATAACCTTGAGACTCTTTAGCTTGGCTTCAAGTTGGCATACTGGGACATGCTCATTTCACTTCAGCTATAAAATGCAGTTCTGACCTCAGTCGTTGTGACTTCAATAAAGTTAATATCATGTCTGCACTGAAACTTGCAGTTTGGTGTTTGTATATGGTCAGTTTTCTAGCAATAGTTTTAAATTTCAAAGTGTTGATGAATAATATGAAATATAGAAGCTTGTTTCAGAATTTGAACCCTTTAGCCAGAGACTGAACAACATCTGATAGTATAATCAAATCTAGTATAGGGCCACCACATTCTAATATGCATGCTGCATTTCCTTTGTCCTTTTTATGATAGGAGTCTTGTGAGCAAAAATTTGTGAACTACTGGCATTAAAGTTGCGAGCAAGCGATTTGGCTACTGCATAAATTAGTTTGTTCTGGAGCCTGAGCTAAGACAAAAATGTGTGAGCCGGAGGCTAAAAATCTAGCTCACATTAATTCAGCTTAGAGGGAAGACTGGTGTCAAGCCTTTGATACACATAAGGTGATTGAATGATTTCCTTTTTCCCTATAAGATTAAGTGCAGGTTAAATTTGTTTCCTTCCTTAGTAGAAAAAAATTCTGGTGGTGAAACTCTAGATAGTATGTTATTTTGGAGATTCCTTTTCTCCAAAGTTCCTTACTATTAGAGGCAGATAATTCCTCAGACATGTCACCACAAATACATCTTTTGTATATCATATACTTTGACAAACAGAAACTATTTTGTCAATCTTTAGTAATGGCTTGTGTCATACTGGAATCAACTGGGAAAGATGGGGGCATCTTTAAAACTTTGAGATCATGTCAAATGTGTGCCACAGAAGTGATCAAATACAGAATGTATAACAGGCAAGTGAATTAAGTCCTATTGTTGCCACCAACAGATTCCTTTTTTAAAATATAGTGCTCGTGAAAGCTTGCCAGATGGACAGCTCCGAAATTGGAGGTACTCAGTGAATACACACAAAGGGCTTAGCGCCGGCATAAATAGTACAGGTTCTCTTCTCTTCTTCTTTCCTTTTAATTTTCATGCATATAGTGGGGGGGGGATTTGAGCATCCATAACAATTAGCAATTTAATAGTTGCCTTAATTACTCAATTGATGGATTTTATATCCTTAATATTCTGTTATAATTCATTATTACTATTGTTCACCCTTTAACTGCATGACAGTGTAATCTAATTCCAATGGAGGCACTTCTGTGAGTTGCAAAATATTATAAATCTGTAGTCTTTAACCTTTTCCAAGCTGGGGGCTCTCCTTCAGCCCAGATCTATGGGAACTACTTTTTTGTCATGTGTATTGTAGGGGTATGCAAGAAAAAGTCAAATTTAGGTGTTGTATTCATTATTAGCTCATATATAAACAGTGTTAATAATGAATATAACAACCCAAATCTTCCTTTTTCTTGAACACCCCTACAACATTGGATCCCATAGAATTAGGCTAAAGAAGAGCCCACAGCTTGGGAAAGGTTAAAGACTACAGATTTATAATACACTGCAACATCACAGATGTGCCTCCATTGGAATGATATTACACAGGCATGCAGTTGTCTCCATAGAGTTCAGTGTGCAGTAGTGGTATGCACAGTACAAAATCTTTTGATTTTGGAGCTGGGATGGGGAGGGTCCTAGTATCCTGGATTTTTGGGTGTCTTATTAGCATTCTGGGATTCCATTCAAGGTTGGTTTTTTGGGTGTGTGTGTGTGGTGGGGAGATTCCAGAATCTGATATCATTATTTCCTATTGCAGAATCTGTGGATCTGGACAGTTGTTTTTTAAGCTAATGGCACCAAATTTGCACATACAATAGTTCTCCCTCTAGGCTAAAGACCCTCTCAAGTTGGAAGGGAATTGGACAAAGTGGTCCAGTTTTATAGCCCCTTGAAAGAGGTGCCCCCACCATCCTTGTCCCCATTGTTCCAGTGGGGAAAAATACTATGCTAAGCTTCCTATGCCAATCTAAAACCTTAAAGGAAAAAAAGAACCTAACCAGCCTCAGACTTACCCAGCTGGCATTGGCCCTGTTGGTGGCTCCAGAGCTGTGGTACAATAATCCTTCCAGGTTGATATCCCTATTGCTGACAATGAAGGTGGCAGGACTGTCCTGACTCCCAGAAAATGGAGGGTGGGCCAGAGATCAGGGCCCTGGAATCCTGTGAAGCTTGGCTCCTCATAGCAAATAATGGTCCCATTATTTCCTGTAGGTAGACCTGACCTCTCTGGTGACTTCATGTCATCATAGGCCATTACTTCCTATGGGTGGGTCTGTTTGATCTGTCTCCAAGCCCAACTGTCTAGAACCATGTGAGAAGTGGAATGGGACAACTGACATGATTCTCATTGGGGAAGTAGAGAAAAGCAGCAGTGATAGGTAGTGGTGAGTATGAACTGGATCACGAACTAAAGTTTCAGATGAATTATGGCTGGTTCATGGTTCGTGAACTGAACTTCATGGCAGATCAATCAGCATAAACTTTCCACAAACTTTCAAGCAATTTGTAGAGATTTGTGCTGGTTTGTGAATGAATACATTTCAAGACAGACTGTCTTCGCTCAAACAATATGTTCACCAAACTTCAAAGCAATGGGGTGGGAGTGGAATTATCCAGCCTTGGAAACACTCTTGTCAGTTTTAAACTAGTCATGTCAGTTTCAAGAGCCCACCCGCCCTTTTGCCAGTGTTTCTTGGTGTTCCCTTCTCATTTTCTTGCACAGAGATTGCAAAATCCCACACACCCCATTGGATTTGTAACTCTGGGTTTTGAGATCAGTTCTTTTAAGCCTGCAATACTAGTGGCACTGGGTTCTGTTGGGTATTCTGCACATTGTAACTGGTTGTGCTGGGCTGGTGAAATCCCCACCACTTGGATTTTTTGTGATTCTGCTTTGCAATCAGTCCTTTTAATCTTGCAGTGCCTGTCACACTGGGTTCTACTGGGCACTCTGCACATTGTAACTGGTTGTGCTGGGCTTGTAACCCCCCCCCCGGATTTCTTGTGACTCTGCTTTGAGATCAGTCCTTTTAAGCTTACAGTGCCACAGTAGTACTGTGTTCTGCTGGGCATTGTGTACACTGAACTAGTTGTGCTGGGCTTGAAAAAATGTCCCCCACACCTTCAGTTTGTATTGCAGGAATTCTCTGGTTTGATATTAGTCCTCTTTTACTTGCATTGCTACAGTGGCACTGGGTTCTGCTGGGCATTCAGTATACTGAACTGATTGTGCTGGGCTTGGAGTGTGATTCTGTGCTAGACATCAGTCCTGTTGAGCTGGCATTGCCACAATGGCACTGGATTCTGCTGGGCACTCTTTGATTGCATTGGAACTGCTGGTCACTCTATACATTGCACTGGTTCTGCTGGGCTTGCAAAAATGCTCCCTCATCTTCAGTTTCGACTGCAGAGATTTTCTGGCTTGACCTTAGTCCTATTGGGCACTGGTTGTGTTGGGCAGATTGCTCTGGTTCTGCTGAGCTTGCAAAATGCTCCCCTTTTAGTTTCTACTGCAGAGATTCTCTGGGACTTTGATTCTGTTCTCCTGGGCTTCTATTAACCTTGCTTTCCTCCCCTATAATGGAAACAATGTAGGATTGGGCACCTTCTTTGGAGGGGGGTGTAGCTCAGACCCCATAAATTCAATCCTCACCAAACTTGGAGGGCAGGTATAGGAGAGTCAGCCAGAGATCCGTTGTGACTTTGATGACTCTAGCTTACACATGATCCATTATATGCACTCCTGAACCTCTTGAACCTTCGCCTGTCAAATGACTGCCTGTCATCTGTCATTTTCCCAGAAAGCACTTTCCTGGAGGGGGCATAACTTGGACTCCATAAATCTAATCCTCACCAAACCATTCTACCCCACCACAAACCTCATGAACCAAACTGATTCTTTTGACTCCTAAAAGTCTGCGATAGCTTGTGATTTGTGAACTGGACACGCCACAAACCATGAACTGAACTGCATTTTCCCACTTCATGCCCAGCCTCAATCAGTCAATCAACACACACTTGCAATTCAGTTACTATCCATTGTTTTGAGCAAAACAAACTCCAGATTCTGGAACAATTACTAAATAAACATATTGGAAGAGTAAACCAATTGTATCAGTAATAGAAAGAAAAATCACATTGCCACAATAGCCACTGTAATTTTAACTTCAGCTTCTAAAGATTTTCCTCACCTCTCACATAGTATAAATATGTGTCAGAAAATGCTGAGCACAAAAATGGCACCACTTAGAACAATGGTGCTTTACGAGAATGCCTTCAGGTGGATGATTCTTCCCTTGCTGCCTCTCTGTGATTGGTGCGACTGGATCTTCTCCTGTGCCATCCCCATGCTAACCCTGGCTGCAATAGGTAAACATGCCATCTTTGGGTTGCTGATCATCCCAACAGCCACCCTCACTCCCTGCATAATAATTAATAATTATCGTATAACATTGTATGTGGTATAGCCAGAAGATCCGATGATTGTTTGGCAGTCTTAAGTTCTAACTCTTTTAGCGTTATGCACTCCTAAGTGGTGAGCTAGACTTACTGGGGAGGGGGAGCTGAGAGAGTTCTCACTGACCCAAGCTTCATGTGGAGGAGTGCAAAATCAAACCTGGTTCTCCAGATTAGAGTCCGCCACTCTTAACCATTACACCATGGTGGGTCTCTCTCTCCTTGAAGGCCACCAGTAACCAACAGCAGAACCCTTTCACCAACTGGCCAGATTGACCAGGTCATCAGGCAAAAGAAGGATGTGGTTAGAGGGTAGGGTGAGCTGTTGGGCTTGTTTATGTATAAACATGGCCCATATAAGGGGCCAAATGGCAGGCCAGGGAGGAAGCTCCAGTTTCTCTCCAGACTGTGAAGGAGAGACTTGGGAAGGAGGAGGAGGAACAATGTAGAGTCCACACCCCTTCCTTCTCAACACTTCACCAACCCCAAGGTCTCAGCTGGGACCACAGAGGTAGAGGTGGAGTACAAAGTGAACACTGACACCCTAGATCCCTGCAGTGCCATAGTTTGTCTTCCTACTGCAAAAGAAAATGAAACTGGACAACAAAGCACTTGAATAAATAGACTAAAAAATTCCAGTTGCTCCTGAATGTCATCAATGATCAGTTCTGATTTGAAAGAGTTTATATAGTATATATATTTATAAATGGAAATAGCCATATTTATAAATGGACATTGCTCAGGTTACGGTGGTAGTACCAACTGCATGACTTAGATCCCAGGCACTGAAGATAAATTTAAATAATATATTTGTGTGTGGTGATAGTGAGGATAATTAAAATATTTCTTCTGAAAGAATATATTAAGGCAAGACATCAATGCAGACAGGATGCTATCTGACTGAACAAGGGTAAAGGGATTAGTGTGGCCCTCAGTCCCTCCTATTTACAAATCTCCATCATTCCATTTTACTTTGAAATCAATATATCAAATTCTCAGTGTGGCCTCATCTGTGGATACTTAAATATGGAGACTGGGGACATGGACAGACAAGACAGATCTCTCTACAAACCAGAGAAAAGCTTCAAGTTCTTTTTTTTTAGATTTCAGATTTTTTTGCAAACCAAACAAAAGCATTGGCAGGTTTAAAAAAACAAACTGATATAAGGAACACCTGTAGCTTTAAGAAGTAGATGCCCTCAGTGGCTGTTGCTAGGCATTCACAACAGTATCAACAGCCTTCAAGCCTTAGTTTCAGTCAGAAAAAGGCTGGGGAGGGAGCAGGACCCTTTCCAGAGCTGTTTTTGCCTTTGAGAGAGAACTCGTCAGGGCAGACCCAGCAGCAAACACCAGGCAACTTGCTACTGCAGGACTTGCATGACTCACCAGGACTGGCTGCTTGCTATGGTTCAACTGCAACCACTTCATGAAAGCCAGTGTGGTGCAGAGGTTAGAGCTTCAGTGTACAATCTGGAAGACACAGGTTTGAATCCCCCACTGCGATGGTGCTCACTGGGTAACCTTGGGCCAGTCACACACTATCACCTAACCTACCTCATAGAGTCCTTTGTATATTCTTTTTTCAAAGCTGATGCTAATTATCCCTCCATCACTACTGGTTACTTCACAAAGTTAAAGTCTGTTGATCTGAAAGGCGGGGGACTGGCAGCATGGCTTGGTAGCAATTAAGGAACAATACAGGTCACATCCTACCCTGACCTGGATAGCTCAGGCAAGCCCAATCTCATCAGATCTCAGAAGCTAAGCAGGGCTGACCCTGGCAAGTACTTGGAAGGGAGACCTCCAAGGAATACCAGGGCTGAGACTTGGAGGAGGGCAATAGTAAGCCAGCTTTCTGAAATGTCCAAGCCCCATTTGTGGTTACCAGAAGTCAGCCATGACTTCCAGGTATGCACACACACTACTCACACACACAAAAAGAAAGTAATACAGGTTGTGAAACATTTTGAGGGTTTTTTAAAAAATTACAAGTTTCCCATTAAAATTAGTTGACATAATTGATTATATTCCCTTTTAAGGCTTAAATCTGTAGAGCAGCAAATCTGTAAATCTTTTTAGTGGCATATTGTCTATTCTATTTCTTTATCTGCTAAGGGGTGGTGACATTGTAAGCTGAAAAAAAGGAATAAAGATCAAAAGTATTTTCTTTGCTTAATTATACCTTGATGTATAAATATGATGAAGAGGCACCCTTCCCCCTACAGACCCTCTCCAAATCTGTTTTTAAAGAGTTTTTTTGCTCATTATACATATCCCCAAATCAAATCTTTATCGAGTATATTTGCTGTGTTATTTATATGTCTTTCTTCCAAATGCCAACTTAACTCATGCCTGAAAAGTGGGGCTTACTGTAGAGATGCAACCAGAAGTGATGTCTTCATGCTCACGATGCCTCCCTCCACTGCTGCTATAGTGGCAGTAGGAGCTTGGGGCTGGCCATCCATCGCCCTGACTGGGGGCTGGCTAGGCATCCCAGGACGGTTCTCTGCTAGCATATGCTTTCTATTTACCATTGCCCTTCGCATACTTCCAGACGTGTTAGCAGATATATGGCACCCCATCCAGTCCCACATGTAAAGGTGCAGCAAATGATGATGGTGGCAATATTTAATCCAAATTTGCTGAGTCTTTATTTTAAGGATCAAGGTATGATTTCCTGTGCAAGATGGAGGAAGGAGGAGTTCCAGGACAAAAGCAGAAAAGGGTGGTTTTAGGGGGAAATGAAGGGAGAGAGAGAGAGAGAGAGAGAGAGAGAGAGAGAGAGAGAGAGAGAGAGAGAGAGAGAGAGAGAGAGAGAGATCAGCTCATGGCCCTCAATGGTATACTTGAAACCACTCCAGCTCCTCTCACTTCACAGGGAGTCAAAAGCAGACCCAGTTCTGCCACCTTAGCATCAAGTGTGGCCTTAAACAATCTCTGCAAATTTTACAAGTTGATTTACAGTGAAGGAAAGAAAGTCTTGGGGAGTGTAATTCTGCCCTCCTTCACTATACAGTCTAAGGTTCTGTGTGTGGGTGGCCCCTTCTTTTCCTTTGTGGCAATGTAATTTTCCCTAAGTTGTACCTGACATGTCTTTTTCTTACCCTTAGATTTTTTTTTGTTCGGATTCCATTCAATTCAAAATATTATTACCATTGCAAACAAGGAAAATGTGTTTATCAGAAACTGCAAACTCCTTGAGGGCCTCATAGGATTAATCACGGTTATAAAGTTTTATTAAACACAATTTTTGTTTAATGACAAGCTCCACCAGTCCTTCCCATTCCAAACCAATCCTGTCCTAAGGGGGTATCTAGCATAGCAGATTGTTTTCAACAGACTCTCAAGACAATCCCTATTACTTTGTCATGCACAGAGATATTTTTCTTCCTGGATAATTTGAACTTCCTTAAAAATCACATCTGTTTCATACTTTATTTATTTGTAATTTAAATCCTTAAATTGAATCTTTCATTACTAACATCTGGGCTTGAAATGCAGCCCACTTGAAAAAAATACAAATTTTATTTTATTTGTAGTCAGACCCCTCCCTTCACTCGGTAGCATTGGTACAAACATTCCCTGGCCAGAGGCAAAACAGCCGGGTATCTTAAAGCTGTGATGCCATATCACGTGTATTATGGCTCACTTGAACGTCCCTGAAGTGACTGGCAATTTGCCCAGAATTAGACTGAATGCAAGTAATAAGCTGTAGAAATTCCACAATATTGACAATTAGATATCTCTATACAGCAGCAGCTGTGTATTGTTCTCATGGTATATTCCTCTCAAAGCACCTCCTAAAAAGAAAGAAAAAAAATCCTGGCAGAAGGTTGTAGGCAGCAGAAAGGTAATATACATTGTAGGAAATATCTCAAATTCAGATTAATAGGGATGTTTCTATTAGTACAGTTTTCTACAAGGGAAATAATGGCTGAAAGAAAATGCCAGAGAATCTTGCGTTTATTGCAGCACATCTGTACCAGGATAATTACAATATTTTTAGCATTTTTAGTGGAAGGTACCTCACTCTGATTTTCATTAATTGGGAAGTCAGGAAATTTTAATAGCAGTGCCTTCAGATGCTCTTCTGGGGAAAAGGGTTTCCCAGGTCTTTTGAAAATGTGCATGGAAAATATACACACACACACAAAAAGATCCTTGGCACCCTGTGCGTATGTAGCTCTGGGAAATAAGTAGTCCATTACAACTGGAGAGGGATTCTTTGCTGAGAACAGATTCAGTTTCTCACCTGTTACTAGACTATCCCTGTTAGTGTCAAAGGAATTGTTAAAATAAAATGTAAAAGCTGCCATTCATGCAGCCTCCTTGTCTCAAAGTCTGTTTGCCAGCTTCTTGTAAGGAAAAAGAATTAATTGAGCATATATTTTACTCACAAGACAGATTAGCCTACAATGAATACGTCCTAATATTTCTTTAGAAAAACAACAGTATTGAAGTTTGCATTATGAACTACTAATCTTTGATATTTTGCCGAGTGACTATAAGTGGAGCTTGTTTTCCCTCTAGTATCCAGCATGTCAAACTTTGGTTTTTCTATCTATTATATTATATGAGAAATGATAATTTTATTATCAAGTAGGCTGCAAATTTTTTTTTGCAGAGTTACCATAAAGCGGAGGCAACAATGAGATGTCAAGTTTTATATTGCAGATGCTAATTTATCAAGCTAATTACTAACAAAATGCAGCTAAATTGCTGATAATCGTGAGACTGATTAATTCAGCAACTGAGATATTGGTGAGTATTTAAAGGTTATGAATAGCCATATGGATTCCTTGTCTCTTTCTGTTCTTGCGATGCCATTAATACACTCTGTATTGTGCAGTCTGTGCAAAATTTTTACAAATGGTAAAATGGTGAGCCATGTGTTTTAGAAATAATTGGAGTCAGAGGGGTTGCCGCTTCACATCAATGAAAAGAATGCTACTTTTGGATACAGTCATTAAACCAAATATTTTTAAAATGTTCCGAAATGCTCTCTGTATCGTTCTACTAATCTTCTTCTTGCTTCTTCTGTGCTTGTTTTCTAGTTGATGCACCCCCAGTTCTCCACTGGTTGCTGTCCTGAAGCTCTGCACAGTTCTCACCAGGCAAGTACTTAGTCTGCACTGCATTATCATTACTGATGGAATCAGGAAAAAATTATGTCTAGTCTTTGTTCAAAGTTTCCATTACAACTCCCTCTAAAAGAAATTTATAATTCCCTTATCATGGAAAAAAAATTACAGTACCATCCTAAGCGGAGTTGCTTTTAAACTTATTCAGTTTAATGGATTTAGAACAGCATAACTCTACTTAGGATGGCACTGATAGTCATGTGGATTCTTATAATGTAACAAACACCCCAGTCTTCACAACATTGAGAAAAGAAACCCAGAAATAAAAATTCCACCTAACTGAGAAAAATACAAATCAAGCGGGGAAATATACAGGGATGGGCAGTAGCTGCCTATGCTCCGTTCCATGTTGGGTAACAGCTGGAAGACCCTCCAGTCTCTGTTACAATAAAGTCACACGTTGAGAGGTTATACCTCAGACGTGAAAATGAAAATATATCCCACTTGGTAAGCAGGGCCTGTGATGAGAATTTTTTTGTTGTTGTTGCTCTCTTATCTATCCAGCAGTCTTGTCGTGTAGAAGTGAGGCTGCTGAGTCAGTGCCTAATGAGGCCAGATCATGATGTGTTATTTCTGTGAACTAAAGACAAGGCTGAGGCTGCATGAAATTGCATCACTTGGGTCCTGCTACTGCCAGCAGCATCACAGGAGGTCCCCATGGTGCCAAATATACTCCAATAAAAGAGGTTAAAGAGCCAGTACATTAATTGACTCTGGTGCCAAGTCCCTTTTGTAACCTGTGTTATCAGCAGAAGTACAAGTGTGGTGTGGTAAAGAATATCATTATGAAACAGATTTCCTGGGAGAGGAATTAGCCAGGCTCAGGTAGCGATCCTGGTTGTAATGAACACACTGCCCTGTTTATGAACCCAACTATAGATGTTCTGTCTCCCCCCACAGCTGTGTGTGTGTGTGTGTGTGTGTGTGTGTGTGTGTGTGTGTGTAGAGAGAGAGAGAGAGAGAGAGAGAGAGAGAGAGAGAGAGAGAGAGAGAGAGAGAAACTGATATTTTTGTGGGGAGCTTGAGTAGTTCTGTGCAGGCTCTCGAAGGGTTAATGTGCAGTTTACTATTGAATAACACAAAATGAGCTGTAAATAATGTAATGATATGTATTGTTAAGCTACATATACTGTACCAGGTGCAAGTACTCCCACTCCTCACTTAGATATAATCTGGGGCAGTCAACAAACACAGATGTATTTTAACAAAGGAAAAAAAAGAGAGAGAAAAAGAGAGAGAGAGAGATTATGATAAAGAAAGAACAAGAGATTTTTTTTTAAAAAAAATATGTAATGTAATTTAATCAAGATAAGAACCCAGGTAAAACTTGGCCGCTTTTGCAGAGTACTTTTAACTATGCTTGGGAAAATATAACAACACTTTGACTTGTTTTTGGAACACGTATGAGCCAAACACGTGTGAAACACCTTGACAGGCCTTTTGTATAACTACAAGAAAACTGATAATCCTAAATCAATTACATGGGGAAAAATATGAATCTTTGAATACTGGTAATTATAATGGTTATCTTTCACCATTGTAGCACCTGCAAATGATGTATCGTATATATAACAATGATTCAAAAAGCCCCTAATTAACTGTTTAATTTTTTTCTTGTTTGCTGGCTGTAAGCAGTGTGCATTAATTGACAATTTATACATATATTTTTCACATCAAATATTTGCCGTTACCTTAGAGGGCTGGGGGGAAAAAAATCACATGCAATTGAATTTTCTTTCTTTCTTTCTTATTGCTAGGCTTGGTTTCTAAAGCCTTATCTGGCACATTTGTGTGTGTGTGTGGAATTCGGTGGATGGCAAGAGAGGGGCAGAAAATTTGGGACTTATCCTCCCTAGTAGAGATGACGACCCCTTCTGCAGCAGGCTGATGCGACTCCTTCCTAATAGAGCCCGTCAGAATTCCTAACTGTCCCTACCAAAATGTGAAAGAGCAGTGCTGGAAGGCCTCCAGCCATGGCTTTGCACTGCTGACAGATTACTCTAGGCTATTCATGGAGTAAGATTAGCCTGACCACCATGAATAAAATTCTTTTGTTCTGTGTCGTTAGCTAGGATGGGCTTGAACCATACTGAGGGAGAGCTGCACTGGTGAGCTGAAATCACAGAGAAATTTGGATTGGTGATTATTCAGAAAGAACGCTGTTACGGTTCATGGAGAAGAGGGAAAAGCAGATTTGTCAAGGTTCTAGATGGGGAGAGTGTAAAATAAAGCACAGCTTTTGTTGTTCAGGAGAGTGGGGGGTTGTGACAAGCAATATTTGGATTTTGAATGTCAATGGTAACAAGCAGTTGTTCCCAAAAGACAACTGGGTTATGCATCTGTTTATTTCAAGAAACTCAGACCAATGAACAAGGGATTCAACACCGTAGTCCTTCAGTATGTTTTTTCCAATACAGTTGTGCTGCGGCAATTCTGAAGGCACTGAAACAGAACCGGCAAAATTCCTGTGTTCTGAGCGGAGGCACAACAGCGCCACACAACACAAATGCAAGATGGCCGAGGCAACCATCTGCAGGACATCAAAGTCGGCTGCCTGATGGCAAGTGGGCTGCCAAAGCTTCTAAAGGCTTTGGCGCCGGACTGTCAATCGGATGCAAACTGTCCATCTGCTGCATGGCACAAGTGACAGCTGATTCTTTTGCAGTCCGTAAGATGAACTAGACCCTAAGCCAATCCGTCCCTGTTCCTAATCACACAAGGTTTGTTCTACCAGTATCATTAGCCAGACACACAAGATACAGTATGTGGTTTTTCATTTTGTTCAGTACGTGACACTATAAAAACCAGCACTGGGGATGGGCTGTGAAACCAAAGGGGACACACTGCTGCTACTGCTGAGAAAGCATATTGGCAATGTTCAAAGCATATTGGGGGCATAACAGTAGTCTAAAAACCCCAATATGGATTAGGACAGCTGACCAGATGTCTTGAGTGACATTTTTTAACGAGATTCAAGCGTGTCCCTGCAGTACATAAATGCAAACTATACATCTGTATACTTTTTTGCCCACTGGAAATAGAATACATGGAGGCTTTGACTATTGCTGACAGTTCCAATGCAGAAACAGAGAACTGTTTAATGTTTCATGTTGTGTTCTTATCACAAAATAATAGTCATCTCTGCATGCAAGATCTGCATCTCTGTGAAAGCAGACTATACAGTTTCCGCAGCAATACTCTCTACCTCTTCCTTTTCCAAAATGAAATGGCAAATATCCTCTTGGAGCTGGTTTTGTAAGGACCTTGAAACAAGACTCAGGGTATGTTATATAAAGGGAAGGGGTGTTTGTAAAGTTGAGCAGAACTATAGAAATGAATCAGTTAAGTAATAGTACAGAGTGCAGAGGAAGATGGCAGAAGGCATTTGAAGATTTTTCAGGTAAGTTAGAAAAAAAATCATAAAGAAAATATGTATGTTTCAGATTGGATAACTGAGCTTAAAAAGACCCAGGCTAATAAAAACTCAGGCTATTCATTTTGCTATTGCTAAAGAGGTTCTCCAACACTTGTGTTAATTTTGTATTTTATTATTCACTTTTTTTCAAAAGTATCTCAGACAGAAGATTCAAAGTAATTGTTCATCCTGTCTTCAAGGACAGGTCAAAAAGCAGAGTTAAATGTTATTGCGACTCCTTCTGAAAAGGTGAGAAATTCTGGAAGCAGCATTACAGCATTAAGCAAAAGAGCAGTGAAGACTTGTGATATCTTTTTAACATTTTGTTTTGCTTTGGAATACGTAAGCAGGGCATAGCAGAGGTGAACACAGATAGCAAACCACTACTCCTGTGTCAAGTTCCCTAAAAGGAGCTGCTATTACACCTAGCTCTAAGACCACAGTCCAGTTCAACAAACTCTAGCTAACCTCTCACCCAATTCAAAGGGTAAAGAAGATCTGAACTATTATTTGCCACTCTCACTAGGTGGAAGGCACCACATTGGTCCCTTTCATACAGGCTTTTAAAAACCTGTTTTGGCTTCTGAAGGCAAACTGTTTTTTTTTTTAAATGTTTCACACCTTGAGGATAGTGCAGTATTCCACACTTAATCTGGGTTTTCTAAAACCCGTTTTGCTCCAAAGGGTTGTGTTTTATTCTTAAGGTATGTGAACTGTAAAAAAAATCCATTTACCTTCAGAAGTCAAAATGGGTTGAAAGCGCCCACATTGAAGGAATCCTTCTCAAATAAGAAAGAAGTTATTCAACAAAGTGGCTAGCTAAATTCACTGCATATTTTTAAAATTTCTTGATAAATACAAACCCGTGTCTAAAAATTGAATATGTGTTTGCTTTGATGTATCCATTTTCATCATAAACCATTTTCCCCCTCAATAGACAGTTCTGAAACTCACATAGAAATAAAAAACGACCAAATAAAGAAAAAAATATGTCTGCGGCATCAGTGATGCTGCGCTGTATATAAAAAAATCACATCAGTTCTTCTGACAGTTTTGTCCAGAAACAAAATAGGCATTTTCATTGGTGCCAGCTGCTTAGTTGTATACATCCTATGAACTTTTATGGAATGAGAATTCTTGTTTAATAAGTTGATATAAAGTTTATGCTGCACTGATGATAAAAAGTCTCTGTAATGGATGTTTCTACTTTAAACACCCATTCACTCAGTAGCAAGTGGTTAAATGGCATTTTAGACTAATTTCTCTTTGGATCTTTTCACTTACGAGTAGCTTCTCTCAGGACATCTTCACACATTACAATTCCTGTGATACTGTACATTGATTGTCCTCATGGAAAACATGAAGTATTTGACATAAAAACATCTATGCATATGTGTATGGGAATCCACTAATTTTTCAGTTGAATCAAACTATTAATGTTGCCGATTGGTCTGCATCTAGGCTCCATCTCTAGTTCAGTACATTTCTAAAGACTTTGTGTGAGTAGTCTTCCATTTCCCAATGGAGAAGATAGCTTTGTGTGCAATTTTTGTAATGGAGCCATGTGTGCATGCTTGAGCTTATTCTATAGCATTTTTTGTCACTTAAAGAAAAGTGATCAACACTGAGAAGTTCAATTGAAATATACACATAGAGAGTCAACATAAATGCAGACCATGCACACATTCCCATGATCAATAGTGCTTCCTTTTTGTACACATGTAGGTCCTGTTCCCATGGTAGGATCAGTACACATAGGTGCGGACAGCATGCTCCACTATGGATAGGGCAGACACCTGTGAGCTTGGACCCGCTCCTCTTTTACCTGTGTTGCCACAGTGTTATATCTACAATGCTGAAGACAATAAAAAGAAAGAACGAGAAGGTTCAAGTTAGAATATTGTGCTATATTTGTAAACTAAAAGTGTGCCTAGTTTGGCAGCAGATTAAAGGACCTGAGCCCTTGCTTGTACAAGAGTATATGGAGATCCCATATAATTGCTGGATCAGGTCTCCAAGAGGATTCATAAAGTGCACATTTTTTTAACCAGTAGAACTCTGAGTTTCTAAGTGGACTTGTGATCCTGGGCCAGGGCCTTGTCATCTTGGACATGGCTCAAGACCTCTAATATTTTCCTATGTTTGCACTATTTATGTTATGTTATGCCAGTAAAGGTGACTGACTGAAGTGCTGCTGGCTCAAGAAATCAGGCTTTGTAAGCTACCTTGTAGAATAGGCAATTTGCTCCAGAATAGAGGAAGCCCAGCAAACCCTTCCCTCCTTTAAGGGCAATGGCATAGGGTTGAGTGTATATACTTATACTAAAATTAGAGCCACTGTGGTATTGTATTGGAATTTTATCATGTTGAACATGGCCCTGAGCCCTGTCTTTCAGGGGAGGGTGGCCTAAAAGACTAACTAACTAACTAACTAACTAAACAAACAGGCCCAGGTTTGAATCCCCACTCTACCATGGAAACTTCTGGGTGACCTTGGGCCACCTGTACCCTCTCAGCCTAACCTTACCTCATAGGGTTGTTGTTAGGATAAAACGGAGGTGAGGAGAATGATGTAAGAGGTTCTGACACTCCCTTGGGGAGAAAGGTGGGGTATAAATGAAGTAACTAAATTACCTTCCAAAGTCCTCCTCCCCAATAAGGCCACTGCTAGGGTCTCTAAATGCCCATAATTTTACTCCATCCAAACCACATTGTACGGATAATCAATAAGGACTCTAAGAATCAGAATAAATAAATTTCAGCTCTGCCCTACCAAAATCTGCTTGCTATTCACTCCTGTTTCCAGGAGATACCTATGAATCTTGTGCCTGACCACCTTGAGATGCTGGTCTCTGCTCTTGGCTTGGATCTGGCTTTCCTCCAGTTGATCCATGGTCTTCTCAACTGCAGACTTAAGCCAAAGTAATTGGATTCAATTTGGTTTAGTTTGATTGACTTCTAAACAGATGGACAGTGCAGTCCTGAGCAGAGCTGTATTTTTCTAAGTTAACTGAAGTAAATGGCCTTGCAAGGGTATAACTCTGCACAAGCTTGCACTGTGAATACTCTGAATTTGTGTATCATAACTGTACTGTGAATCAAGCTGCAAGGGTTTGTTTTTGGTCAAAATTTGTTTTCATTTACTGTACACCTCTTTGGGTTCTACATGCATCTCCTTGTTCATCATAAACCTCAATTTAACATCATCTGTGAATTTACCTTCTCTTTATCATTAATAAATTATATTATGACATTGTACTGAATTTTATGAATATAAAATCAGATGGCTAATCAAAACAGAAACTCCTTTTCCAAAAAGATTAGCTTGCAGGTATTTGATACATAAAGTAGATATAAGGGCTCATGAATCTGTGTTCGATATACTGCCAATCCTCATATTTTTGCTACAGCATCTCATTTAGAACCCTGACCCATATAGTCCAGGGTAGCTTGATCTCATCAGATCTCAGAAGCTAAGCAGCATCAGTCCTGGTTAGTACTTGGATAGGAGACCACCAAGGAAACTCAGGATTGCTATGCAGAGGCAGTAGAAAAGAACAAGAGTCTAGTAGCACTTAACACATTTTGTGGTAGGGTATGAGATGGTATGACTGATGTTGCTGTGTCCATCTCAGGTTCATACTCCTGCTCATCCTCTAATGTGAGGATTAGCACGTGTTGGCAATCCTCTACATTGGACAAACAGGCCTATCCCTTGAATAAAGAATTAATGGGCATGTCTGACATCAGAAACCACAACATTAAAAAAACAATAGGGGAACATTTTAACCTTCCAGGACATTCAGTTGCTGCCCTAAAAGTAGTAGTTATCTTACAAAGGAATTTTAAAAGGAGATTAGAAAGAGAGACTGCTGAAGTGCAACTGATAAGCTCAAGACAATGCATCCACCTGGACTGAATTGAGACCTAGGTTTCCTTTCTCATTACCAATGCTGATTTCTCCAGGCCTACTACTCCTTAGCATGTCATACACAGTCCAATTGCCCTACTATTGTAATTTGCCTGCTAATGTCATTTGGCATCTGAAATCACTCCACTTTCCAATATATAGGACAGATGGATACCTATTCTAGCTGTATCTGAAGAAGTGAGTGGTGCCTCAAGAAAGCTCATACCCTGCAACAAATGCTGTTAGTCTTTAAGGTGCTACTGGACTCCAACTCTCTTCTATTGCTACAGTCTACCCATTTTCATCTATGTAGTGGCAGGCAATGGCAAACTACCTCTGAATGTCTCTTACTTTGAAAACCCTCTGGGCTCACTGTAAGTCAGCTGCAACTTGATGGCACTTTCTACCACTATTCTATTTATGGTTAAACCAGTTTTCTTCAGAACTTTTTTTGGCTCAAAACAGGAGAAAGAAATGGTTCACAATACATTTATCCCTTTTAACCATTCCACTGTTTATTTAATGCATTTTAATGCCACCTTTCTTTCAAGGAGCTCAGAGTGGCATACACAGTTCCTCCTCACTTCTGTTTTATTCTCACAGCATGATGGGGACGATGGTTGGACTGAGAGTTACTGGACTGTGGTCACCCAGCAAGCTTCGTGGTTGACCAAGGATTTGAAACCAGGTTTTCTAAGTCCTAGTCCTAACACTCCAACCACTACACCACACTGACATCTGCTGTCGTTGCCTGTTTATGTAGCTGTGGAGGTAGTGGCAATTGTACTTCCCATGGCTGCTGGCCATTTTTTTCTTTACCCACAAATTGCCAGAATGTCTTAGCTTCAATCATTGCTATCTGACAAACCTTGCAGGCCATGTAGAATCATTGTGAAGCCTCATAATGGTTTATTCTTGAGATTATAAGAATATATTGGTATCCAGGAAATGATGTACAAGTCTTAAGTTTTTTAAAAAAATAAACTATTTGTGATACAGACTCCTTATAGAAGTCTTATAGACTTCTTATAGAAGGGCGAACCTTTCATATTGTTAAATCTATTTACATTATTTTTATCCAACATTATGGACTGTAATTCCAGAAAATAGTGCTAATGACATGCTTCTTTTAGAAGTGGTATACACACAAACCATTAAAATGCTCAACCTATAGTATAGTGCTGTATGTGGGTGTAAATTCTCTATTGCCATTAACAGTGTACAGCTAATACAAGTGGAAATACAAGTGGAAATAAAGGATGTCATTATAGCAACACTGAAGTAAAATCTATCATTAAACTGAGGGACTAGCCTTCAAAATATAGTTTCAAAACAAACAAACAAACAAACAAACCATTTTGTACAAAGTAGTCCAGACCATTTCCACTTGCATCAAGACTGTCATTACCAAGTGGAAAATAATTATTAATTGGTCACACAGTTCTATTCAGCATCCAGAGTGCTTAGCTCTTAGTTCAATTCCCACATGCTGTTACCTATACCATACTGGAATTGAAGGAGCCAGAAGATTATGGGTGAGACAAGAGTGGACCATGAAAAGTTGGTGGAAGAAATGGTGTTAAGTTGAGATTTAAAGAAAATTCGGGTGGCATTTAAGGAGTTTAAATTCATCTCAAACTACGGAGCTCTATGTGGAAAAAATATATTGAAACATGACTAGGAGGTGGGAAGGTGTCTGATTGCATATAAAGGCCTAACACAGAATGGATGTGACATGTGGAATAACAAAAACATCACTCTAGAAGACCATTCACACCTTACATGACAACAGGAGTCTGTCATGTAGGAAACAGCATTCTTGACTATAAAAATAGATGAGGAAGGACAATGCTTCACAACAACAACAACAAAACCTTAGCTGTGGCCATGGGATATCCTGTGTGACTACCTTTGTCAGGCTGAGAGATCTCATGAAGACAGGCTGGATAGAATCGATCACACACATTAACATGGTACATATTCAGAGGTCACAACAGTGCAGCCATGGAGGAATCTCCAAGAGTTTGGAGGTGAAATGGAAAGGGGGAAGAAAAAGGAGAAAGAGACCGATCAGTACACCTCTTGTCCCTCATATCCAAGATGGTATTTCCTTCCCAGTTCTGTTGACATCCATTTCTTGGAGAGGTTATTTTTGGTAAACATATTTTTCCATGTTTCATGCTCTTGCTTTGGTATTTATTTATTTAGAAAACTACTATGCTGCCTCTCCAGCCTTGAGCAAGGCGACTCACAACTAAAACATTAGAAGAAAGACCAAGACAATAAAATCAAGTCAATAAAAACAAATCATGCCATTAAAAAAGCCAAGTCAATAAAACAAAATAAAAAACAAGCCCATAAAAACATGTTAGTAAAAGCAAACCAGGGCTTAAACGAACATAAAACAAACAGAATAGTCTAAAGTTATATTGATAAAAAGATATATATGCTAGAAGCAAACCATAAAACAGTTTAAAAAGATATAATCTTTTACTTAAAAGCCTGCGTAAAGAGAAATGTTTTAGCATGCTGCCTAAAGCAGAGGGAAGGTATGTGCCATGCAAACCCCAAGTGCCAAGGGCATTCTGAAGGGGATGCTCCACCACTGAAAAAGCTCTGTCGGATTTGTCACCCACCCTGCCTCTGCAGATGTGCGCAAGCACACAAACACACACAGAGCAGGACTTGAGAAAAGGATCTTAACTGCAATGTTGGACAATATGGGAGGAGGCAGTCTTTCAGGTACTCTGACTCCAAGTGAAAGTCATCTTGCCTGTACACTCCGCTGGCAATTGCGGTGCAGGAGGTCAGTTGTGTGTTTTGACAGGGCAGGTTAGGGGCAAGTCAGTTCTCTGCAGCCCACCTTGTCAGGCCGAGAGTCACAATGTGGGGGTGGGGGAAGGCCTGCAGGGCTATATGGGAAAGCCCATGCTGGGCCTCAGCCTCTTTGGTTTTTGTTCACTGGTTCTTCTGGTGTGACAACCAGACTGTGGTCAGGATCATTAATAGGCAGACATGCACCTGGTACGCAAGTTTGTGCTTACTTGCCTGGTTGCTAATGTAGCTTTCTCAGCATGATACATCACAGGCACCAGTAATGGTATTGTGGATGCCTTGTCTTGCTTCCAGGAGGAACGATTCCAAATTCTGGCCCCCAGCATGAATCAACATCCAGACATCTTCCCAGTGGACCTTTGGAGGCTTGGCAACAATTAATTGTTCAGGGAGTTTTTGGAACTCAGTGGGCTTATGAGTGTGCTGCCTCTGCTTTCCTGTCTTTTTCAGTCTTAGTTGGTTTCGCTAATCCCTGGTTGGTCCCTGAGGGTTTGGTCCTACAATATCTGGCAAACACAAAGGAATGCAGGCTCACCCCCAAGACCATGAATATTTATTTGGTGGCCATATCGTTTTATAGTAAGGTCCTGGGTTTTAGTGATCCCCGCCACTCATTCATTGCCCAGCAGGCCATCAAGGGTTGGAAGAAGTTGGTACCTCACAAGTCCAGTGATCACAGACCCATTACTTTGTCCATGCTAGGCAAATTAATGCAGCAGCTCCCCTGGATGTGTTTTTCACTCTCTGAGGCCAGCCTCTTTAGGGCATTCTTTGTATTAGCATTTTTTGGGGCATTTCGATGTAGCGAGTTGTTGGCTGCATCCCACGGTGACACTAGTGGTCAGGCCCTTGCCCACTAGGATATCTCACTTAGTGATTCAAAGTTGCATATCTGACTGCATAGGTCCAGATGGACCAACATTCAAGGGGGACACATATCTTACTACATTCCACCCCTGAGGGTCACCCTTGCCTGGTGCGGTTCACCTCGGATTACCTGTCTATTTGGCCTTACATCTCTGGGACTTTTCTGATGCATGCCAATGGTGCTTGCCTGTCACGTTTTCAGTCCACTAGCATTTTGCATGCATACATTGCAAGGCAGGCCCTTACTCCAGGGGAGTTCAGAGTGCAGTCATTCCAAACTGGGGAAGCTACTCTGGCATCCAATTGTGGTTTCTCATTGAATCGGATAATGGCCATAGGTCACTGGCAATCATCCGCGTTTAAACAGGGCTCTTTTTGTAGCAGGAACTCCTTTGCATATTAGGCGACACACCCCTAATGTAGCCAATCCTCCAAGAACTTACAGAGCTCTTCTTACAGGGGCTACTGTAAGCTCTTGGAGGATTGGCTACACTAGGGTTGTGTCGCCTAACATGCAAAGGAGTTCCTGCTACAAAAAGAGCCCTGATTCACAAAGTACTGACCGTCTTGTTTTTTCTAGCCTCTTTAGGCTTGTGGAGGACAGTTCTGATCATTGGGCACAACATCGTTTATTGGGCAAGCAAATATGCAGCTTCATCTGGATGGGATTTCAACCTGTGTCTCAGTGAACATCTTCAGGTCAACTGGTGGGGACACGGAGGTATGAAGTGGTCAGACCTCCTCTCCACCACAGCAGCTGTGGTTTCTCACCACCTCAAGTCATCATCATTCAGTTGGGAGAGAATGACTTTCCAGTGCAAAAAGGCATGGTGTTGTCCAGAACCATCATTATACACTTTCAGACTCTGCATGAAAGACTTCTCAGGGCAAAGTTGATACGGTCTAGTTTGTTGGAGTGCTGCAAATGGAGATGGGGCACTGGTGCTGGAAAAGGTAGCCTTAGCCAGGAGGAAGGTCTGCAAGGCAGTGTCACAGTTTGTTAGGACTCTGGGAGGGGAAGTCATCACACACCCTGGCATTTCATTCAGGCAGCCTGCTCTCTTTCAAGGTAATGGTGTTCACCTCTCTGAGTGGAGCATGGAATTCTGGTTGCATGGAGTCCGGATGTCTTCCTGAGGTGGCTACAGACTTAGGAGCTTTGATGGGAGGGGGGCATTATTTTCCCCACCTTTTGGTGGTTTGGGCATTGGGGCAGATCCTTTGGGAGTAGGCTGGGCCTGCATGCATGCCTCCCCCATTTGGATGCTCTCATATGGGGCCTTGGGGTGTGGAGCCACTCCACCTCATGCCCAGGCAGGGCTGCTGGCTGCTTTCACCTCCAGGTGACAGAGGCACCAGGTAGAGGCTGGTGCCCACATGTGTCCCAGCATCCTGTCACTCTGTGGGTGATCCTCCAGCAGGTGGGCTGTGGGAAGGGTTCCTCTGGGCAGCAGGTGGTTTGCCTGATGCTTGGATCCATCCCTATGCTGCACCATTGCTCCTTTGTTTGTGCTAATAAATAAGCTGTGGCCACGTTTCTCCATGAAATGGATTGTACGTGTGTTTAATTCCTTCCAGCTGCGACAAATGTGCTGTGGCCTCAAACTGGTCTCTCCAAGCCGTATGCAGGTTCTTGAGCATCTGCTGCTATCGTCTCTGCCTCCTCACTCATTTGCTCATTGCCTCTTTTTAAATGTGTGCCTCACCCACACAGGTTCAGCCCTGTGCCAGCATCTCCTCACCCTTGACAGCTCGGCCGATGTGTTTTCTAGTTGGGCTGCTTGAATTTTCCTGATGCTGCTTCGGCCTCAAGGACCTGCTCTGACAGCCACAGTGGCTAAGATACCAAATAAATAGCTTGGTCTTACTGATTCATTGCCTTGTAGAAGTTGGCTTTTAGGGCAAAATGACATGCTGCATGGGAAGATCACTGATCTGATTTTCCAGTACCAGCAACTGGGCCAGAGATTTGGTTCAAGATCATGGTCTGGGTGAGGTAGGGTTGCCAGGTCCCACCTGACAACTGGCAGGGGATGGGGAAGGACTTACCAGAGTGGGAGGGAGTCCCAGGCTATGTTGTCTGTGATGTGGCAACAACACTTCTTGTACACACTGGAAGTGATGTTGCCATGTCACCGACAATGTAGCCTGGGCCTCCATCCTGCTATTGGTAAGTCCCCCCGCCATCCAGCTCATTGGCAGTGGGGGGCAGGTTCTGGTGGCAGGGATCCCCCACCTCCAATGGGAGGGCTGACAATCCTAGGGGGAGATTAATTTCAATGCTTTCTTTTTCCCTACAGTGATGTTTTCCAAGTAATAATTACCATGCCTGCAAACTGGTATTCACTGTGGTGCAGATTACTCAACACCGGCATCTCTCCCCCTTTTCTTGAAACATAGGGAAACCATTCACTAATGCAGCAGCTCTCTCTCCCTCCTTCAATATGTTATAACAATACCTCTCATATAAAGGGCTGCAACCCCTGCTATATACAACCCAAAGAGAATCCATTGTGTAGTCATGAAGGTTATGAGAAGCACAGCATTGACAGAGTCTCTCCCTTCCTGAATACCTAACTGAAGGAGAGAGAGAAGTTTGTTGCATTGACAAAAGGTTTCTCTAAATTTCATGGGAAGAGGGAGAGACATGGTGTTGAATAATCTGCCCACTGTGGGCCCTTAAGGGTAAGAAATGGAGAAAGTTCACACTTCAAAGGATGGACACCTTCTCTTTGGTAAGATCTCCCTTTAGAGTACCATTATTGTCAGTAGTAGTGGTAGTAGTAGTAGTAGTAGTAGTAGCAGCAGCAACAGCAGTAATGTGTCTCCTCATGCTGGTATTGTTCTGCTTTTTGTTATTGTGACTATACTATATTAACATGACCCCAACATAGCTGTTGCACAGCAGCTGCTGGTATATGTGGGACATAGGGTTGGCCCGTCCACTTGATTACCAGACAAATGTAATGTTTGTGGACCTCTGCTTATTTCCAGTAAACTCTGGCATATTTCTGATTTCATTTGCTCTAAAGGTTAGGTTCACGTGATATATTGGTTTGCCGCTCAGCAAACACTGCCTGGTGTGGTATCCTGTGTCTGACAATGGCAGGTGTACCCTATTCTTTCAGCTCCCTTTTCTAGCCTTCATTCTTTATTGTCATTATCATCCTTATTTCAGCATTCTTATATCAGCAGCATTTAGTGACACTGCAAAAAAAAATCATAGTTCAAAAAAAAGGATGAACTTTTAATTGTGACAAGAAATAAGTTAAGCTTAATTATTCTCCATAAGTAGAAAAGCTGTGGTTTGTTCTTCTTCCTAAGTCCCTTCCTTCCTAATCGCAATTCAACACCCTTAAAAAAAAAGCATTGCGATGTATGAACTTCATGCTGCTAGACAAATAAATTCTTTGGGAAAAATGCACATTTTTATTTGGAAATAATGCCATCTCTTTGTTAGATTTGCAGCAATCCTATTTTGCCTCTACTGTTTTTAAGTCGAAAATGAAAAATTATATAGAAGATGTTTGTGCATCATATTGTGCTGAATGGTATGTAGGTCAGCATGCTGCACCACAGCAGATAAGGCACAGTGAACAAGTGTTCTATGTACTTACAAGCAAATATCAGTCATAATAGAAGTAGACAGATCTACAAGAGCGTTTTGGCTTCGGAAATGTTTCTTGTCATTAGCATTTAAAAAAAAGCTATGAGATTCAGGCCTATCAGCACCGATTCACTGCAAAGCCTGGCTTGCACAGGTTGTTATCTGTTCAGTACAGAGGTGCAGCTGGTTAGCAAATGGATTTGCGGATTTTTTCCATTTTTTTTATTTTAGCAGGGATGAGTAAAAAGGCAAAGAATCAGGTACTTACAACCCATTCAGAATGTAACAATTTTGTTTGTGTTATAAACCAAACCTTCTGTTTGCTGCTTTTTTTTTTTTTTGCAAATGGCATTATTTTTAGAAACAGAACAAAAAAAATCAGATTTTTTTTTAAAAAGCATATCTTTATTCATATTCCATTATCCCTAAGGGCTCTACTATCCAAGAAGCAATACCAGGAAAGGGAGCTATGAAAATGGTAGATTCACAAGACTCACTTTAAGCCGATACTGCAACATATGATGTCAATAGGCGATATCTGATATATTTAAATCACCTTCTCTTGAGGTATTTCCATAACATCCTTATTGCAGCTGAGGGGCTACAGTAGTTGTCTTCAGAACTGGATCTTTGGGGTTCCCCTGCTGAAACAACCAATTGGCCAGCTGGACCACAGAGGCAACTACAACTCTCAGCCCCACCTACCTCACAGGGTGTCTGTTGTGGGAAGGGGAAGGGAGAGGAGTTTGTAAGCTGCTCTGAGACTCTGAGTGAAGGGCAGGGTATAAATCCAATCTCCTCCTCCTCCTCCTCTTCCTCCTCCTCCTCCTCCTTCTCCATTGAGCTAGCAAGTGTAGAATGGAAGCCTACAAGATGAAAAAAATGTTCTTCTTATCCTCCTTTCCTACTTCCTCTACCACAATACTTTCAGGTCCTGGCTTCTTTGCTTCTCTTTGTGTTTGGAATCCCTTTGTGTTTGGTCCCTTTTGAAAGCAAGTATTTTGCACATTGATCTACTGGAGACAATATCTTAAAAATTGAGTGGTAGTACAGACTGTTGAAGAAGCCAGGTACCGTAGCATTGTTGCTGGGCCCTGCAGACAGATACTCTCACTGAGACATGTAGTAAAAAGATACTTTACTCAGTTGAGGCCAAATTACATGTGACAATCTTGACTGAATTCCTTGCTTTGTAGATTAACTACAAACTCAGGTCTCACTGTGCGTGTGTGGGGGCAGGTCATGGATTGGGGAGACTGGAAAGGGTGGGGTTAATTCTCCCACGTTGCACCAGTTCTCTGATCAGACATGCCACTCCAACTGCTTTAAGACCCAGTACTGCTTTTCCCCTTTAAAAGGGGCCTAGGGCAGCATGTATAGAATGTGTCAGAATATATCTAAAACCAGTGTAAAAGTCATGACTATACAAATACCAGTACAGGTCCCTATTTACAAGTACAACCCAGAGTTTGCAATATTTGTACAACTTGATGTGCTCCATGTGCAAAAATTGTAAATCTCCAGAAGAGTTAAGTCTTCTCTAGGATTCTGCCTCTCACATACACAAACAAAACATTGTCGCACAGACAGACAATGCAAGCAAAATAGCATGAAAAATTGCTCAAGGGGCATTTATGAAGTGATCAAAATGTCTAAAATTTTTAGGAATGTCTTGCAAGCAAAGCATTTAGATATTTACATTAAACAACTTCCAGTTTCATGAGGTATCCAAATGGGGAACTGATAGAAACCCATCCAGTAAAACAGAACTCCCTTGAATACACTGCCAAATTCTGACAAGCAGAGATCAAAGCTTTAAATAAAAGGAATAAATACTTGTGAGCAAGTGTGAATAAGAGAATTGGACTGAATATTCTGGGGCTAGGCAAACATTGAAACTCTGAACTGAAGAACATACAAAGTATAATTTGATTTTATTATAAAAATGAAAGAAAGTAGAGACGGAGGGAAAAAACTAACCCTCTCAGGAAAACTTTACTTGAAAGCGGGGCAGCAATGCCGGCTACTGCAGTTCTTCAGTAGTGATTACTGTGGAGGAGCCCTGTTGTTTTGATCAGCTGAGCTGCCCATCTTTCATTTATAAATCAAGTTTAGTGGTAGAGTCCAGGCTCCATATATAAAAGATGCCAGATCTGCCTCCCAACACTGGTAGCTAAAGCCTCTCTAGCTAATGGTGTGACTCTACCACACGGCAGGAATGGAGCTACCCAATTTGCATTGCAAATTCTTACAAGCTGTTTGGTGTGCTATAGGCAGCAACATATATAGTAAGACATTTGAACATGTGAAACTTTTGTACACAAAGTCAGACCGCTGGACCATCTAGCACAGTTGATTGTTTTAAATGTTTTAATGTTTTAAATGTTTTAACTGTATCTGAACCTCGGCACATTGTGCCAGGCAATGTGAGCCGCCCTGAGCCCGCTTGCAGGGAGGGCGGGTTATGAATACAACAAATAAATAAATATCTGTTCTGACTGTCAGGGTCTCAGACAGAGAAGCATCTTTCTCAACACCTGGTACCTGAAATCCTTTACCTGGAGATGCCAGGGAACTTCAGCTTGCAAAACATGAGCTTTGCCTCTGAGCTCGGGGATCTTTCCAGCTTTGTATCAAGTTAGCAGAGGCTCTTCTTTGTCTGTTTGCAATTGTATGCGCAAACATGCTTTGGCCATACTACATAAGCAAAGACCTGAGATGGTTACTTCTGTATCATTCAATTTAACAAAGTACTACTAAATGAGTCACACAATTTAAAAAAATTAGGAAGAAAGATCAAAACCAAAAAGGGAGATAGTTCTGAATGTTTAAAGCTTGCCTTGCTTTATGCTGGAATTCTGTGACTTTTGAAAATGTAAAAATGGTTCCAAGGCACGTTGGCACATGCACGAAACTGCAATGTTGACTTGGCACTGCCTGCTCCCATTGCTGGCAATGTGGCACATGGACATCTTTAGGCTCTTTCTCTGCTGTTTTCTGCATAACAGCCAATCATTGTGGCTGCTCATGAGGCAAGATTGGCAGCTGAAGAACCCAGATGCCAAGCTCTGGATTGTATGTCTGTTAGGTTTGTGGCTGATCCCTTCCCTGGCATCTGCCCCGGCACTGCAGCAGGCTGTGTAGCTGTCTTTGGAGCTGGGTTTAGGATTGGTCTTCTGTTGGATAGCGTGCTCTTCTAGTCCTGGTTAGCCTTTTGAATTACCCTTCATTACACAGAACAGGTCTCTTTCAGGAATGTGCCATCGGAGATTAAGACAGTATATGCCTTAAACAAACTTTCCCCCTTTAAATCAGCTAATGTGAGCCACATACAAGGTTTCTTACATAAAATGTCTGACAAAACATGAAAAACCTGTTTAATTGAATAAAATTCACTTACCTTCATACAATATCTTTTCTGTACTAAAATACCTACGATCCACTGAAGCACTCAGTAGACCTGTTCATTTTTCAGAGAACTTGTATAAGGTTTATGAAACAGTTAACAGAATCTCTTATTTTGAAAAGAGGAATAAAAAATACAGAAACCACTAAGGAACCATAGCTATGCTTATTTTGGATAAACTACCACACAGCTAGACCCTGAGCATTCCAGTCTCTTTCCCTGAGCTGCTTTCTATCCAAGTCTTCTTCCCATCAGTTTCTTCCTATTTTTAAGCATCTTCAAACAGTATCTTGCTTTGGGGTTACATTTCCCCTCTATACTATTTCTCTTCTCCATCCTGAACAATTAACCGAACCATGCTCTGTGTGTATTTGAGTATTAATCATCTGTGACTTTGTCGGCTTCAGAAAACTCTGTCCTTTGTATTACATTTGTTGGACTTGGCCAGGCATGTCCTACTTCCATTTAGTTTTCATTGGCCTTTTGCTATTCTCTGTTAGGAAATAATATGCCCTAAATACAGAACCTGAGGGTTACGCAATTTACATTTTGATGGCTTCACTAACAATCCAGAACTCTGTAACCACCTGAGAATGTTCCCTAGTCAGTTTGTATGTTCCAGCAAGACCTGGCCAAATACAATTATGTTATGCAGATAGAAATGAGACAGAGTCCATTGCAAGTCAATGTTCTAGCTTCATTACCCACTGGAACATGTTGGGATCATTGCACAATCCAAAAGCCATTACATTGAATTCAAAAAGTGTACAATAAATGCTATTGTTCTTTGAATTCAGCATGTGCCTTAACCTGCCAATAGTTACCATCTGAGTCTAAAGTGGGAGACCATTGTAATTGTGTCCAAAAAATCCAGGATATACAACCTCCTTTATAGAACAGTCTGTAACATGTGTCCTATAATGCACACACAATTCCTAGTCACCATCTTTCTTTAAGGATTCAGGACCTGCTAAAAACCAAACTCAGAAGCTGAGTTGTCCTCCTTAAGGAAGGACCAAGAGACTCAAGATGTGCAGAGATTCTTTCAGTTTCAGAAGCCTCATAGATTGGCATTCACAGAAGACACTGCCTGTCTCATAGTTCCGATGTCTTTCCATCCTCAGGATCTGATCCAAATCCATTAGATGTCCCTGCATGTTTAAAGGCTTAACACTTGTCAGATCCATTTAGATTCTGGGATTTCAAAACTTATTCTTAACTGGAGCTCATGACAGCACAGAAAGGTATCACTGGGAGTAGCGATGGATTCTTCTCAGGAAGTTGACAAAACGGCAGATAACAGCAGTGGGGCTGACCGTAGTGGTGCTCTTAACTTCAGGAATTAAAAGGAGTAGCCAAGACTCCAGCATGTTTGTAATCTGAAACATATTAAGAAATAGCAGAGGCCCAAAATATGGCTGTTAAACACCTGCTGGGATGAACAGACAAAAAGCCTGGATATTCTAAGGAGTATTTGTGACTGGCTGCATGTAGAACTAAAAGATTTGCAGACCAATCCTAACCAGGTTTCCTTGGAAGAAATAAATACAATTAATTTCTACAAGTGTTCAGGGCTGGAATTTTAGGTCTGTATCCCATACAAAGTTATGTGCTTTTATGTCTCATTGAAATTAATGGCATTTGAGGGTGCTTAACCCTGACCTGGATCTTAGTCATGTTTGTTAAGCATGGCTTGCAGTATATTCATTTTATAACTTCTTCAGCACCTGGCATAAATCACTAAGGGCAGAAGCTCATTACGTTTTACATCAGTAAATGCCTTCACTACGCTTGAGCAGATGTATTCTAGGTGTTCTCTTTTGTGTCCTGATGTGTTTAGAAAATCACACCTACAAATGCAATGAACTTTTGATATTGGGTTCTGAAACAGGAAACAATAGCTGATTGTTTTTTCTTCAGGGTTGTGTCAAAATATACCTTTCATTATTTATAGTAATGGAATGGCCCCATCAGCAGCACCAACAGCTGAAGAGCCCAGAGGTGCTCCTGAACCCAAGCTTTCTGTTGGAGAAACAGACTGCAGTGATTGCTAGGAGGAACTTTTTCCAGTGACATCTTGTGAGGAAGCTGTTCTGTTCACGACTCCACTGACCTGTCCGTGCTGCTGCAACTTCCTGATAGGATGGAGCTGACTTTGAAGACAACATAAAAGTTTTGACTAGAGACAAAATGAGACGTGGAGTAATCTGCACAGGTTATCTGTTTGCTTATGGGATCAATTCAAGGACCATTTCCACAGTAGTGAAATTCCCTGCATTGATGTTTTTAAAACTGTGTGCTGAGTAAAATTTTCTGCAGTAAATTTTTCCTCACCAGACGTAAAACCGAAGTTTTCTCCTTCTTACCCTGCATTTTCAGAATGCCCAATTTTAATGAGTTCCATCAAAGCCATTGAAGCCATTCACATTCTGATGCCTGGAAATCAATTCCCATATGAACCCATATAGCAGTTGAGTTCCTTTCAGCAATCTGTTCTAACTGTGCTTTCCATTTGGGTGGTTCACACACTCTCACTGCACTCCTGAGCTTTCTGTGCCGTAGCTCCTATGTCATAGAATGGACTGACTGTGCAGAGAGGGCCATGATGGGTCTCCAGAATCACTGCCACCTCTCTCCCACCCCCTCATTAGGGCCAAGCAAGGTACGGCTGTCTCCTCATTTGAAGTAGGCAGGAGCTGTTGCTGGAAGCCAACTGCCTGAGCCCTGGACAGGGTGGGCATGAGTGGCAGCAGCAACAGCCTGCTCTTCTTCTTTTTCTTTTCTCTCTGTTGCCCATTGGCTAAGACCACCAATGTGCCCAAGGATGTGTACAGAGTCCCATCTTTGCTGGCCCTCTACTGAACAAGTGGGGCAGTTTTATTTCAAAGGGCATTTGGTGAGAAGTCATTGTTGGAGGTGTCCATGCTATTATGAAGATTAGATATTGTTGTTTTTAAGTGTATATTTAGTATATCTTAATTGATTGTGGCCACCAGTTTAGTTGGCTTTAAAAGTGAATTAGACAAATTCTTGGTTCTTTCAATGACTATCAGCCATGATAACGAAATGTAACCTCTATGTTTCGAAGCAGCAATCCTCTGTGTGGGGAGGCAACAATAGGGTGAGACTTTAGCCAGTGTGCTCTCAGAGCTGTAGCTAGGTGGGGGCAGTGGGGGTGGCGCCCCCTCCCAAATCAGCAATGCCCTCACCTGGGTGGTGCACCGTGCTCCTTACAGCTGCTAGGCTCCCGTGGGGACCAGCACAACCACTGCCACAACTGTCCAACAGGCCACAGCCCATCCAAGACCTGCCCTGGGCTTGTACAGATAGCCACTGGGCTCCCACGGGGGCTGCCATGGCTGTGGCTGGTGAGCAGGCCATGACCCTGCAAATGACTGCCAGGCTTGCATGGGTGCAGACATGCCACAGCAGCTGTTAGGCAAACTGCAGCCTCCAACCCAACCCGACCCCTAGGCTCCAACCCAACCTGACCCCCAACTCTGCTCTCCTCCTCCCTGTTGGTCCTTTGCCTGCCTGGAGTTTTATGGGCCTCCACGGCAGCCCCCTCTGCCCATCCACCTGCCCACAGACAGAGCACCACTGCAGCCTTCAGGTCAGCCAAGCCTTCCCAGCTGGAAAGATTTCCATCCTAAGGTAGTGGGGGCGGGGCTAGGAGAGTGCTCTACTATTTTATTTTATTACTTTTGTGATGTCAGAAGTGACATCATGCTCCCCAGTGTCCCCCCACTGAAAATCATCTAGCTACAGGGCTGTGTGCACTGATTGTCAGTCTTCCAGGTGCATCTGATTGGTCAGTGTGTGAAATGGAAAGTTGGACAATATCACTGGTGTGATCTAGCACAGTTGCCCATGTGTGTTCTTAGTTTTTAAGCTCCCTTGAGGTTTTGAGAAAGGGTGGCTATAAATTTTTAAAAATTAAAAAAAAAATTCTACTGTGCCATTAATTTGATTTCTCTTGCCAAAACTTATTTTAAAATAAGTTGGCAAAAAGCTTTGTGAGGAAATTGCTCAAAATAAAGTATGAACTTCTGAGCACAAAATCCTCTGAGTGGAATTTTTTTCAGCATAAACAAGAAAGGTGAATTTTCGAATTATATCAGCGGACTGGAAAAGGTACAAAAGTGAGTGGCCAATCAACTTTCACAACAAACACAGCTTCATTTTAGTATGACATTTGGCATGTTACTTCTTAGTTTTGGAAAAAAGTAAAATCAAATCACGGTGCTAAGTTAATAGAAAGTGAAAAGTTGTTGCAAGTGTATGGTAAACATTTTGGAGAGACTTTTTATAAGATTTTAATTAGGTGGCTAAAACTATATATGATAGACTGGAACAGCTTGGTCTGTGGGGTAAATAATGTGCATTTTAAAAACATTTCTAAAACCATATTCCCCCCAATTGCCAGTCCATTGAGTAAATAATGCACATATTAAAAAATTTATAAACTCATATAATATGTAAAAAAATTGCCTCAGCTCTGTACATTTTGGACCTAACTGGTATGAATGGCTATGAAGCAGCCAGCCTCCCGGATGGTTAACGCTTTATTCTCTACAACCTCTGAAGGAGATTTTCATGAAATAAATAGATAAATCAAACTCATTCTATGGACAAAACTCCGTTGCACTGTGGCATAACACGGAGTTGGGGGAATAAAGTTGTGTTTTTATTCTAATTAGATTAGATTGTTGGCCTTTTTATTTTTCTTGTGTTAAAATATGGGGAATTTTTTTTTTGAAGAAGGGAAGCCTGGTTTTCTTTTTAAATTTTAGTCTCTTGTGGGTTTGTGTTGGAAAGGTCAACATTTATAATGCTGAACATACTTTCAAATAAGTTTATTTAGGTTTGGAATTCCAGTTATGATCAATCCAAGTGTTCACGGAAGCAAGTATCATCCTGCATATTTTTTATGGCTCCTGTAAACTGACTTTCTCATATATTGCTCCTGTATCCAGGAATGAAGACATGAAACATCAGGGCTTAGGTTAAACGAGGTTGTTATTAATGACTGATCCACATCTTTAACCCTTCCCTTCCAACTAGTGTGAGGTTACCACTACTGGCCAGGCATCCTATAGCTGCAAGAATTTCTGGGCAACCCCAACCTGATTTCATACTCAGCTTGCAGCTTTGCTTATCATTAGCCCTGTTCACAAGTTACAATGAACACAAGTATGAACTGTATACAGTAGACACTTGAATTTTGTTTATATGTGCAGCTGAATTATTTATTTATTTATTTATTTATAAATTCAATTTTTAGACTGCCCTCCCCCGATGCTTGGGGCTCAGAGCAGTGTACAACATTAAGATACAATTTAAAATAACTAAAAACATCAAACCATTACAATAATCATCCCAAAGGACGCCTAGAAGCCAGTTATTCTTACCTCAAGGGAGGAGTGGATGGAAGAAAGAGGACAGGCTGATTAAGACCATTGGTTAGAAAACCGTTGCTGTCCTCAACCATAAGCCTGAGGACTGGAAGGTAGCTAATGTCACTCCCATCTTTAAAAAGGGTTCCAGAGGAGATCTGGGAAATTACAGGTCAGTCAGTCTGACATCGATACCAAGTAAGTTGGTGGAAACTGTTATTAAGGAGAGAATTAGTAGGCACATTGATGAACCTATTGAGGAAGACTCAGCATGGGTTCTGTAAGGGAAGATCTTGTCTCACTAACCTGTTAGTGGTCTTTGAGGGAGTGAACAAACATGTGGACAAGGGGGACCAAATAGATGTTGTTTACCTTGACTTTCAGAAAGCTTTTGATAGTTCCTCATCAAAGGCTCCTAAGTAAGCTCAATAGTTATGGGATAAAAGGACAAGTCCTTTTGCGGATCAAAAACCAGCTAATTAATAGGAAACAGAGAGTGAGTATAAATGGGCAATTTTCTCAGTGGAGGGCAGTAAGCAGTGGGGTACCACAGGGATCAGTACTCGGTCTGATGCTTTTTAACTTGTTCATTAATGATTTGGAGTTACAGATGACACAAAATTGTTCAGGGTGGTGAGAACCAGGGAGGATTGTGAGGCACTCCAAAGGGATCTATTGAGAATGGGTGAGTGGGTGTCAACGTGGTAAATGGGGTTCAGTGTGGCCAAGTGCAAAGTGATGCACATTAAAGCCAAAAATCCAGACTATAAATACATGTTGATGGGGTCTGAACTGGCAGAGACTGACCAAGAGATAGATCTTGGAGTTGTAGTAGAAAACTCAATGAAAATGTCAAGACAGTGTGCGACTGCAATAAAAAAGGCCAATGCTATGCTGGGGATTATTAGGAAGGGAATTGAAAACAAATCAGCCAGTATCATAATGCCCCTGTATAAATCAATGGCGACCTCGTTTGGAGTACTAGGTACGGTTCTGGCCACCACACCTCAAAAAGGATATTATAGCATTGGAAAATTGCAGAAAAGGGCAACTAGAATGATAAAAGTGTTGGAACACTTTCCCTATGAAGAAATGTTAAGATGCTTGGGGCTCTTTAGCTTGGAGAAATGACGACTTTGGGGTGAAATGATCGAGGTTTATAAGATTATGCATGGGATAGAACAGGTAGAGAAAGAAGTTCTTTTCTGCCTTTCTCACAATACAAGCACTCAATGAAATTGCTGAGCGGTTGGGTTAGAACAAATAAAAGGAAGTACTTCTTCACCCAAAGACTGATTAACACATGGAATTCACTACCACAGGAGGTGGTGGTGACTACAAACATGGACGGCTTCAAGACGGAATTAGATAAATATATTGAGCAGAGGTCCATGGGTGGCTATTGGCCACAAGGTATAGATAGAAACTCTAGGTCTGGGGCAAGTGATGCTCTGTACTCTTGGTGGCTGGGAGGCAACAGTGGGAGGGCTTCTAGTGTCCTGGCTCCACTGCTGGACCTCCTGATGGCACCTGGTATTTTTGGCCACTGTGTGACAGAGTGTTGGACTGGATGGGCCATTGGCCTGATCCAACATTGGCTTCCCTTATGTTCTTAACATCTCTGCCTTACAAGCCCTGTGGAACTGAACTAGGTCCCACAGGGCACATATGTTATCTGGCAGAGAGTTCCACTAGGCTGGAGTCAGGGCTGGACAGCTGGATATCTCTTGGGCCAGGGATCTCTAGAAGATTTTTCGTCAGCTGAGAGTAATACTTTTCAAGGGATATACCATGAGAGGCAGTCCCAAAGGTACATTAGTCCCAGACCACTGAAGGTTAATACCAGAACTTTGAAACTGATCTGGTATTCCACTTGGAGCCAGTGCAGCTGGCAGAGCACTGGTTGGATATGTACTGTTAATAGGGATCCAGTAAGAGCCCATGCTGCTACATTCTAGACTAGTTGTAGCTTCTGGGTCAGTCTCAAGGGTAATCCTGCCCAGAGTGAGTTACAGTAGTCTGACCTAGAGGTGACCATTGCATGAATTACCGTGGCTAGATCAGGGTGAGACAGGAAGGGGGGCAGTTGCCTGACCTGGTGAAGCTGAAGAAACGCCAGTTTGGCAACATTCATGATCAGGGCCTCCATCATTAAGGAGACATCCAAAAGCATGCCCAGGCTCTTAAAGGTGGATGCCGGTGTCAGTGGCACACTATCCAGAGCTGGGGGTTGGCACCCCAAACCTGAATCCCCCCTTCCCCAGCCATAGAACCTCAATCTTAGATGGATTCAGTCTCAGCCGGCTCTGCTTCAACCAACCAACCATGGCCTCCAGCCCTTTAGTCAGATTATTTGGGGCGATGTTCTTTACATTCCATGCATGTACAGCAGAACATGTGATTCAGACTTCACATTTATCCAGATATTGGATCTGTTTCATTTACAAATTGAATGTGCATTGGTTCTTTCTCCTGTACATGCGGATGTAAGCGCATTCACTGTAATATGTGAACAGAGCTCTAGTCTAAATGGAAATCATGTGCTGAGACGTCCCATGCCTTGTATATCTCCTCCACAAGCTGCTTTGGCACAGCACCAAGGAAGTGCCATCCTCAGTTCTCAGCTGCCCAAATCAGTGCACTGTTGACTTTAAAAAATCTCCCTTCATCTTTAGAAGTATGTCAGTAACCCTGCCTATGTTGCTAGCAATTTGAGCCCCCCATCCCTAGGATGGACCTAACCAATCCCTAAGGTTCTGGCCTGATATAATACCCAACCCTCTGGCAATAATGCAGAAGAGGTGATAAAAAGATCACCTTCCAAGTCAACCCAAAGGACACCTAAATAGTTCCTGTTTGGCTCCCAATGGTAACCAATTTCAGGCAGACAGTTGGGGCAGTGGTACAGCAAAATGCCTGCTGTCTGGAAGCAGAGCTTGCTTATATTGCCATTTCTTGCCTTGTTGCCATGTGAGCTCTGAACTCACATGGCAGGGTGTAAAAAGGCCCCCTTCTTCTACAGACAACTGAAGAGTTTTAACTGTTTTCAGTCCACCAAGATGCACTGAAGCATCCATCAGAGGGTAGAGTCAAGGCTGGACCATCATTGACAAATTTTAGGACTTGCCTAGAGAGCCCCCTGCTGGGAGGTGGCAGAATGGCATGCTGCCACCTAGCCCCTCCCCTCCTTCGCCTCAAAGCCCTGCCTGTGCAGTGTGCTGTGCACACTGCTCCGCTCGTCGCCTGGCTGCCTGTGTGCCTCAGTGTCTGCACAGCCAGTGCTCCTCCATTGCCGCTCGCTGCGGCCCAGCCCAGCCGGGCCCCACCCACCAAACAAAAGCCCTGTGGATACGCACTGCTCTGCTCATGCACATGGTGCACACACCGCCTGTCAGCTGCCTGCGGCCGCTCTGCCTCCCGCCTGCCCAGTCATGAATTTTGAAGGAGTCTGTGCCCCCGGCCCCTGGAATTTAAGGTTGGTTGGGCACAGCTGTGAGGGAGAGCCTGCCCTTCCCTGGGATTGGAAGCGACAAGTTTGGCCCACATCGCCACAGCCAGCCAAGACTCAAACAAGCCCTTTCTCTGGGGATGTACTAAAAGTACAGGATTGCCCTTTGGAAACAATGGGAGACGCTTGAAGGCTCATTGGAAATAATGGGAGCTAGGAATGCCAATTGACTTGCATGTGCTCCACTGAAATACATTACAGTACAAGGAGAGTTGCAAAGAAAATGCAGAATGGATTTTCCAACAAGGTCTCTGGGCCAAAATAGGCTACTCTGGAACTGGAATGACAGGCCCCAGCTTCGAATGACAGCCTCTAGAGGCACCAGGAGTGTTCTGGGACTGGAATGACAAGCCCCAGAGTGGAATTGATAATGCAGGAGGTGGCTCGGAAAGGGAACATGGAGGTCAGGAAGGGAGAAGAACTGGACACTGGAAAAGGTGGAGGGACAAGTGAAAGTTTTATAACTGACAATGGAGGAGGTGGCTCACATCAGCCTCATGAATTTGTAAGGAAACTAAGGAGCTGACAAGCAGGATAATTACTGAGATGGAGCTGATTTGACAATAGCTACACACATTCGAGAAATATTTAAATGTAAAGTGTTTTGCTCTACAGTTTGCAAATCCAGTTGCACAGAACTGCCTCTATACCCAGGGTCACTCATTCCACTCTGAGGCCTGTCACTCCATTCCCAGAACACTCCTCCTACCCCCAGGGGCTGTCATTCCACTCTATGGACTCTCATTCCAGTCCCAGAACACGGCTGCTACTCCAGTGTCCCTTCTAAGTTGAGTTAGTGTGAGCTAGCTCACAGTTTTTTAGTCTCCGGTTTACACATTTTTGTCCTAGCTCAGGAAGGATGGCTCCAGAGCAAACTAATTTACGCAGTAGCCAAATCGCTTGCTCACAACTTTAATGCCAGTAGTTCACAAAGTAGAATTTTTGCTCACAAGACTTCACAGCTTAGAGGGAACATAACCAAGGACTGTCATTTCAATCCCAGAACACATCTGCTAGCCCCAGGGGCTGTCATTCTACACTGTGGTCTCTCATTCTAGGCACAGAACACTCCTACTACCCCTAGAGACTGTCATTCCACTCCGTGGTTTCTCGTTCCAGTTCCTGAACACTCCTGCTACACTGAGGGGCTATCATTTGCCTCTGGGAGCTGTCATTCCAGTCCCAGAACACTCCTAATACATCCAGGGGCTGTCATTCCAGTTTGGGGCCTGTCATTCCAGTCTCAGAACACTCCTAATACATCCAGGGGCTGTCATTCCAGTCTGGGGCCTGTCATTCCATTCCCAGAACACTCCTGCTACCCCCAGGCACTGTCATTCCACTCTGTGGTGTCTCATTCTAGTCAGAGAACTCCCCTTCTACATCCAGGGGCTGTCATTCCATTCAGGGCAGGCTCTCCCACTAGGCGCTAGGCACTCACCTAGGGTGTGCTGGCCCACAGGGCACCAAACTGTGCCCCGCCCCCCCGTGAAAAGCCCCCCCCACCGCCGCCTCCCCCCAGAGGGCTCAGATCCACTGCCGCCGCCACCACCCTTCTGTGTCAGGCCACGATCCGCTCCCCGCCAGAAGCCCCCTGCGACAGCCCCATCGCCCTGGGCGGGAGTGCCTGGAGCAGCCAGCAAGTCCAGGCATGCCACAGGCTTCCCATCAGGAGGAGGGGGGGAGCCCTGTCCATCTGCTGTGGCAAAGGATGCGCACTTTGATTTGAATTGGCCAGGTAGTCCCCGGTGGGGTACATGAGGCAGTGGCAGAGCTTGCCTGGGGATGAGAGATGGCAGGGGTGGCGGCCGGTGCCACCAGTGAAGAGCGCCCCAGTGGGGCGCAGGAGGCCGCAGCAGAGCTTGCCCGCTCTCCCCCTCCCCACGGGGCAAAAGGGTCACCAGGCCCCACCGGGAGGTTGGCATCTGTGACTGCCTAGAGCACAGAACCATCTCGAGCCGGCCCTGATTCTACTCTGGGTCCTGTCATTCCAGTCCAAGACCACTCCTATTACATCCAGTGGCTCTCATTCCACTCTGGGGCTTATCATTCCATTCCCAGAACACTCCTGCTACCCCCAGGTGCTGTTATTCCACTCCGTGGTCTCTCATTCTAGTCACAGAATACTCCTGCTGCCCCCATGGGCTGTCATTCCACTCTGGGGCCTGTCATTCCATTCCCAGAACACTCTTGCTACCCCCAGGCACTATTCCACTCTGTGGTCTCTCATTCTAGTCACAGGATACTCCTGCTACCCCCAGGGGCTGTCATTCCACTCTGGGACCTCTCATTCCAGTTCCAGAATGCTTCTGATACCCTCTGGGAAAGTCATTCCACTCTGAGGAACTCTCATTCCAGTCCAGTGGCACTGGGGGTGCCAGAAGGTAGCCTCGCCCAGTGTGCAAAAACTCCTGGGACCGGTCCTGGGTAGACTAATGGTTGTGATACATCAATTCCTTCAGCCAATTTAGTATTCCAAAGGACCCTTAGATAATTAGAGGCTTAGTCCCTCCCTGGATTTGATCAGATTGGCAAGAGAGAGACAGAAGGGCAGATTGTTTTGCTGAATATATAGGTAGAATCAGATATATTAATGTCTGCATCTGTTCAGTTTCCTAAGCATCAAGCTTCCTATTTCAATGGCTTTCAGGTCATCCTTACACAATGGGGATTATAGCATTACTAGGGAGCAAAGCCCGTTGTGAAAGAAGACAACGGGCCCTAGAAAGGGAGGGAGGGAGGAAGGAAGAGGGGGAGAGTGAAAGAAAGAAGGAGAGAGGAAGAAAGGAAAGGGGGAAAGGAAGGGAAGAGAGGCGGAAAGGGCTTCTCTGGGCCTACTGGGCCCATAGAAGGCCCAGAGGATGGGGGGGATGGGCTTCTCTGGCCTACTGGGCCCATAGAAGGCCCAGAGGATGGTGTGTGAGGGGGGCATAGAAGGCCCAGGGGATGGTGTGGGGGGTGGAAGAGGCTTCTCTGGCCAACTGGGCCCATAGAAGGCCCAGGGGATGGTGTGTGTGGGGGCGGAAGGGGCTTCTCTGGCCGACTGGGCCCATAGAAGGCCCAGGGGATGGTGTGGAGGGGCGGAAGGGGCTTCTCTGGCCGACTGAGCCCATAGAAGGCCCAGGGGATGGTGTGTGGGGGGTGGAAGGGGCTTCTCTAGCCAACTGGGCCCATAGAAGGCCCAGGGAATGGTGTGGGGGGGCGGAAGGGGCTTCTCTGGCCGACTGGGCCCATAGAAGCCCCAGGGGATGGTGTGGGGGGGGCGGAAGGGGCTTCTCTGGCCGACTGGGCCCATAGAAGGCCGAAGGGATGGTGTATGGGTGGGCGGGGGCTTCTCTGGCTGACTGGGCCCATAGAAGGCCCAGAGGATGGTGTGGGGGGCGCGGAAGGGGCTTCTCTGGCCGACTGAGCCCATAGAAGCCCCAGGGGATGGTGGTGGTGGGGGCGGAAGGGGCTTCTCTGGCCGACTGGGCCCATAGAAGGCCCAAGGGATGGTGTATGGGGGGGTGGGGGGGCTTCTCTGGCCGATTGGGCCCATAGAAGGCCCAGAGTATGGTGGGGGGCCGGAAGGGGCTTCTCTGGCTGACTGGGCCCATAGAAGGCCCAGGGGATGGTGTGGGGGGGCGAAGGGGCTTCTCTGGCCGACTGGGCCCGTAGAAGGCCCAGGGGATGGTGTGGGGGGGCCGAAAGGGGCTTCTCTGGCCGACTGGGCCCATAGAAGGCCCAGGGGATGGTGTGTGGTGGGGTGGAAGGGGCTTCTCTCACCTGCCTCAGCCTTGAAGGCCTGTCCCTGCGCTCTCTCTGCAGACGGTCCTCTCCTGTCACAGGACCGGAGCAGACTGAGCCAAAGATACTGGCCGGGGCTGACATGGGCGGGACTCCGCCAAGCAGCCAGTCAGCCCTGGCCAGCATCTTCTGACTGCCAGTTCTTGTGCCGAATCAATTGTGGCAAGCATAGAATGTTGTGGAACCAAAATTCAAATATATATAAGGACAGATATGGAAACTGGTTGCCTAATTGCCACTGATGCCAAAGGGTGTAGAACCTTTTACTAAACGATCCTGGTTTTTAACCATGTTGGCAAGGACTTTTTATCCTTTTTATCATTGGGTTGCTGTAGAAACTACTGTATACAATTCTAGATACCTGCTGGGCAATTCTAGATATCTGCAAGGCAATATCTGCAGAACCATTTATGAGAAATAAATGAGAATCCAATAGAGCAGGAGTGTAAAACCCAAAGGCCTGGAGGGATGTAAGTGCCACCGGAATCTGTGGCTACTGGGGCCCAAAGCTGCTATGCTGGCTCCCTGGGACACTGGCAGTGACTTTCTGAGTAAGTTTGTGTGCCCATTAATGAACTTTAAGGCGGCGGGGTGTGTATGTGTGTTACTCTGCTGCAGATAGCACTGAAAGTGACCAAATACTTTTCTCCTTCCCTGGACGTTTTCAAGCGGAGGCTAGATGACTATCTTTTGGGTATGTTGTAGGTATGTCGGGCTGTCTTTTGGCTATGCTCCTGCAGGGGGTTGAACTAGATGACCTGCAAGGTCCCTTCCAACTCTAACATTCTATGATTCTGCTGCAGATGGCACTGAAAGTGACCAAACAATTTTCTACTGCTTTATTTCTGATTCACTGATTAATACCAGCAGCAAATTATCACAGACCCTTAAATACCAACACAGGTGTTTGTATCTTTGCTTTGCACAGTGTATCTTAAAAATAAAGCAAAGGGGGAAAAAAAGAAATTCACTCTGCCGTGACCTAAAGTGCAAACTGATGTGTTTTTTACTACTCAGAAGCAAGTCCCCTGTGTCAAATCAGGCTTTTCCCCAAGTAAGTACAGACTGAATTGCAGCCTAGCAACACCACCACCACCAATAGTATAAAGTTCACTGAAGGGCTCAAGGAGACTAAACAGAACTCAGTCTAGACCCTTCTATGCTATCTTCATCTTTGTGTCAAGTCTCTTAGTGCAACTAACTAGTTTGAGGCTGCATCTTTACAGATTTCCTTGGCTCCTAAGTACATTTCTGTACGTTTTGTATCTGCTAGCCCCAGCGTTTACTGCCTATGAAAACCTCATAAATCTACTTCATTTTTCTAATAAGACATGAAAGTCCTTAATTGGCCTTAATGAAATGCACTTAAAGGGCAATAAACGTGTTTAAGCCCCTCTTTCAGGGTGAGCTACAGTACTCTCACTCTGCTCTGCTTTAGCCTTTGTGGTAATTAATCACTTATTCATATGTGGCACATCAGTAACAAGATCAAGCAACTACTGCACAATTGCATGATAATAAGCTGCTCATATATGTGTCAAGATTTAGCAATCCTTTTAAAAGCCTAATTTAAACTCATTTTACAACTAAGCAGACTGCTTCTCTGAAGCATTTTTATCCTGTATCTTTTTACATATTTCCATTGAAATGCCTTCTTTTTTCATTTTGTTTATAGAGCTCAGTTTGCCCTAAATCCATTTATGGCACCAGAGTGAATTTCTGCAATGCAAACATTTAACATCGTTTCCCAGTCAACTGGAAAGGCCTGAGCCACAGCCTCATGAATAAAGAGAGGGTGGCACCACGGAGGGGTGTACGTTGCAATGAGCAGTAAGGCAGAGCAGTGATTTACACCTGCTGCACTTTGAATAGGTCCTGTATCCGTGTCTTCACTCCTGCACAATGATGGACATAGGCGACGCCTTCCCATGCTTACCAATCTCCCATTTACTTAGCAATATAATAAGGGTCCCCCAGAAAACCTCTAACACCCCAGTCACAGTTCATTCTTGATTTCAACCACTGATTTCAGTCAGACTGTTGCGATCAATCCTCCATTTTGTTGGGCTTTCTCTCTGCCTCTTCAATTCAGAGCTGAGACCAGCACATTTCTGCCAGTCACAGGAGGCCCTGAAAAGGAGTCAGTCTCCAAGAAACAAGCCAAAGGCCAAAAGAAGGGTCAGGGTCAGAGAGGTACTGACCTTGATGTCATCAAACTCACCAGAAAACAAAGACAGACTCCGAGAGAAACCAACTTCTTCATTCACATACCCACAGACTGTTAACCAGGACCTCTCTTTACTTAATGAAGGTAGATTTAGATACATGGGATCCCTGTTGCACGCACATTTCTGCAAATAACAATCTAACCCTACACTAGCAATTCCATCTAAAAGCCTTTTAATTCAAAGTAACCTGGTGGTAATAATCCTCCAAAAATGCCAGACTAATAAAAACAGCTAAAACTGTCTCTAACACAACTCTTCTTTGCCCCAAGATGTTTATGTTTTCCCGATTTGTGAATGGATCAGGAGTCTGGGAACTCCCTCCTTTTCACCTTCTGTCCAGCAGGGAAGAAATAATTTAGCTCATCTAGAATCCCCTCTTCTTTTCTCTGGGCCCAGGAAAAAAGCAAGTTTTGCTTTTTTTGTTGCTCCCACAAGCATTATAACTGGAGCCAGGATCTAGTTCCAAAATGTAATGCTAATCTACTCCAAACTCCCTGTGTTTGTGTAGTGACTTAAGCCCTTGATCGCCCCAGTGCCAGGTGGATCTTGCCTCCTCTTGAATTTACCTTTTGGATTATTGGTTGCCCAGATGCTTGGGTTTTCTGCCTAGGACCAACGTTTGGAAATTCAGTCTTTCAGGTACTTAGTAGCCCCGGCTTTACCCTTTTTTGTTCTACTTCTTTTGGCCTCTTGCCTCTCCTTTTAAGTGATACTGTGTATTTGGCATATATGAATGTCCACATGGGCATGGTTCTTGTCACAATATACACCTGGTTTCATAAAGTAAAGTTTATTATTTTTTCAAATGATCCTATAGTTCAGGGATGTCAAACATAAGGCCTGGGGGCTGGAATCGGCCCATCCAGGGCTTTTACTCGGCCCGTAAGCAACTGGCGTGAGGGAAGGAAGGCAGGAGGCTGCTGGGGGATGGGGTGAGCAGGTGCATGTGGTGAGGGGGGTGTGTGGTTGAAGAAACAGAAAATAAATGGCAAGGGGGTGGGGCTAAGAGGCGAAGTTAAAATAGTATGGGGGGAATGGAAGCAAAGGAAGAGAAGGAGGAGGTGTGGGGTTTCCTCTCCTGCCTCTTCTGATTGCAGCTCAGTGAGGATTGGAGAAGCCACTCCAGGGAGGCGGGGGGAAGTAGAGCCGAGTGGCCAGCACTGCCACTCAACTGGCTTTGCATTTTTTCAAATGACGACCATGAGGGGGGTTGGCGAGTGCACGCACATGGGGTGGCAGCTGATGAAGGGATAGGGCCAGTGGGGAAGAGAGGAGGAAGAGTCCCAGCATGTGGCCTGGGAGGCAATTCAGCTGTCTTCTGCATACCGCTCTGAGGGGAAAAGACCTTGTGGCCTTGGAAGTGAGTGGTGAAGCAAAGGGAGAAAGGGGGCGCTGATGTTGCTGCTGCATGTCTGAACATTTGCAGAGCTGGGAGCCAGAATGAGAGTTGAGGTGGGTGGGGGATAGTGACCTCCCTTTCCCCCCCACCTGTTCTCAGTTCATGAGGGAAAAGGGGTTGCAGGAGGAGACAAAAATACCCCATGGAGGTTTTGGAAACAGCTTCATCTTCAGGCCTTCCATCAGTCCCATGGCTTCTTTGGGAAATGCAGGGCGGATGAGAACTGGGGTGGCGGGACCTGGAAGAGCTTGGTTCAGACTCCCCCTCCTCCTGAGCCAGGACCCTGTCATCTGGGTCACCCAGGGCCAGTTGCTGAGCCTGGCCCAACTCATGGGGTTGTTGTTGTTGGTAGTGGTGATGAGGTGGTGATGGGGGGAGCCTGGCATGCCTCCTCAAGATTGTCAGAGACTGGATGGGAGAAGAGAGGAAACAAAGAGCAAGAGACGGGTGCTCGGGTGCTGAGACTAGGCATATGGGGGTTCTACTGGAAAACTACCTGATTTACTTGCAAGGACAATGACCCATCTCCTAAAAAATGCTATATACACAAAAAGTAGCTAATTTGTATGGAAGTGTAAGATACCCCCCGCCCTTTATGGCATTCCATGGGAAAAAACTCATCTTGCATATGATTAAATACATTTATTGGGGCTTTTGTGGGTTCTCCAGTAAATCAATTGCTTTCACTGCTAGGCATCAATTGCTTTTGTTCATCTTTTGAGTAAAGATAATATTGTTGATTGGGTTTGCCTGTGTCCTTTATAAAGTTCATATCTCCAGTTACGTGGCATTACATTTTATGGCATACATGCTTGGCCCTTTTGGCAGAGGGTAGAAGCTTCTATCCCAGGATGTTCTGGCGTGTGTGCAAAGCACGCCTGCCACAATAATGTCACCCAGAAGTGACATCATCATGCTAGGCATGTCGCAGGGGGACGCTCTAGCATTTGGCGTTCCCCCAGCTACATGCCCGGGTGAAGTCATCGCACCTCTTGCCTCTCCTGGAGCCCTGCTGGCCTAGTCCAGGCACTTTGGGAGTGGGGTTCCCCCACCGACCAGATCCAGGCCAGCAGATTGAGGGCCCTTAAAGTGGGCAACCCCCACCCCCCCAGGGGCTCTGACAAGCCTACAAGCAACTCAAACAGTTGCTAAACATGTTTGTAGCTGCCTGTTGGTCTGAAGTTGACTCATAGCTGACAGGAGATGAATTGGAAGCTGGCTTCTTACCCACTCTGCTCCCTCAGCAGAAGAATTGCACAAAGAAACTGCAAAAGGGAGCTCTTTCCTTCCATCCAAGCAAGACAGTAACAAAAAACAATGCTTTTGATCTGTGCATGACAAAAGGGAAGATAAAAAGAGCTCATTTTGCATCCCTCCCTTCCAAGCTGGGCAGGGATAGAAGCAAGGCTTTTAACATCTGCATTGCAAAAAGGATATTAGAAAGAGTTCATTTCTCTTCACCAGGGCTTTTTTTCTACAGCAGGAACTCATTAGCATAATAGGCCATACCCAGCAGCAGAGACTTATTAGCATATTAGGCCACACTCCTGACAGCACCGTGTATTAGAATATTAGGCCACACTCCCATGTTACCAGAAGTGTGGTCATCCAGCCACACCCACCTTTTGCTTCCACACCCACCTTTTGCTTCTTATTCTGTTTACCTTGTTTGTTGTCAAAACCCAGGGCCTTTTTTGTAACAGGAACTCCTTTTCATGTTAGGCCACACACCCTTAATGCAGCCAATCCTAATGGGTTTTTGCTGTTGGGTCTGGCCTATTATGCTAATGAGTTCCTGCTGGGCGTGGCCAACTCGGGAGCCAGCCGGAACTCTGTTCCTGTGCGTTCCTGCCCCAAAATAGCCCTGCTCTTCACCCCCTCTGAGCTGGGCAGGAACTGATGCAATGCTTTTCATCTCTGCACAGAAGGGGTATGAGTATGAACTGGTTTCCCTCCTTATCTCTGCAGCCTAAGCCAACAGCTGCAAGGAGGAAAAAAAGGAAATCTGCTAAGCTTCTGATCATGTGCACTTTTATGTTTGCTGTATCTCAGCCATTCGGGGATACAACAAAGTTTCCAGGAAGGGAGATCAGAAGAACCTGACCTACAGATCATCAGCCAGGAGTTGTCCCACCCCCACTTTCTAAAAGCTTTGCTAGGTACAGAGCAATATTTCCCCATCAGGAGATGAAAAGGTGACTCCCTCATCAGCTGGGAATCAGTTTCAGATGGCTGCAAGTAGCCTGTTCCTGCAAATAAATACAGACTTACCAGTCTGATGATTAATTGGTTACCTGCTCACCACTGGAGCCCTGGAAAGTCAGTCAAACTAGCAGGGGTTTGAGCATCTCTACAAGTGGCTAAGATGCTGAACTGCAGGCTGGAAGGTCAGTAGTTCAGCAGTTTGAGACCCAAGCGCTGCATGATGGAGTGAGCTCCTGTCTCTGGTTTCAGCTCCTGCCAGCCTAGCAGTTCAAAAGCAAGAAATTGCAAGTAGATAAATAGGTACCACTTCGGTGGGAAGGTAACAGTGTCCTGTGCGCCTCGGTGTGCAGTCATGCTGGCCACATGACCATGGAAACGCCTTCGGACAGCGCTGGCTCTTCGGCTTGGAAACGGAGCAAGGGAAACCTTTACCTTTACAAAATACTATCTAAAGGCCCAGGCAAAGCTAAAAAAATCCTTGAACCACAACTTCGTAACTTGGTATCATGCTACATTACTTTTTGTTGAAGCATGGGTAGGTATAAAGGGACACTATAACCCCCAAGGGTTATTTACATTAATAAATAGAGGCAATTTTCAATCAAATTGGCTTAAATCTGTCCAGAGCCATATTGTTAGGATTGGCTTCTCTCCTCATGCTCTGCTATCTTGTGGATATGATCTGCCAAAGAGACTAGTTAAACAGAGGATTGAGTACATAGCCAATCTGATGCTGCTAGCTTACAAAACGCTTATGTGTGGTCAAACTTTCAATATACTGAGAAGTCAGCAGTCTATTTAACATCTTTAGAAATAAATGAATTCAGAAGGGCATTTACATTGGCAAGGTGTTTGGACCTCCCTTTGGCAGTACTGGAAGGCAGATATAAGAGAACTCCCAATATGGAAAGGCTTTGCTCATGTCTGCTGAGAGAGATTGAAACTATAGAGCATGTTTTTTTAGCTGCCCATATTATAAGGAAGCACAGGGCGAGATTCTTACTCTATTAGACAAATTCCTTGGTCTCACTGAAAAAGCTAGACTTGATATCTTCTATCTGATAAGAATCCCAAGATTACCTACCAGGTAACTAGATTTTGTTTGGTGATACTGAAGTCTCGGAAAATATATTGTAATTAGATTTAAAACTTTTAATCGTTTTTAATCATTTTTTTCTGGTATACTGTAACCTTTGAATTTTTACTTGTAAAATTGTGTAGACAATTGGTCAAATGATCATAACAAAGAATGAATAAATGAACATTAGCTTTTGAAGCCTTCCTGGAGTCTCTTCATATGGAAGACAGGCAGACCAGCCTTGCCACAAAGCAAGCAGAAGCAACTGTTTGTGTTGCAGCAATCCACAGCAGGCAGCATTCCCCTGTCTTCTGTGGGCAAACAAAATGTCAGAGAAATAAATCCTGGGAGAACATGGAAAGCTGAGATGAAGTAATCTAGCCCCTACCGATTCGCATTCAACAATGCACCGGCATAGAAGGAGCCCAGAGAAAGTATGTGAAGCCAAGGAAGTTAATAAAGCGAGCACTGTGATGAATATATCTATATCTGTATATTATTCTTCCTATCTGTTGCTGACAACCTAATTCAAATCTTGGAGACAATAACAAACATTCATTAATTGTAAAAGAATTCACACAATCAAAGGACCCTTGTGGTTGGCTTCAGTGGTATCTATTGATGTGTCGGCTTCACTTACTTTCCCCTTTACTTAAGAGGAGAAGAGGAGATTGGATTTATACCTTACCCTTCACTACCCAAGAGAGTCTCAGAGTGGCTTACAAACTCCTTTTCCTTCCCTTCCCCACAACAGACACCCTGTGAGGTAGGTGAGGCTGAGACAGCTCTGACAGAAACTGCTGTTTTTCAAGAACAGCTGTGCCAGAACTACGGCTTGCCCAAGGTTATCCAGCAGGTGCAAGTGGAGGAGTGGGGAATCAAATCTGGTTCTCCCAGATTAGAGTCTGTGCATTTAACCACTACACCAAACTGGCATAGCTCTTCTTAATTCCTGTTCTTCCTGTAGTTCCTAGAGGTGGTAGCCTGCCCATCCTTGCTTTGATGCCACAGCCTCCTTGACAACCTCTGATATTAAACAGTGGACAATGGAGGAGAGCAGCTGCTCTTTCTACCTTGCTTTGATAACAGACAGCCTATCTAACTCTGCACTGAAATCTAGGAGAAAAGTGTAAGAGATGGGATGGTCAGTAGATATCTCTATATTAATTCACACATTCATTTACTCATGGGGACAATGTTTAGTTCTGTTTCAAAAAAATGACTCATTCTCCATTCAAGCCCTAATGCTGCCACAAGATTTAAAGAGAAGCTTAACATTTTAGTATGGTTTTGTCTCTTTTGTGGATTGTGAATTCTACTCAGCATGGTTGCTTTCTCCATCTGTTCAAAGTGTTACCACCATGAGCTTTGGCATTTCTCTTTATTAGGGAGATCTGGAAGGTACTTGTACTACTAAGGTGACTTTCTGCCTGCAACATTTGTACACAAGGTCTACTGTAAGGATTAGGAAGATTTGCTCTTCAGGATTTACATATTCCCTCAGGATTTTGATACATAGAAACTGTTAGAATTTTACAACATGTCTAAGGCTCATTTTGGAGTTGTGTATAGAATTAATAATGTATACACAACTAGAACCCACAGGACATATAAGTGGCACCTCATTTCCTGCTGTATCCTTTCCCCACACTATTTCCTCTTTCCCTCCTGTTGTTAGCCCCCATATCTTCTTTCCCTGCTTCCTTCTCGCCTTCTCACTCATCAAGCAGCCTACATTTTATCTGCCCTCTGTCTTCAGCTTTATTGTTTATTTACTTCATTTATGCCCCACCTCTCTTCCCAGTGGGGACCCAAAGCAGCTTACTTCATTTTCCTTTCCTCCCATTTGTCCTCACAACAACCCTGTGAGGTAGGTTAGACTGAAAGAGAGGGTGTAGTAACGGGGGGGCTATTTTATTTTTTTTAGTTGTTTATTGTCTGTAGTTCCTTGCAGAAGCCAGTGCTTAGCTTACATTCTTGATCTGGAACAGTGCTAATAAGGCCACCTGTATACCATTAGCTTGTGGTTGCCTAGCACTGACTCCTGAAGACTTGTTGATTTAGGAGTAACCTTGGACAGCTGAGGCTGATTGGGCTTCCCATGCAACGTCCAAGCATGTGAATCCCAATCAGCTCCACCTTCAATTACCTCTGCCCAATATTCATTTACATGTCAGGGTCTTCCGAGAGGAGGTTAAAAATGAAGGCTTTTCTTACCTTCCTTGTCAAATGTTGGACTTGGAGCTGGGTATGCTGCTAGGTGCTAATGTTTTTCTATTGGGGTGAAACCCTGAACCTCTGTTAGAGGGATTGAGATTGTGATCTGCCTTATTGGACTGCTGAAAGCAGATTGCTTATTTATGCTGCAAGAAATGCAGTGGATAATATCCAAGGTAACTAGCTAGAGATTAAAAACTTTTTTGTTTTCTGTATGCAGTGTATGAGTATTGTTTTGCACCTTAAAATAACCTATTTTGTTACATGCCAGTTGGTGTGTTTGTCTGGGGGTTTGTAGAAGGCTTTTTCTAGTTGCCTTTGTGGCCCTACCAATAATATGGGAGTAGAACTTCTGACCCTGGAGAAGGTTGGGCTTTCTACTAAAGATCCTAACAGATGCAGGGTTGACCTGTGCTTTGTAATCCAGGAAGAAGCAGGTCTGGTGGCAGCCGATGGTGGTAAAACTATTCAAAGTGCTCAGTCTGTCAGTCCTTCAGCCCAACCTCCTGCCGAGTTGGCAATGGAGTGGTTGAGGTCTGGGGTGATACTGCCTGGCTGTGGCACTACTGAGGGTCACCTAGCAAGCTTCCATGGCAAAGTGAGGATTTGAATCTGGTCTTCTAGATCCTAGTCTGATACTTCAAATACTACGTCTCTCAGCTTTTCCTACTTCCCTTCCCCCTAGTAAAAGTCTGGTCAAGTTGTAAAAGTCATGTGGTAGCAAATTGTTCAGGTGTGCGGTGGATGCTGCTGCACCCAGGTGACTTGTGTGGCATCAAGTTATCCAATAGCTTCTGCTGTACCTGAGTGAGTCATGCAAATTGGCATGTTAGTGAGTTGTCCAGGTGAATTATGTGGTGGCTGCTGTCACACAGTAATGAGGTGCCAGGTGGTTGCTACTGGGCCTGGCCCCAATAACTCCTTCCTCCATGGAGATTGGGAGGAGACAGGGTAGATGGGAGACCAAAAATAAAAACTCTCTGCTCCCTGTCACAGCATTTCATCAATAAAAACAAAGGCTTGAAGCCTAACAATACTGTTGTGGTTGCCTAGCAACTAAAACGATAGCTGGTAAGATTTCAAAGAACTTTCATTTCTTAAAGCTACATGTTCTTCTTCTATGATTTTGGTTTTTTTAACCCTCTATTTTTGAAAAAATATTTCGGATTTTCTTTAAACCTGGGGTTTGTAGAAAGATCTGTGTTGTCTTTTCATGGCCCTAATATGTGAATTTAAGGATCCACACCTCAGGCCATATTGAGAATTAGATATGATTGAAAAGATGTAGTCAAACAGAACAAAGCCTATTATTATTATGATTATTCCATCCTGCTGAGGTCTGAGTATAGTCAGAGGCCACAGTGTCCTTGATTGTTGTGAAATACAGCACAACATTTCAGTTAGGGTTGCCAGGTCTGGGTTGGAAAATACCTGGAGACTTTGGGGGTGGATCCAGGAGAGAGTGGGGTTTGGGGAGGGGAGGGGTCTCAGCATGGTACAATGCCATAGAGACCACCCTTCAAAGCAGCCATTTCCCCCAGGGAAGCCGATCTCTGTCAGCTGGAGATCAGTTATAAAAGCGGGAGATCCCCAGGCCCCACCTGGAGGCTGGTAACCCTAATTTCAGTCCTGATTAGAAAGCTAAATTTTTTTGGGGGGGTCACTCAATTATTCTTATCATTGGTATTGTTAATATTTTCCACATCTGCCATGACAAAACAACATACAGAACTAGGATCTATGGCCTTATTCTAATGCAATATCTGCACCATGCTGGGATTTGATGACAGTCAGAAGCCGCAGAGTTCTTGCTTGCTATGCAATAAAGTACAACGTATCAGTCCAGACTGGAAAGCTAAATCTTTTGTGAGCCAATCAGTGGCTAGTTTTCCAGTAGCAGAGATCAGAACTGCTTCTGTCCTGCCCTTCAGGCAAAGCTCAGTGCTTTAGAAGGCACAAAATATGTCACAGTTTATGCCATTGCCACCAAAATAGCTGCTCAGAAATAGACTATGCCTCTGGATTTTAAAAGGATATACTAAAGTTTTCTGTATCTCAGGACTTTGGTACAATACACATATTATGGTCCCAAAACATATCCATCAAGTATAGCTTGGATTCCTCCCTGTTTATGAAAATAGTATGCAGATTGTTAATTACATGTAACTAAAATATGCAGATGAGCACAGAGGGCTGCACTGGAAATGTCTTGTGATCCAGAGCGCTGCAGCTAAACAGGTTGCCCATCCCCTTGTCTAGTGGGACAATCTGGAGCCATAGAGAATATGGCTGCAGAGGACATGGGTTATGCCAACTGAGCCTGCTGGAGCACCTGCTCTGTCATATAATTACCCAGTGTCATCACGTCCTATAATCACCCATTGAAGTACTGCATTAGTCCTGTGAAAGATTCCCTCCTTTATTTAGAATAACTAAAAATCAAAGAAAAAGATTAAAAAGACTAACTTAAGGGGGGGGGAATCAAAATAACATCATTGAAATTTACGTGTAATATAGAGCAAGAGGAAAAAGCTTTCCGGTCAGTAAACAATTTGGAATCAAATGGCCCTTTGTCAAATCTGCACACTGCCCATTTAAGGTTATCTTGAGCTGTACAAATTCAACAAAACCAACAAGTAGACAAAGTCGCACTTCTAAAAGCAATGCAAACAAAACAAAGAAAGAAAAATACTCCAAAGAAGCAAACAGAGAAGACCCCCCCCAATAAGGAGTAATCAGTCACTGCTTTATCGGCGATTCTGATTTGTTGTTCATTTACTCTGGGCAGCTGGACAATAGGATTTTCCATGGGCCACAAACAATGAAATAAAACAGCAAGATGTACTGTATTTTACTGAAACATAATATAAAGGGCAGCAGGGGACTAGTTAAAGCCCAATATTCGGAGACTGTAATTTTTTATCACACGTTTAATTTCCTAAAACCAAAATGTTTTTTGGGGAGGAGTAAATAAGGCACACCATGTCCTCTGTCACAGAAGCAAGGCCCAGGCCGCGTCTTTATTAGTATTAAATGAGTATTGTATAAGTAATTTTACAGTTTAAACATTTTTATTATTTATGTTAGAGTTGCTCAGCATAAATGGAATAGTTCCATGCTTCTTCTTTTTTTGTTTTTATTACTAATAAACAGTAATAGGCACAATAATTCAGGAACTGTTTGCATTCCTAGGTACTTTTGATCCCAAGCATGTTTTCTGACTGAAAGAGGCAGCCCCAAAGTGGGGGCTATTACGGAGATCCACTGAAAAATACGGAAGACACCTTTGTAGAGGAGTATCTGTATTAATGGGAATAACTGCAAAACAAATGCACAAAATTGAAAGATTATTAATGGAAAGACCAGCCAATAAGAATGAACAAGTAGAAATATGCAGAAATTTACAAGGACTGCCCTTCTCTTTCATTCATATGCATTACAGTAATTACTGTATATTAATATATTAATAAGCATCTTCTTGTAATTATCCACTGATTTCCCACAACACTTAAAATGAGAGGAAAATGGCTTTATTGATGATGGACAGGAATGATAATTTTAAACTGTGGTGCTTGAGAAAAAGATCATGTAATGATAAAATGTGATTTTATTTCTTGGTGATTTTATTCTGAAACAGATATTTACATAACTAGGAATCCACAAGATTCCTCTGAAATAGTCAAAGGACCGATTACAGGTGAGACGCAGTAAAGATATGATTCCTTCCATTCATGTTTTGGGATATTGTACACACTGCTTTACACATTTTATTTGTACATTTAGTACTGGCATGCATAGAACACACTGCAAATATAAAACTGGGGCTGGGCAAAACATTCATTGTTATTTTATCATTTATATATTGATTGGGGATGCACAAAAAAGAGGCCATTCTCATTTTCCTTTGCTAGAAAATGAAAAAGAATGGGAACGAATACAACTGATGGTGTTTTTTTTATTGGGATGCTGTAACACACATGGAACCTCTTTTCCAGTTACTATGGGGGAAGCATCTGTATCATTCTTGCAGAAACAGGAAACATCCAGGCATCAAAGTAAACAGGATGTATTCAACCAGTTGTCAAACTGAAGCATCTCTTATTTCTGATATCTTATGTGAGGGGAGAGGGAAGGGGATAGGGAGTCAAGAAAGCTCAAGAAATCTAAATCTGTCATAAAGGGAGAATTCAGCCATGAAACAGTTCTTGTTTCAGGCATAAATTATGTCTTGTATTGCATTTTCTCCTACCCCTTAAAATTTCTGAAGGTAATGTAATAATAAAAGAGATGGTAATGAAAGAAATTCTGGAAGCAAAAAAATGAAAGGAGAACAAAAACATAATTGTACATGCCTAACTTTTTTTGAGAATATGGTACGTCTAATTGTTTGCATGATTGTGAGTGATTTCGTATGGACTCCATGTCTTCCATTTGACTGTCAGTGCCATTCTAGACAGACTTACACTGTTCTAAGCCCACTGAAATGAATGTAATTCTACCTACACTGTATTTATTTGCTTACTTAATTTATAGCCGTCCTTTTTCACTGAGCTGCAAGCCATGTTATAGAGTAAAAAACAATGCATTCACACAGCATAAAACATCCAGTGAACAATGCAGTAGGATTAGGATTGCAAAATTAGTAAACAATAGGTTGGAGCCAGACAAAACTGGCAATTTCCACCGATGTCCCCTTCCTGCTGCAGATCCACTAATGTCAGTCCTTGGAGTCCTCCGTCCCTCAGGAACAGCATTTTGTGGAGATCAATGAGCTGCAGTGGGAGGAAGGAAGCAGGAAAGTTCCATTCTGACATGGGAAAATGTAGTCTGAATTCAACCTTGTGTGGACTGTAACTGCTTAGTAGGCAACATATAATGGAATTACAAAGGTAGAAGGCAATGCAGTAAAAGGAAAACAATATCAAGAATGCTCAGAATATCTTACTCCAGTTGTATTCTTTATACAACTGCTATTCCAACGCAACACCATATTTGCTGTGCTCCAAGGTTATGAACGCCACATTTGTTAAATTAGTTCATTTATTACATTTTATGTAATTCTATATAATCTGCCCTGGGTCCCACTGAGAGAGAGGATTTATAAATGAATGACTCCATAGGTCACTATGCTGAGACTGAAAGTATAGGATCAGGCCAAAACCCTTGTGTGGGCATAAATTAAAGGACAAATGAACCTTTGTTTTGGCACAGAGGCTCAACCCCATGCCCAGAGTTTATTTGGTGGGGGTGAGGATCAGAGGCAGATGAACACTTGCAGAGTGACAAAGGGCTGTCTAAGCCCTAGATTCTATACATTTGTCCCTCTTTAGGATGACTATAAAATGTTCTTTTCCTGGCATCACACCTGAAGTAGCCCTATAAGATTGGCTATGCTTGTCACTCTGATGAAGTATCCCATAACTTTTTACTTATTACATTTGAGAGAGCCAGTTTGGTGTAATGGTTAGAAGCACGAGCTCTAATCTGGGAGAACCAGGTTTGATTCCCCACTTCTCCACATGCAGCTGCTGGTGTAACCTTGGGTCATAAGAACATAAGAGAAGCCAATGTTGGATCAGGCCAATGGCCCATCCAGTCCAACACTCTGTGTCACACAGTGGCCAAAAATACCCGGTGCCTTCAGGAGGTCCACCAATGGGGCCAGGACACTAGAAGCCCTCCCACTGTTGACCCCCCCAAACACCAAGAATACAGAGCATCACTTGCCCCAGAGTCTATACCATGTGGCTAATAACCACAGATGGATCTCTGCTCCATATGCTTATCTAATTCCCTCTTGAAGCCATCCATCCATGCTTATAGCCTCCACCATAAGAACATAAGAACATAAGAGAAGCCAGTGTTGAATCAGGCCAATGGTCCATCTAGTCCAACACTCTGTCACACAGCGGCCAAAATATACCAGGTGCCATCAGGAGGTCCAGCAGTGGGGCCAGGGCACCAGAAGCCCTCCCACTGCTGCCCCCTCCAGCACCAAGAATAGAGTGCATCACCTGCCCCAGACTGAGAGTTCTCATTCTATACCCTGTGGCTAATAGCCACTGGTGGACTTCTGCTCCATATGTTTATCTAATTCCCTCTTGAAACTGTCCATGCTTGCAGCTGCCACGACCTCCTGTGGCAGTGAATTCCATATGTTAATCACTCTTTGGGTGAAGAAGTATTTCCTTTTATCTGTTCTAACCCGACTGCTCAGCAATTTCATAGAGTGCCCACGAGTTCTTGTATTGTGAGAAAGGGAGAAAAGTACTTCTTTCTCAACCTGCTCAATCCCATTCATAATCTTATAAACCTCGATCATGTCACCCCTCAGCCGTCGTTTCTCCAAGCTAAAGAGCCCCAAGCATTTTAACCTTTCTTCATAGGGAAGGTGTTCCAACCCTTTTATCATTCTAGTTGCCCTTCTCTGCACTTTTTCCAATGCTATAATATCCTTTTTGAGATGTGGTGACCAGAACTGTACACAGTATTCCAAATGAGGTCGCACCAATGATTTATACAGGGGCATGATGATACTGGCTGATTTGTTATCAATTCCCTTCCTAATAATCCCCAGCATAGCGTTGGCCTTCTTTATTGCAGCTACACATTGTGTAGACATTTTCATCGAGTTATCCACTACGACTCCAAGATCTCTCTCTTGGTCCGTCTCTGCCAGATCAGACCCCATCAACGTGTATTTATATTTAGGATTTTTGGCTCCAATGTGCATCACTTTGCACTTGGCCACATTGAACCCCATTTGCCACGTTGACGCCCACTCACCCATCCTCAACAGATCCCTTTGGAGTGCCTCACAATCCTCCCTGGTTTTCACCACCCTGAACAACTTCGTGTCATCTGCAAATTTAGCCACATCACTGCTTACTCCCAATTCCAAATCGTTAATAAACAAGTTAAAAAGCATCGGACCGAGTACTGATCCCTGTGGTACCCCACTGCTTACCACCCTCCACTGAGAAAGTTTCCCATTTATACTCACTCTCTGTTTCCTATTTATAAGCCAGTTTTTGATCCACAAGAGGACTTGTCCTTTTATCCCATGACTATTGAGCTTACTTAGGAGCCTTTGATGAGGAACTGTATCAAAAGCTTTCCGGAAGGCAAGGTAAATAATATCTATTGGGTCCCCCTTGTCCACATGTTTGTTCACTCCCTCAAAAAACACTAACAGGTTAGTGAGACAAGATCTTCCCTTACAGAACCCATGCTGAGTCTGCCTCAATAGTTTTTGTTCATCAATGTGCCTACTAATTCTTTCCTTAATAACAGTTTCCACCAACTTACCCGGTATCGATGTCAGACTGACTGGCCTGTAATTTCCCGGATCTCCCCTGGAGCCCTTTTTAAAGATGGGAGTGACATTAGCTACCTTCCAGTCATCAGGAATGGAGGCAGATTTTAAAGAAAGATTACATATTTTTGTCAGGAGATCCACAAGTTCACATTTGAGTTCTTTCAGAACTCTCGGATGAATGCCATCCGGGCCTGGTGATTTATTAGTTTTTAAATTGTCCATCAGTCGGAGGACTTCCTCTCTTGTCACCGCAATCTGATTCAGGTCTTTCAAAACCCCTCCCGAAATCGGTGCTTCTGGAGTGGGCAAACACTTCTCCTCTTCCACAGTGAAGACAGAGGCAAAAAATGCATTCAGCTTCTCAGCCATTTCCCTATCATCCTTCACTACTCCTTTTACCCCTTGGTCATCCAAGGGCCCCACTGCCTCCCTGGCTGGCTTCCTACTTCTAATGTATTTGAAGAAAGTTTTATTGTTGGTCTTTATGTTTTTTGCGATATGCTCCTCATATTCCCTTTTTGCTTGCCTGATCACAGACTTGCATTTTATTTGCCATAGTCTGTGTTCCCTTTTATCAACCTCACTAAGACTAGCTTTCCACCGCTTAAAGGAATCCTTCTTACCTTTTACAGCTTCCATTACTTTATTTGTTAACCATGCAGGCTTTTTTCTATACCTATTTGTACCTTTCCTAACCTGCGGTATATATTTTTTCTGAGCTTCTAGGATTGTCTTTTTAAATAGTCTCCAAGCTTCCCCAATGGTTTTGACCTTCTCCACTCTTCCTTTCAATTTCTTCCTCACATGTCCCCTCATACCAGAGAAGTTACCCCTTTTAAAGTTAAAAGTGGTTGCGTCAGTCTTTTTGGGCAACTCCCTATCTGTACAAATGTTAAACTCAATGACATTATGGTCACTGTTCCCAAGTGGTGCAATCACTTTTACATCTCTCACCAGGTCTTGGGTGTTACTTAGGACCAAATCCAGGATCGCCTCTCCCCTGGTAGGATCTGTGACCATCTGTTCCACAGCACAGTCATTGAGAGTGTCTAAGAACGCAATCTCTTTTTCCCGACTAGAACTCATATTGACCCAATCAATGTGTGGGTAGTTAAAGTTGCCTATTACAACACAGTTATTTCGTCTAGCCGCTATCTTTAATTCATTCATCATTTTATAATCCTCCTCTATCTTTTGATCTGGTGGGCGATAACAAACTCCCACTGTTAAGCCTCCTTTTGGACCCACTATTTCAACCCATAGCATTTCCAGAAGTGAATCCAATTCTCTTACCCTCTCAGTCTTACTGGACGGTATACCCTCTCTGACATACAGAGCCACCCCACCTCCAACCCTTTCCCCCTATCCTTCCGATATAATTTATAACCAGGAATCACCGTATCCCACTGATTTTCCTCATCTCACCAAGTTTCTGAAATACCCACAATGTCTATTTCCCCCCCAACACCAAGCATTCCAACTCCCAAATTTTACCTCGGAGACTTCTAGCATTTGTGTATAAACACTTATAGTTTCCCACGTTTGTTAAGCCCACAGCCTTCCTCTTGCTGCCTCGAGACCTTGCCAGGCAGTTCCTATCATTAGCCACAGTCTCAGTGGACAATTGTAATCCATTTCCTTGTACAAAAGTAATAGCTACCCCTTCATCTCTTTGAGATGAGCCATCCCGAACCAGAGACTTTTCATCTCCTGTCGGCTTTCCCCCATTATTCAGTTTAAAAACTGCTCTGCCACCTTTTTGATTTTGAGCGCCAGCAGCCTGGTTCCTTCTCGGGACAAGTGGAGACCATCCCTTTTGTACAGCTCCCTCTTGTCCCAAAAAGCATCCCAGTGCCTAACAAACTTGAACCCTTCCCCCTACACCACCGTCTCATCCACGCATTGAGACTCCTGATCTGTGCCTGTCTCTCCGGCCCTGCGCGTGGAACAGGTAGCACTTCCGAGAAGGCTACCTTGGAGGTCCTGGCCTTGAGTTTCCTGCCCAGCAGCCTAAATTTCTCCTCCAGGACCTCACGACTGCATTTCCCCACATCGTTGGTGCCGACGTGCACCACGACCACTGGCTCCTCCCCAGCACTATCTACCAGCCTATCTAAAACACGTGTAATGTCCGCTACCTTCGCACCAGGCAGGCAAGTCACCATACGGTCAGTACGCGGGTTCGCCACCCAGCTGTCTACCTGCCTAAGGATCAAATCACCAATTACCAAGAGCCCCCCTCCCACCCTTCCCAGGGACGGTTCCTTGGTACGAAAGGATACCCGTTCACCAGCTGAAGAAGAGGTCCCTTCTGAGGGCACATTCCCCTTATCCTCAGCATGGTGCCCCTTTTCCCCTTGACCCTCATGCTCCCTGGCAGCAACCGGGCTGCCAGATCCAGAGTGGGACATATCTAACAAGTCCCCGAGAGTCTTCCCCGTGCACCTAACTGACTGTCCCTGCTTCTCCAGGTCAGCTACCTTGGCCTCAAGGGAGCAAACTCGCTCCCTGAGAACCAGGAACTCCTTGCACCGAGCACACACCCAAGACTTCTGACCAGTGGGCAGATAGTCATACATGTGACACTCCATGCAAAACACTGGATAGCCCCCAACCCCCTGCTGGCATTCTGGCTTCATAATTGTTTTTAAACAAATACTTTTCTATAACCCCCCTTTTAAAACCCTTTGTATTTATATGGCTCCTGTTGTAGGAGTCTACTTACCTTACCAAGGAGCCAAGGTCCTGGCTTTCTGTCTCTTCCTGGGCTTCTTACAGAGCCCCTAGGCCAAGAGCCACAGGCAAAGAGCCTCGCCCTTTTGCTCTCGCCCTTCGGCTCGTGCCTCCTGTGGCAGTGAATTCCATGTGTTAATCACTCTTTGGGTGAAGAAGTACTTCCTTTTATCTGTTCTAACCCAATTTCATTGAGTGCCCACGAGTTCTTGTGTTGTGAGAAAGGGAGAAAAGTACTTCTTTCTCTACCTGATCTATCCCATGCATAATCTTATAAACCTCGATCATGTCACACCTCAGCCGTCATTTCTCCAAGCTAAAGAGCCCCAAGAGCTTTAACCTTTCTTCATAGAGAAAATATTCCAACCCTTTTATCATTCTAGTTGCCCTTTTCTGCACTTTTCCCAAAGCTATATCCTTTTTGAGGTGTGGTGACCAGAACTGTACACAGTATTCCAAATGAGGTCACACCTTTGATTTATATAGGGGCATTATGATATTGGCTGATCTGATTTCAATACCCTTCCTAATAATCCCCAGCATAGCACTGGCCTTTTTATTACAGTCACACACTGTCTCAGCATTTTCATTGAGTTATCTACTTCAACTCCAAGATCTCTCTCTTGGTCAGTCTCTGCCAGTTCGGACCCCATCAACGTGTATTTATAGTTAGGATTTTTGGCCCCAAAGTGCATCACTTTGCACTTGGCCACATTGAACCCCATTTGCCACATTGACGCCCACTTGCCCATCCTTGACAGATCCCTTTGGAGTGCCTCGCAATCCTCCCTGGTTTTCACCACCCTGAACAACTTCACTGCTTACTCACAACTCCAAATCATTAATGAACAAGTTAAAAAGCAGTGGACCGAGTACTGATCCCTGCAGTACCCCACTGCTTACCACCCTCCACTGAGAAAATTGCCCATTTATACTCACTCTCTGTTTCCTGTTAATTAGACAGTTTTTGATCCACAAAAGGACTTGTCCCTTTATCCCATGATTTTTGAGCTTAGGAGCTTACTTAGGGTTAGGTACAGTTCTCTCAGAGCTCTCTCAGCCTCACCTATCTCATAGGGTGTCTGTTGTTGGGAGGGGAAGGGAAAGGAGATTATAAACTGCTGAGATTCCTTTGGGTAGTGAAGGGTGGGTATCAATCCAATCTCCTCTTCTCTCTCTCTTCTCCTTAATAATTAACTTAACATGTCTCTTCAGATCTGCTTTCTATACATTCTATCCTAATAGTCTCTTGTACCTTCAGTGATACTGCTGCCTTCAGTGGTAATCCTTGAAACTACCAGCTTCAATGGTAGTAATCGAAACTATGGCATGGATCCCATGGCATGTTTCTAATGACAGGACTGCACTGGTCATTGACTGTAACGATAAATTTGACTTGACTTGACTTAATGACAGGATTTCAGACCCCCAGGAGCAGAATTTCAGACACCTCATTGGCTGACAATGGAAAGGAGATGTGGGAAAGACCTGCTCTGCCTACTTTGCTTTGATCCTGGATTTTATAGGATCCAAGCCAATTCTCTTTAATTATACAAACACAGACTTATCTTAGAATCCAAACAAGCCATTAAAAATAATAGGAATAAAACAATATATATAAACCTAGAAGACAGCTTTGCTGTACTGCAGTTCAATGGGAGCATGTGATGAACTCCTTTGTTATAATATCAAGCTGAAAACTTGCCAAGGACCTCATCATTCACCTGTACACTACTAAAAGCTGATGGGTTCTGTGGGGTTGGGGTGGTAATAAGACTATAGGTCACTGGTATAATGCAGAAACTTGGCATCTTGTCTTACAGGACCCTGGCACTTTTATGGGAGCTTGATACAATTTAGGAGTCATTCAGGCATAAGGACAGAATGCCTTTTCTGACTCCCTTTAGGGATATAAGAAGGGCAGGTAAAAGGATCTAGAGAGCAAATTCCATAAAGTGGATTTTTGTTTGTTTTGTTTGCTATCCTGCTCTGGGAATTTTTCTCCACTAGATTTGTAGTTTAATATATTTTTCAAATGTAGCCATAGTGGTGTTGGTTTCAAGGCATAAGGTTTAGCCTATAAAAGTGAAAACAACAACAACAATGCACAACACTGAAAATGACAAATACATTTTCCAAGTTAGAAGCAGCAAGGGCAAGTCACAGCATCCCTGTCATGAGCATCCAATGAAGTCTGTTACCTCTTTGCTGATGGAGCCTTCATGAAAGTAGAAAAGCTGGGTTGTACTTTCCTACTTATCTTAGCAGGATAGCTCTTTTTAAGAATGTGCATATCAGTAAAAATAGATAAAACAGAGGGGGGGAATCTAAGACAACTCTTTCATTTTTTAATAAGGAAATGTTGATATTCAGGCTTGCTTCTTGAGGAGCTAAAACAGCCCCCCCACTTCCCCCCTTCTCTTGTTAGACATAACCTTTGCAGCATGAGATTAAAGCACAGGCAGTTGCTCTGAAAACGTTTTCCTTTGTAATGTATGTCTTTTCGTGCACTTAGGAAGCTGGTCACACATATCTCAAAATGTTATGATAAACACAGGATTTATGCCGTCTGCTTTTAAGACTTTTTATTGCCATACATTTCTGGAGTCTCATCGTGGCTGCAAAATATTTTGTTGTCTGTAACCCCCACCCCACTCCACCATTTCTGCACATGTGGATTTGCTGCACATCACGCACTGAAGAACACAAGCTGGCCAATAGATAAGTTTCCAACAAATAAATGGAAGAAGGTAGATTTGTATCTGACAATTTAACGATAAGTACATTTAACATATTGTTAGCTTGGAAACATACTAAAGGTACATGAATATGCATGTTTGGACCAATTCTCAGTGGTGCCATAGATTAAGACCTCCTAAGCCATTGCCTAATAATGACTGACGATGCAAAGAAGGGAATGTCTGAATAAATATCTTCGATGACCTGCATCCAAACACACACACATTCCTCCATTTTCTGTCTCACAAGCCAGATTTGAACTCTTCCCAAGCCAGGCTTCTTTTTTAATACGGAAGCAACTGAGGCATAAGAGAAGCTCTTTCCTTCTTTTCATTGAGGTAGCACAGAAAAGCAAGTCTCGTACATTTCTACAGCAAATTAAAGAGGTAATTGTGCTGGGAAGCTTGAACAGCATTACTTCTGCCTTCATGAGCGGGGGTATCTCTTTTCTTAGTTGTAGTGTCCTCTGACAGTGCATTCCTGAGAAAACTTTCCTTAGAGTAAGCTCCACTGAAAAGACCTTAATGAGAACTTGAGTAAATCTGCTTAAGATTGCTCTCCAAATTCACTTATTTCCTTGCTCTGCTTGTGCAGAGCATTTCCAACATCAGAATTTCATAAATAAGTCACTTTGGCAGTGTGGATGTATAAACCACAGAAAAATGTAAGACCCATTGAATACCTAGCACCTCTCTTCACGCTTATGTCTACATCTTATGTCTACATCCTGTGTTCGCTGTGTTGGTCTACATCCTGGGTTAGATTTTTAGCATGTTACATACTTAAAAAATGTAACACATAGACTGATACATTTAAAACATATGACCTGGAGGCATACTTCAGATGATGTTTTTGTATGTATGTGTGTTTTAGCTTGATTTTAATTGTTTTAATGATGTGTCTATGGTTTTAATGGTTTTTAAGATATGGTTTTATTATGCATGTTTTAAATCTGTTAGCTGCCTTGGTGGCTGTCCTGTATTCTGCAAGCAGGGCCAATCAGGTCTCCTCTACTGGTAATAGGGTTGCCAGATCCTCTCTGGCCACTGGTGGGGTATAGTCTTGCCAGCTCCAGGTTGGGGAAACTCCTGGAGATTTGGGGGTGGAGGGCAGTGACCTCAGTAGGGTTCAGTGTCATACACTCCATCCTCCAATGCATCCAATTTCTCCAGGGAAGATGATCTCTGTAGTCTGGAAATAAGCTATTGTTCCAGGGGATCCCCAGGTCCCACATGGAGGCTGACATCCCTAATTGATAGTGCCCTCAGGCTTGGACAATGAGGCCTGAGCATCAACAGGAACTGCAGGCAAGGAACTGGGAATAGAAACAAGGAGCTTGACCAGGGATACAAGTTTTTACCAGTTGATCCAGCAAGTTTTCCCTTCCAGCCTAAGGCTTCAATAGGCTTAGAAGACAGCAATTCCACTTGCTCTGGAAGAAGAAGAAGAAGAAGAAGAAGAAGAAGAAGAAGAAGAAGAAGATTTGGTTTTATACCCTGCCCTTCACTAGCCGAAGGAGTCTTGGAATGTCTTATAATCACCTTCCTCTCCCCACAAAAGACACCCTGTGAGGTAGGTGGTGCTGGGAGAGCTCTGAGAGAACTGTGACTGACCCAAGGTCACCCAGCTGGCTTCACATGGAGGAGTGTGGAATAAAACCTGGTTCTCCAGATTAGAGTCCGCCGCTCTTAACCACTACACCAAGCTGGCTCACCTGGGACTCATCTACTCAGGTTTAACTGGGGCTAGAATCCTTTTTTTTTTTTTGTAAAACTCTCTTAAAAAAGAGAGAATTTTATTCTTTTTATAAGAAACAGGAAGGGTAGACAGATGGAGAAAGAAAAAGATGGAGTGAAATTTTTCCTGTTAGTGAGTGTTAGTTTAGGTTAATAACCAATACCAGTTTTGGCATCTATCGTGGTTAGAAGATCTTCTTTTTAACTATTGCGAAGTCCAAAATCACTCTGTTAATGCAGTTAGTAAAGTCCATTGGGGTTAGTAATTAAACAGCTCCTTCCAGATGTTACACGAACAGTCCTCAAAATATCTTCTTTTTAAATCTCTTCCAGTTATGGATTGAGTCCATTTTAACTTTGAAGTCTTCCGTTCCATCACCACTTTCCCCTGGGCTGCTGTCTTCTTCGCTTGTCCCAGTTTGGAATACTGCATCTTCCTCCCTGCTGGCGTGTCTCTTCAGAAGTTTCTGTATTTTAAAGATGAAATCCTTCTTCTTTCTTTTCTCTTTTTCCTTAAACTTCTGGCTTTCAGGCTTCCTGGGCTCCACAAACTCTTCGGATGAAATTAGATCTCCAGTTTGTCGCTTGCTATGCTCAACATCCCCTTCTACTGGCAGAGTATTCTCTTTTATAAAAGCGGAATAGGCTTTGGGAGCCTCATCCACCTCTTCTTTTAATTTTATCGCTTCACTGCCAGTTAGGGGTGCCAAGACATTTGTCAAGGTAAATCCAAGATCTTCTTTCTCTTCTTCTTTAACGCCCTGGAAACCTAGAATCAAATTCGATTTCTGTTCAATCTCCATCATCTTTCTAGTTGTTTCCGATATCTGTTTCTGTCGACTGATGAGAACACTATCCATTTTAGACAGAGTTTCGTTGATTTTTCCGCAATTGTTCCAGCAGGGGGCACAGCATCTCCTTTTCCTGTTGATTGACAGCAAGCTCTTGGGGGGGCTGTCTGGACCGGAAGTCCCTCCTCTCTTCTCTTCTGGTATCTGCAGGACTTTTTCCAGTATCGACATTTTGTTTTTTTGTTTACTTTTAAAAAGTTCGTTCCGCATCCCCCAGGAAGCTAAGATGATCAAAATCTTCCATGCAACCCCAACGGTACTTTCACCAACACTTTTTCTTCTCTCAGCCCCCCTTCGCGCTCCCTTTGTGGATCTTGCTTCTCAAAGGGGGTGGGAACTCCTCCCTCCTCCCAACGCTTATACGCATGCAGGGGGCTCCGATTTACGCTTCAAAATAGATCTCCAACTCACGATTCGATGCTACTTCTTCTTTTTATTTTAAGCCATAGCGCTGTCTTCACTCCTGGAATTCGGTGGCGCCGCTATGTCCCATTATAGGCACGCCGCAGCGGGGCCGATTGGGGCGGGGAGAAAGCCTCAATTTCCCGGCTGTCTGCCGGCAAAGAGGCTACTCCCCAAGCGCCCCCGGTTCGGAGCCTTTACCTAAGGCTCACTAGGGTCTTTCGCACACGCGAAGACCCCCCCTAACTGCGCGTGGGCTAACCGCCTCCGGGAGCGTCCCGAGAAGCGGCCGCCATTCGCGACGCCGAAACCGAAACCAACTGGGGCTAGAATCCTGAAAAGGATTACATCCGCCATGATCTGGCCCAGGTGGTGGAATACAGGATGCCAGCCTAACACTGCGTCTTTGCTGTGTTGGAATATGCAACGTCTATTGTGCATAGATAAAGAAAAGGATAAGAACATCCTGCAGGGGGCAGCAGAGAGGAGAACTATTAGCATAGTGAGATTAGGGACTTCCTTTTATTTTCAAATAGTCTCCTTCCTGTTTGGTTCAATTGGGGGGGGGGGTTCCAGCTTCTGCTGACATCTCTTCATCACTGACTCTCTCTTAGCTAGTTAGACAGTTAGACTTCTCTTTCTCTCTCCTCTTTCTTACACAGTTGGTTCTCGTCTTAATAAACTGACTTTATTCTTTAAAATAGCTCGTGCTCTGCTTTACTGCATTATCTCCACTTTGCCAACCTGTTGGGCTATTGTCGCATGAGCCCTCTGCCTCCACTGCTCCTGTTGAGTGGAAGCAGCTTCTGGTGGGCTTGGGGCCAGCGTCCTGGACTGGTGCTTAGTTTTCCCAGAAGCTGGGGGGACAGCGGGAACTTCTGATACAGGAGGTCCTTCTGCAGGCTCTTCAGGGCAAGCTGTGAAGAATCTGCCATGGCAGGTTTCTCAGGGGCCCATTGTGGAGCAGATGGGCAAGGGGCATCTGCCCTGCAGGGGTCTTACAAAGTTTCCTTCTCTCTTCCAGGCCACGTCTCTGGCTCTTCAGGCTCCTCAGAGGGACAGCTCAGTGGAGGTCATGACAGTGGCTCTTATGGGAGCAGAAAGGTGAGGTATAAATTTTGTGAATAAATCAATGTTTGATTGGCTAGGAGGTCCATGCAGCATGTAATGACGTGAGTGGCCACTATACCATCAGAGGGTAGGCATAGACTCTGCAGCGGCATTATGAAAGACCTGTCTCTTTGGGACTGTGGAGGGAGAGGTTGTATGTAGGTCTGTGCTGTGAGCAGATAGGATTTGCTTTTTGTTGCTGCTGTCATTATTTTCATTATTCACTGAATTGTTTTTGAGCTGTTGACTTTCTTGTGGTTCTCCACCTTGAAGCCTTTTACTGAAAGGGGAAAAGATGCATGCATTTTAAATAAAACAGCTATTCCTGCCTAGTACGGTACTCTGCTCCTGTGCCTTCAACAGCAACTGGACATTAGTAAGAGACAGGCTTTTCATGGTGCAGAGATAAGCAATGACTGGCTGATTCTTGCATATCGAGCTACTGTTTAAAACACAGGAGCGATTGAGAGTGGCAACCAGTACTTCCTCTAAGCTGAGCCAGTGTGAGCTAGCTCGCAGGTTTTTAGCCTCCGGCTCACACGTTTTTGTCTTAGCTCAGGAAGGATGGCTCCAGAACAAACTAATTTAGGCAGGAGCCAAATTGCTCACTCAAAACTTTAATGCCAGTAGCTCACAAAGTAGAATCTTTGCTCACAAGACTCCACAGCTTAGAGGGAGCATTGGTGGCAACCCTATCCTTTGTCACACTTGAGAAGATTTGAAATCTGCAACACTATGCTTTAGACCACATGTCTGAGAGTTAATGGGATAGAGAATTTATTATATTAATTGCCATCCATAGCAAAAGATCTGGTCTGGTACAGTGTGCTAACTTATACAGCAAGAATATACTTATAGCCTGACACTATGATCCATTGTAAAACTGTGTTCTTCAAAGTCAACTAGAGAGTTCACTTCTCTTCAAGAGCATTCTGATTCACATATGTTCACTTTGTCCTAATCACAGTGCAGATGGGATTCTGGTTTAGTCACATTTGTTATGGTATTGTTAGAGCACAATCTGCATCTTTGATCCATAAACTCCCCAGGTATTACCCCTATAGGCAAAGCTGCATTGCCATTGTTAAAGTGTACAGTTCCCAAAATAACTGGCCTACACATTGTATTGTGTTTAGTATTTCTGTTTCTATTCAAACCATTCCCTGTACCTCAAAGTGGTCTTTTACTGGGGCAGGCATGTATTCTGGCACCTAATCTTAAGGAATTGCATACCCCATGATTATTATTACTAGCCAAAAAGCAGCAGGAAGTTTTAAGCAACCACCTTCCATTCATGGTGTCCTCTAATACTTCCATATAGCTAGTCAGGCTTGCATGAATTGTTATTCAGACCTCAGTTGCTAGCATTGTATTAGAAGCTGCTATGGAAGAGCCCCAGATTTCAGGAACCGCTTTTCAAAGGCCCCAAGAACTGACGTATGAACACAGGTCTCAGAATCCCTGGTTGGAATGCAAATGGTCCATGCGTAGGTCCCTATATCCCCCTTAATATGTACACTGAGCCTTTGGGCTCCCTAATGTTGTGTTATGATGCATTTTAGTAAAGTGCAGAAAGCCTATCTTTGTTTTTATTTCTGAAATATATCGGGAAATATCTGCATATTGGGGAAAACTTTTTTCCTACAGCTCACATCATAAACAAGCAATGATGCTCACACTGGTACCAGAGGAAAAAATATATTTCACTCTCATGGGCTTTCATTGAATAAAGAGATTTCAAACTGAGCTCCTTAAAACATCAATGCTCCGTATTACTCCCCTGATATACATATAAATCTTTATAATGGGGCACTTTACAAGCAAAACTCCTGAGTCCTTTTTGATTGGTAATCACAGAGTTCCCTTATTAATACTGCAAAAAATGAAAAAAGCATAAACATTTTGCAATCTATCTTTTCTTTCTATGCGGATATACATCAGCAACGCTTTAAGCATTTTTTATGTTTCACCCATCTTACTTTTTATGGGCTTATATGGGAAGAAAATGGTATCAGAAAACCAAATTCAATGACTGCTGTTCTATGAATAAATCCTGTTATCTTGGATATTTTGGGAGTAATAAAAGTGTACACATGTTACATTTCTCCATCATCACAAACTTATGTCAGTGCTGGGACAAAATTACATCTGTTTGTTTACTACCACCCCACCCAAATAGTGCGAGCATTTAGATTATGCACATAGGTCTTGGATCGGCTTACATGTGAAACCAGCAATAGAACACACAGCAAAATGGGGGAAGAACACTGAACCCTCCATGCTTATCCCCCCACAAACCTTCTCCCTGCACATTTTCCCGATCTAAAGGCCCTTCTAAAGCAGAATTTTTAAGTAAAGAGTTCACAGACAGAAGCTGTAGGAAAGTAAACTGTGGGAAGATGGAAAGTTCAGCATCTCTCTTCTTGTGCCCTAGGTTTTACTGTTGTTAAAAAGGAGACCTTATCCTCTTTCTACACAATAGGGACAGTTTTCTATTAAACATGGCCAACATTCTGTTTTATCCTTATTAAAGCATCTTGCTGTTATATTAAAATCAATGTTGCACACTAGTTCACAGCCGAAAACATCTGGCCAAAGTTTTGGGATGATTTGAGAATATACAGGTTTGGTAAAATAAGGCTGTTTTAGACAATATACAAAGAAACTGGCTTTCTTCTTTTTTCTCTGTTAAGAAACTGCCTTCCCTGTGCATAGAGCAGAGTGCACAGCACCTGACAGGGAAGTATGGGTAGTGTCAGCATAGCCACTTACAGCTTGGGCTGTAGTTGTTGTCAAAGACCCTGAAGAAAGTTTCATTTGCATCCCTCCATCATTCCAAACTGCCCAGAAACCACCAGTGTTAATGATTTTTTCCTGTTTAGTGGAAAATATTATTGTAACTGCTGTGTATGTTTGAGAGTATTGTGCCTTTTAGTTGGGGTTGTTTGGACTTCTTCAGCACCCATAGTTTTGGGAGTGGCTGAAGAGGGTGAAGTCCAGTGTTGGTATTGGCTGTATTCTGAAACAATAAACCTAGCTATGATTACATCCTGCCAAACCTCATTTCTGACCAATATCAGATGCAGCACTAACCATGACACACAATTTATAATTCTGTATGGCAAGAGTTGGTGGCCAGCAGTCATCAGAACTGTTTCATCTTCATCTTCACTATCCACTTCACTTCCTACACAAAGGGTGGGGAAGTGATAATTTCTCATGATTAATTCACACATGGAAACAGTAGTGTAGGAGCATTATGAGACTGATCTTCATGAAGGCTGGTTCACATGGCAGGCCAAATTTAAACTCCTGAATCCATAGGGACCAGTGTGGCTCAAGACTGACTTCTCTACATTAAGAAGAAGATGAAGAAGAGGAAGAAATTGGATTTATACCCCACCCTTCACTTAGAGTCTCAGAGTGGCTTACAAACTCCTTGCCCTTCCCCTCTCCACAACAGACACCCTGTGAGGTAGGTGGGGCTGAGACAGCTCTGACAGAAAGTACTCTTTCAAGGACAGCTCAGACAGAACTATGCCTTGCTCAAGGTCATTCAGCAGCTGCAAGTGGAGGAATGGAGAATCAAACCTGGTTCTCCCAGATTAGAGTCCATGCTCTTAACCACTACACTAAACTAGCTAGTGCCTAGTGTCAGTACAAAGGAACAACAAACCATTCAATATATAAACAGTAGTGTTGTTATGAGGAAGAGAATTTCTTTTTCTGAAATTCTTTTTTAAATATTTTTTTAGATAGAGGTATTTCTCTCTGATTTCTCTTTGTAAAGAGAAATCAGCCCAACATAGGGCGGTACTCTGGAAGGAGGGTAGGAAGGTTTGGAAAAAAATTCTATAGAGTAAAATTCTGAAAAATTCAGAATTTCCCTTCCTGCCCCCGTCTTTGATTTTCTTCTTGATCAAAATAGAATTGATTGGAAACTGAGCCCAGATTCCTAAAAAGAGGAAAATAACTGGATTGTTGAATTTCAGGGAGAAATTGGGTAAAGAAGAATTAAGATAATTTCACTTGACAAAACTAATAAACAGCGAGGGTTTTTTTTTACCTCTGTGAAGCTGAGAAACCTTCAGAGAAGCAAATTACCAGCCAGCTTCTTCTAGAGGGACCATATATCTATACATTAACTATGGATTGTATCATACAGAAGACCACTTAACTGATAGTTAAAGAGATACTATTAAGTGTGGTGCCCTGAATTCCTGGGCCTCGCAAAATTAAGGCAGTCCCTTAGCTAACAAAAAACACCAACATTCCCTTCAGATGTATTTATTTCTTTTATCTAAGAGCCAAACAAGATGTGACAATGTCTATGGGTTGGATTCTCTCACCATTTAAAGCATTATGAGGTGACTTTAAAAATGCTGTGTTAAATACTGGGTTCTAGATGCATTGCAGTGATCAGATCAGGTTTATTAACTGATTTCAGCAAACTACAAGACAAGACTCCAGAGCCTCAGCTCTGCTAAATAGCATGCAATTGCCACACCCCCCCCCTCACAGTGATAGGCTATTTACATAACGTTACTACAGTTGGTTGGTTTAGTCCAGAGTCCCGGATGGCTGTTGTTCTTGTGCTCCAAGCTCAGCCAGTCTCTGGGGTGATTCAATCAGGGATGATTCAATCCCAATACATAACATGCTGTGAGGCAACATGGTGGAATGAGATGCTCTCGTTCCCCCCTACCCCGTGCATTTGCAAGTGCTGAAACAGCTGTGGGGGTAGATAACAGCCATTTTGGCACTTGAAAAAAATGGGGAGGGGGAGAGAGTACCTCATTCTGCTGTGCTGCAGGCCTGATCATAATTGAGTCCTCACAGCATTTTAAGATCACCCTCATTAGGACTTAAATGGTGGTGGTACCCATGGATTGGACCTGTGGCTTCTGTTACATCTAGTGCTTGTACTTCACACAGACCAACTAACAGTAAATACATCCATGAAACAAATTGATAAACTCAGTAACAAAACATAATTAAAAGTGCGAACTCCCTAAAAGTACAAATAAACATCAATAAAATCTTCAGACCTTAAAACAACCCGTCCAATATGATAATGAACAGTATGACTGGTCAACAAATAATGCATAAACAATTAGATTTAAAGCCGACAAAGACCCAAGCAGAAGATCTTAATTGCCAGTTGCTTACTGAAATAAAACTGTATGATTTCATTTCCTAAACCTAATGAGAGAAGAAGTGCTATGTGCTTCCTTTGGTGTGTTGTGGTATCACAGAAAAGACCATTGATCTTGTGGAGGCTAAACCAACTTCCATGAGACACCACTAAGAGAAACAGTGGGTGGATTTAAGGTAATGGACAGGAGTATTTTATGCAGGAATAAACTGCAGTCCTTGAAAATTTGCTGAACTATCCATTGTGTTGTTAGATCTGAGTGGAATCACTAAAAATCCATTGTGATAAGTATCTTTGCAAACTTCAGTTCGTATAACTAAGCTGGCCTGAATATCAATCAGTACACATAAATTAATCATCAGATTGTGGCCATGTCTGGCAGGTCTGTTTCAAGATCCTGTTGTGGGTCATTTTTAAACATTTCATAATTGCAAAGTTTTGTATTTCTAGTGAAAGCATTCCATTCCTTATTGAATGGAAATCTGAATGCTAATTCCCACAAAATGCACAGCTTTTATCTATGCGGGACTACCAGAAAAAAATGTTGAGAGCCAAAGGCTTTATATGTTGTGCCCCCAGCCCCAGAGAGTGGTGCCAGCTGAGACTGAAAATGTTAATTCCACAAATGCCTCCAAGTGAAGACTACAGGCATGTCTGTTTAATCTGGCTTTCCTCAAATAATACCATCACCAGGATAGATTCTCTGACATGCTTTGAGATTAAAAAAGACCCAAAAATCCTAACAAGCACTACATTGAGCAAATACATATTGCCAGCTGAAAACCTGCATTTCCCTTCACCATCATGTACAAAAAGCCAGCCAGACTTCATTAGAGTGAGAGCAACATGATAAAAATAAAGCAAAATACAAAGCATTAATTCTTATAGCACTGGTTTGGTAAAGTATCTTTTGACTTGGTGTTTAGACATTTACCTCTCTTTGTTCATAACTCTTCCACTTATTTTCAGCTGTTGGTCTCTCCATTTATTACTGGTATAATACTATAAGAAGCTATTCCTATTTTCAACATACCTCCCTTTTCAGTAAAAACAAACAAACATACAAGTAGAGGAACTGTGAATTTTGCGGCAAACATGTCTGGCAGGTGGACTTGTCCTTTTTGACAGCCACAACCACTATTGAGTCAAGTCACAGACCTCCCCCCTATCCTACTCAAGCTCTGAAGCCAATCAGCTCTGCAGCCATGCTGTAGCTATTGTGATGACATCTCAGTCCTTCTGCCTTATGGCTGCTTTTGAATCTATTTAGTTGGTAAAATAGACTCTGCCCCAGGGTCATGGATTGTCAGGTCAGTTAGCTACATCAGAGAGGGAACTGTGACTCCCATAAGGGTGTGCAAAAATGTACATGAAACATCTTTGATAACACAGACTTCAATGAACAGCAAATGATAAAACTTTTGCATTATCTGATTGACTAGTTTGCTCACTCTTTTTGAAATGTTTTACTGTCAAGGAGCATGCAGCATTGACATGTTTTATAGGAGAGAACACACATACTTGAAACACTGCTGATGGTCCTGTATTGTATCGTTTGACCACACAGAAGTAGACTGCTAAATTGGCTCCACCTGCTCATGAACAGTTGAACTGCTTGATATAAAACTGGCTCCCTGCTCTTCATAGGCAAACAGAACATGAACTGAACTGGTGGGTGTTCAAGTATTCCACATTATATTAAAAATACATGTACATTATAACATAGATATTAAATGGTTTCAGTCCAAAGATCTGCTTGTGTAAGCATTCCCATGTGTGCCTGGGGAATTTAATCATTTTTCCCTCCCTAGTGGAGCTCCTCATGCTCTCTGAGCAGCTGCTCCAGACAGCCATGGATCATTTTTTGTTGTTGCTCAGTTGCACAGTCAAGTCCGACTCTTCACGACCACATGGACCAGATCACGCCAGGCCCTCCTGTCTTCCGCTGTCCCCTGAAGTTTGCTCAATTTCATGTTCGTTGCATCGATGACACTGTCTAACTATCTCATCCTTTGCCGTCCCCTTCTTCTTTGACCTTCAATCTTTCCCAGCATCAAGGTCTTCTCCAGTGAGTGCTCCCTTCTCATTTGGTGGCCAAAGTATTTGAGCTTCAACTTCAGGATCTGGCCCTCCAGGGAACAGTCAGGGTTGATTTCTTTTAGGATTGAATGATTTGATCTCCTAATGGATCATTAGGAGAAGTATAAACTGTTGATCAACAGTTTGCAGGTGACTTGCACAAAAAATTATGCTGTCTGTACAAAAGTAGGAGTATGGTTTGATTACTGAATCTATGCCTTAAGGGGCAACCATTTGATTTGTCAATTTGTCTATTAATTATTATTTCTATGCAAATCACATGCAGTACGTTTTAAAGGAATGAGATGATTATTTGCTTATATCAGAAATGTGCAAATATTTAACTATATCCAATGTATATTGATGTTCTCTCTCCTATATTTTGCAGAGTTCCAAGAGTTCCACCTATGCTGGCTGCTGTTGTCAATTCTGACTTCCTCTGATTTTCACAGCATATGATCATTTTAGCATCCCTTTCTCTCACAGTCTCATTTAAGCAACACATGACCCCAGCAATACTGGAGGAATAGGAATGAGCAACAGTGGATGCAGAACTAGATGTAGGTTTGGAGGATACTAGTTTCAGTTTAAATTACATATCCACAATTTAAAGGAAACAATGTGCCAATGAACTACAGAGGACACAATTGCACATATGAAACCAAAGGAATTTCATGAAACCAGAGGACTATTTAGTTGACACATTCTCTCCCTTCCTTTCTGTCTCTAATCTGAACCTTGCCCCAGAACACAATCAAAATATCTTCACAATGGGGCTAGGTACAGAAGGGGAAGATGTTCCTACAAATCTGAGGGAAACCCTCCCCCCGCAAGCTTGTTGAAGAATCTTCAGAAAAGGAAGAGGTAAAATGAAATAAAAGAGTTTTAAACTTCCAGGATTTCATATACTCACAAGATCTCAGCAACCATTTTGGATTGCCTAGGCAACCATAGACAACAGTCTGGTTGTGTAGGCAATCCAAAATGACTGCTGTGGAGGTGAGCTGGGAGGGACAAAGAATGGACTGGAAAACAGATCAAATGTTTTTGCAGGTCCCCCACTGTATACATATTGGGAATGAACATGTGAAACTCCATTATAGTGTCAGGCAACTGGTCCATCTATCTTAGTATTGTCTATTCCAACCATCAGTGGCTCTCTAGGGTCTCAGGAAATGACCTTCCCTAACATCTGAAGAAGTGGGCACTGACTCACGAAAGCTCCTCCCCTGCCACAAATTTCATTGGTCTTTAAGGTGCTACTGAACTCTTGCTCTTTTCTACTGCTACAGATAGACAAACACAGCTACCCATATCAAGGTGTTTCCTAACATCTGTTGTCCCATTAACTAGTTATGCCAGAGATTGAACCTGAGACCCTCTGCATGCAAAATAGGTTTTCTATAACTGAGCCAAAATTCCTCTTTCTTGCCATTTTCATAAAAATTCTTTTCAGACTAATGAAGTATCCCACCAGTTTGTAACAAAGCTAGTAAGAGCCAGTTTGGTGTAGTGGTTAAGTGCGTGGACTCTTATCTGGGAGAACCAGGTTTGATTCCCTACTCCTCCACTTGCACCTGCTGATGTGACCTTGGGTCAGTCACAAGCTCTGGCACAGCTGTTCTCTCAAGGACAGTTTCTGTCAGAAGTTCTCTCAACCCCACCTACCTTGCAGGGTGTCTGTTGTGGGGAGGGGAAGGGAAAGGAGTTTGTAAGCCGCTCTGAGACGCCTTTGGGCAGTGAAGGGCGGGGTATAAATCCAAACTCTTCTTCTTCTATTTATTGATTTTTACCATCAGTTATTCATTTTCCTTACCTAATTGTGTATAATTGGCCATAGAAGCAGCACAAATTCCGGTAATACTGTATAACTTCAAACAGAAGAGCCTGTTTGACAGATGTCACCTACCTTGGCTACCAAAGGGAAGGCCTCAGAATGGAAGCAGACAGGCTTTCTTTAATGTCTGCAAACACTAGGGGACTAGGTTTGAGCACAGAAGCTTGACAACTTTACAGAAAACTTTGCAGAACAATTTAAAATCTAATTTATCTATGAGACATCTATTGTAAGAATATCTGTAGAAGACTGTTGGAACTCTGCATCCCATATTTGCTCCATGTAAACTTTCTTTCTAGGAAGGGAATTTCCCCCCAAATCTAGAAAATGAAAACAGGAGGATAGAAACAGTGAGTCTATTGATGTCAAGACTGTTGAAAATGTGACCCTGATGATTACTAAATGCCAGGTATTCAGCAAATTAACTGATAGGAGGTCAAAACATAGAACTGGAGCTGGAAATGAGTTAACCAAAGTTTTCTGGGCAGGATTCAGAAATGGCACGAGGATTGAGGGCACTTCAGTATGCTTTACTATCTAGTACTATCTTCTGCAAAGCCATGATCCCACAAGGTGATGCGTCCTGGGCCAAACCCAAACCAGGTACTTAAGCATATGTTTAATTTTGAACACATCAGTGGTCCCATTATGTCAAAATATATCCTCACCAGCTTAAAGCTGGGTTGTATCATTTGCTGGATCAAGCACCTTGTGTGATGGGACACTAAATTAACAAGCAGAACATTTGTCTCAGCAACGTTTACAACTATTCAGTGGCAGCTGCTAAGCACAAGCAAACAAATGGCAGTGAATGTTGTTGCCGTTTCCTGGTGGTGCTGGTGAAAGGCTGAAGTTTTTAATTGCATCCTGTAAGGGGACTATAAAATGATAGATGATCTGGTGAAGGAAAAATAACCCCCAAGTTCTTGCCTACTCTTTAATCCCTAGTTAACAGCTTCAAAAGGACGCAAAGGAGCAGTGTTGAACTCATGTCTCAGCACCTAGCCTAGTAAATCATAGCTAATTATTTATAACTTAGAAAGAAAATTCACAAAGCTTAGCAAATAGTCAATTGTTTTAATAGGCAGCAAGACTAGACAGGAGTATTTTCCCCAATGCTTTCTCTATTTGCCAAAGTAAACTCTGCAAATGTAAAGCCTCGGCAGATTTGTTTTTCCCCTTCTATTAAAGCAGCTATTGTTCTGTCATTCTCTCCACATTTCTCTTTTATTCTCTCTTCTTTTATTAGGCTTTGACTCCAGAAGGTAAAATTGGAGCAAGAAATGTGTAATGATCACAAAAATTCTACCTGTGATCGAGCTGCAGAAGGGATGGAAATTCTTCTTGCTATGCCGGCTCAGTGGAATGCTGTTGCATTTCATGCTAAAGATATATTTCAAGTGAATATCGTGATGAACAGCATAGTTCAGCTTGGGCAAAGTTAGTAGGAAAGATTCATATTTATTCACATATTTTCTGCTAATGCATGTTTTATTCTGCTGGTCCATGACCATAATAAATTATTGATTGATGGATGGATGGATGGGTTGACTGGAGATCTCAGAGGACTCACAAAAGAAGGTCTCCAGCTTATTCCTAATGGCTCTCTAAATCAAGAAACAAATTGTATGGCTCTATCTAGATTAATAAAGATGAAAAACAGATAGCTAATTCACTCTCACCTCATAGTATCAACAGAAAAAATGACGAGGCAGCAGAATCCTAAATAGATATTAAGGTCCATCAGATATTTGAGCAAAGCACTGCCAGTCCAAACAACATCATGTAATGTAGTCATAGGCTTTGTAGCCTTCATTTCCTGGTCCTCTCAGTACACTGAGTAATCAGGAACTAACCAAGGGATTAAGCCTGGATCAGAGGTAGATTCCAGACTTCTGTACTTTAGGCTTACCATCAGTAATGCAGTTAGTTAAATTAACAGTCTGGTCTTAATGGTGTTATTCTCCCTCTTTAGATAGTAATGTCAAATTAATTTTACCATGCACCAGCCCAGATTGGGCAGACTCCCACCCCTTAATTGTCTATACTTGGTCAGTTGAGCAGCAGGAGAAGAACGGAGAGAATGATGTCATGGATACTGGGTGATCACATAATTGCTCCCTGTGACACCCTAGCAAACTCCCTAATCTTTAACACAGAGATTGGGGGAATTCCTACAGCATTGCAGGGTGTATGTGACATCAGAGCCCTTCCCAGGCTCCCCTTCCCCAGGCTCCACCCCCAAAAGCTCTTAGGATTGTTGAGTGCCAGGCTGGTAATGCTGTGTCAGATGCAAAGCACAGAATAAACTTGTCTCATCCTTTCCTACCCCTATCATCTCTAGAGATAAGCACACATGGTATAATATGATTTTATGCATATTTACTGAGAAGTAAACCCTGCTGTGCTTAATAGGGCTTGCTTACTACAGACTGTATTTGGGACTTCCCTGCTGAGTTTGTGTACTGGAACTGTGGATATCAGCCACAAAATTCACCCCTGATGGGCTGAACTTGTTGGACCACCCTAATGGGCTGAACTTGTTCCTCCAGGGCTTGGGTTGAGGCGGCAGGTGTCCAAATTGCATGGGCCTCCCCTGCTCCACTTTGCCCCACTCAGTTTTTGGAGCTTCCAGTAATTCAACTGTGCTACTGATGGTGGTTATGTATACTTGCCTGACATTCTGGTCCATCTTGGGCACACATGCAGGACTCTTGTAGGAGATCCTGCTGAATTGTAACTGCCATTTTGTTGATTGTGTTATTGGGGTTTATTGGTTTTAATTATAAATATATTGTGATGTTTTACCTGTTTTATTCTGTTGTAACTCGCTCTGAGCCCACTTTTGGGTGAGGGCAGGATAGAAATATGATCAAATAAATAAATAAAATACTTCTCAATTCTGAATCAACCGCATGAAGGTCAGGTGGCATGGTAGAGTACACAGATATGTAACTGCAAACTGGTTCAACAGCATATGTCAGGTTCAAGATAGCATTCATTCTAAACTGGATAAGTAAAACAAGTATGGCTTTTTAAAATCTCTGCCCCTACAGTTAAGGGAAAAGATGAAAAATTATGCTTTTTTTAAAAAATGAGAGTCTCTCCTTTCAGAACTTTAGTATATTTCCAGATTGTCTGCTTGGTATCTATAGCCCCTTTTACGAGCCCAAAGGCAGGGGAAAAAATAGTGTTATCAAAAATGTGCTAAGCAAAAACTATCTAAGATGCAAAGAGACTGTGCTGTGATTCCTCTTTCCTTTAAGAAGAACATTCAAAGTTTTGTTTGAGTGGTTGGTTTTCCATTTATCTACACATCCATATTACTCTACAGTTCTGCTCTAAGTATGTTATTATTATTGGACTGTATCTTCCCATTGTTTTAATATAATTCACAAAGTAATAACAACAAGATTTGCAGGTGATTTAAAAAGTAATGTTAAAGTCAATGTATGATATTTTTCTAAATCCCTTGTGGGGCTCAGAGTTTGTGAAGGATGAGCAATGGACAACAGCAGTACCTCCCGCCAGGAACACTGGGCAGGAACTGCATCAGCTCCAAGCCATTGCTCTGCCAAGGCAATTTGATCTCAACTGTCAACCCTGCTGCTGCATTCCTAGGTTGTTCTTGAACAGAAACTGCCAGCACTGTTTGGTTTCGTGATATGGACAAATGGCAACAGAGGCCACATGGCTAATGCTCATTTTCCCTGAAGGGCTTCAAATGCACTCTCCAGGGGTGTGAGACTAAGCATTAACCTGTTCTAACAGAGCTTCCAAGCACAATCTCTCCTGACTGAAACCTGCTAGCCTTCCATGTCCTTTTGCATTCCCAGTGTCAAAGTCATCGATAAGCAGGTCCTGAGGGCATGCTTTGGCTAGCGCAATGGAAAAGACAAAGTATGGCTCCCTTATTAACTTTTTTTCCCAAAGTACAATGCAGCTGCATCATTTGTTCACCCATTTACTTCACTTAAATAAAGGTTGGTGGTGAGGCTTCTGTTGCATTGTGCACTCCTCCTAATTATCAGTGTATTTGTTTTAGAGACAATTAGCCACCTGGTTCATTCTCCCATTGAAGACAGGTCATCATGAGTTACATCTGCTTTCAGGACTTTTCAAGTCCAAGACATCATAAAAAAGATGATGGCTATAATGATAGAAACTGTGCAGGGTTGGGCATAAGTTTTACAATGTACCATGTTGCCAAAGAGGGTCGGGTTCCATGGCTCTTGCTGTAACTCCCTTTGATGAGTCACATGAAGATCGATGTGAGGCAAAACCCACCGTTCGCTGCCAGTGCTCCTTCAGTCCCCAAATGGCAAAGCAGCATATTTTGCAAAGGTAGAGTGAGAAAGGCAGGCAAAGTGAAACATCATATTCCCCGAGGGCACTCTAGTGCTATGAGAGAGAGAGTGACAATAAAGCATGTGGTGGTGCCTTCTTCATCTGCATAAACAGAAACTTGGTCAGACCTGTGGGTGTTTCCTTTTTATATATAGAGTGGCATTAGATTATGCAAGATGTACATTTACTTTTATAATCCCATATGCTTGAATGAAACTGTATCTAAAGTAAGAGTTACTGCAGCAGAATCTCATTAATTCTCACTAATCTGAGAGACCCTTTGCCAGTTGTGAAGTTTTGTATACAGTTGGTTGCCATTAAATGCACTGTGGTGCTAGAAGGTTCCACACCATCAGGAGGATGATGGTTTTTCTCAGCTTGGTACACCACCTATATTAGTAGGTAACAGCATTGCTATAATTTTGCTTCAGGTGGCTGAGAATAGATCCAATCCATATGTTCCAACAGTCCCAATTTGTAATACCTGTCCTCAGTTTAACTTTATTTTGCTGAGTGTTTTTTTGGGGTGCATTGTTAAAAAGTCACTGTGGGTTGCCAGGATCCTTCTGAGAGCCAATGTGGTATAGTGGTTCAGAGCAACAGGCTGTAATCTGGAGAATCAGGTTTGATTCCCCACTCCTCCACATGAAGCCTGCTGGATTACCTTGGGCAAGTCAGTTCTCTCGGAACTTTCTCAGCCCCACCTACCTCACAAGGTACCTGTTGTGGGGAGAGGAAGGGAAGGAGATGGTAAGCTGCTTTGAGATTCCTTAAGGTAGAGAAAACTGGGATATAAAAATGAATTATTCTCCTCCTCCTCCTATCTTGTGGCCTCAAGAAGTTAAAGCTCTGGGTGCATGCATCTTATCTCAAATGGACATGTTGTTCAATGTACATGAACACTAAGAGCTTAAATAAGAGCCTAAGAACCTTTTAAAAACCCTATCCTCCTTGCTTTAAATCAGTGGAGGACAGGTTGTCTCAGAGTAAATGAATAGAGCACATGTTGATCATGTCTAACAGGAAAGGGGATGTGGCTTCCATGAGAATAAAGGTGTAACATCAATATCCCTATTTTTGTAATGCTGATGGGATACAATCCTAAACCTGGTTTGTGTGTTAGGAACCAGTATGTGAGAGCTCCTCATGATTAGTCTGTTGGGAAACTTTCCTTGGCAAATGAGACAGAAGAATATGAGTATGGCTGGATTTTGTATCTTGTATGATGGAATTAGAATTTGGAGGGACATTAATGTAGAGTCCCACAGAATCCAATGCACATCATGCTGGGAGTTGAGAAAGCTGGAATCATTCCACATCCTTGGTCAAATACAGGTTCTTTAAAACTCCAAGTACTTCAAAAAGTAATGTGAGTATTCAGTCCCAAAGTGCTACATAAGTGAATAATGTTAACGTGTTCACCTACCTCTGTACAAAAAACATGTTCTTTGAAGGCTCTTCTACATTTAAGGTCTGGATTTAGACAAATCTAAGCCTGGACATTTCCCTTAAACACTGCAAGAGTGTTTTTTCTTTTAAAATTTGTTTGGACTTTTGCTGGGTAAGTCTCCAAGAAATGTTTTAAACAAACAAACAAACTTTTATTGGTATGGCTATCATGCCGTAAAGAGACATAAGAAGCAGAAATAGCATGCATGAACATACAACAATGAAGAAAGTGTCATTGGCTGTTTTGCTGCTGGTGAATTCAGCTCAGGATGAAAAAGTAATGTGAGAATACATCTCCATAGCAGTGTTCTCTCTAAGCTGAGTTTGTGTGAGCTACCTCACAGTTTTTTAGCCTCTGGCTCATTCATTTTTGTCTTAGCTCAGGAAGGATGGCTCCAGAGCAAACTAAGGGTGCAGTCACACAGTCCTTTTGATTGGGGTTCACCACTGTTCCCTCATGCATGTAAATTTCATGTTCACATGTGCTATTCCGCCTCCTGTGCCGAAGCAGGCTTACTCTCGCAATTGTTCCGGTTTTTCCTGCCCCCTGGAAAATCAAGTATTTTCCTGGCACTTGCGCTTTGAATGCACAATTTCACCCATCTGGACAGCCATGTTTTGCAATGATTGCGATTAGGGCCATCTAACTGCTCTTTGTGTGTGTGTTTTTTAAAGCTTCTGGTTTGAGTGCTTGAGTAAACATGCACTTAATAAATCCATTATTAAATGTTATTTTATGTTCATTTCTCTGTTTAAAGAGTCCACCCTTCAGAACATCCCTTTTCTCCCTGGGGAACTGATCTCTTTAGTCTAGAAAGGAGGCGGGAATGAGATGCGGGGCTACGGCAGCCTGGACAGGCGCCGGCAAGAAGGATGGCAGAGCCGGTGGGGCTGAGCCTTTTTTTGTGGGGCAATGACGGCAGCAGCAGCAGTGGCACCATCCCCCACAGCAGCAGCAGCAGGAGCATCAGCTGCCCGAGCCTGCCCAGTGGCCGGCAGGATCGCCTGGAGGGACTCAGCACAGCAGCAGGTGAGCGGGTAGTGAAGAGAGGGGCCAGCTGCATCTAGCAAGCCCAACCCGAAGAAAAATGTTCCCGATTTAATTAAAGTGGGAACAAAGCGCGATTACCTTGCTGGTGTGACCACAGCCTAATTTATGCAGTAGCCAAATTGCTCACTTACAACTTTAATGCCAGTAGCTCTCAAAGCAGAATTTTTGCTCACAAGACTCCACCGCTTAGAGGGAGCACTGCTCCACTGTGCTATATGTTGGCCTGGCTCTGGTTGGACTGAAGGCTCAGCATGAACAGAAACCCATAGTAATCGATTTTGGGTGCCATTTCTGTGAACTAATACTATACCAGAGGTCATATTGCTTGTTCAGAACATCAGTTGACAGTACTGTGAATTGTTTGCATCAGGAGCCTGTGCAATTTTACTCCAAGTCTGCATGGAAAGTGGTAGGGCTTGGCTGCCTTAATCTATATAGGTGAGAGAAGGTAATTCAGTTGGAAGACTCATCACCCTTGGTGGCGCCTGGTTAGCAAACACTTCACATTTAGGAGAGAAAGTGGTACCATGTGAAACAGAACTAATTTGTACAGAGTGAAAAGGAAAACTTACTGACACTGATTTTTAATGTGGACACTTTGGACAACAGAGGCCTGAAGTAAAAGCTACAACCAAAACATATTTCCACAGTAGACATCTATTTTTATATTGGAATATTATTTTAGATATTTAGGAATCTGTTGTAAACTTAATAAGGTTTAGCAATCATGATTTACTTCCATTGGCTTCATTCCATTTACTGTCTTAGCTTAAATATAAAGAATAATGCTCCCCCTTTTACACAACATAAACCCTATTAAAATATTTTGTGCCATACTTGGCAATACAGAACAGTCAAAGTTGGAGCTTACCATACCTTCAATACCTATTTCTTAAAAATAAAATAAAAAAGAGATATTTCAATGACGACATCAAAGAATACATCTTCCTCAACTGAAAAGAGGCATGTCTTCCGACAAAAGCCAATTAGAGAGTGAATATATTTAGTTGATTTAGACCTGGGGAAAAATGTATAGTCTTGTAAAATGGATTTTTCAAAAATCCACCCTGTGTGTTTATAGTTGCAAGAAGCCACGGAAACACAAAGATTTTGAGCTCATTGATACTTGATAGCACATGAAAGAAACATGAAGACTTTGCCATCATCCAAGGCAATAGTGATGATACTGAAATACTCTACAGACGTTATTGCTCAGCCTAAGCCAAATTCAAGTAAATGACAGCATTGCTCACAATCCAAGGTTTTTTTCTTATAAATCTCTTTGTGGTGCTACATCTTTCAACTGCTGTTGTTTTCATATGTTTTTCATGGATCATTCCTTCCATATCTGAATCTTCTCTGAAGATCTGTGCCTACCACTAGTATACTCTGTCATGGTTTCATCTTATATAGTCATAAAAGCAGAAGGATTCTTAGAGAGTATACTCAAATAAGCCATCTTGAGTAACTATCTTCAGCACTTTATGAACTGTATTAATAATGGGATTGTGTTATATGATTTTATATTGTTTTAACTGTATTTTATGCACTAACTGTGAGCCGCCCTGAGCCTGCATTGCGGGGAGAGCAGGGTATAAATATGATTAATAAATAAATAAAAGGGTTCCTCATCATGAAATATTTTGCTTGCTAGAGATCCTATAACAAAACAGAGTGTGGTATGAGCAGCTGGACACCCAGAGTCTTCTCTACTGGGATTCGTCTGCTTGGCAATGGTCACTTTTGGCTTGGGAACTCTATCCAAACCAAAAGGAGGTGGACTCGTACCAGGGATCAGGCATGAACATCCTTCCTCTGAATCCTATTTCTGCTTGTTAACTTGGCCATTGAAATATTTATTATGGCCGCAAATCCCAGCCAGGCTTTCCAAAGTATCCCAGGCTTATTCTCTGCAAAGCCCCCCTATGCCATTCCCTCAGCTGCAGAGGGCATATTTTATCTTGCATACATAAGGTTTGCTTCACAACAAAATGGTAGTGCACCAGCAAAGGATTTATTCTTCTTTCTATACTTAAAGAGCACCAGAGCTCTCACCTACTATTCTCTATGGTTATTGTATTTTTCTATTAAGGAAACCAGATGGCCATGCCTGAACTGTTGGCAATTATTGAATTATTAATGTAACATTTTTCAATTACGCAGAAAGAGGACTTAACAGAGTTTGGAATGATGAGATACTTCCACAATGGGCGGCATGAAAAAAGCAGATCAGAGCAAGAAAGGATACACCTGAAGGCAGCCGGTAAAGACACCAGCCTAGTTATTACTCCTCCTCACAACGCTACGTGAGACTAACAGAGAAAATCTCATCCTGAAAGACTTAGGAATGAGGCTTCACAGTTGAGACTTACAGGGGAAGCATAGTGGGAAGCATATCAGGAAATAAGTGGAGGCTGCAGCAGTGGGAATAGGGCAGAACAAGGTAAGGATGACTTCAGTGCCTCCCTTGAGTTCTCTCAATTGGTTGGTAGAGAAGAATGTGAGTTAAAGTCTTCCCACTCATTCTGAGGTCTGAGGGATTCAACCACTTGCTGAACAAACAAGAGTCCCTGCTTGGTGGAAGGTTGCAGTTCCTGACTCTGTTTTCTCTCTCCAGTTGACAAATGGTTTGAAAGTATCTGTTCCTACCTAGTTGAATTAACTCTTGTAGTAAGGAGGAGACAAAACATTAGCTATTGATTCAGAGAAGCAAGCTTAAGGAATAGGATTAAACCACAGAACAGAGGCAGCAAAATAGCTCCCTGCCCTTAAGTGTAGGAAGATGACATTATGAGGGAGTCTTGGGTGGGTATCTAGGGGACATATCTGTTAATTTGGGCATAAAAAGGTTGAGGCCCTCAGAGAGGCTAGCGATGACTCCTCAGTTTGATTCAGCTATAATGCTTAATCATTATATCATTAAGAAAAATCACAATCATGGTTCTGGGCTGCTGAAATACTTGCTAGTATGTCTATGGCCCAATAACAGATGGCTCATTGACCAGTGAAATACCATTAATTCACTGCCTTACCATTAATTTTCCCAGTGAGTTCAGCCCAACATAAATTATCCTTGCCTCTGTAAACTTAGGGCTGAGTGAATAAAGATGCTTCCTTGGGGAAAGCAGTGAAAGATAAGAAATAGGTCTTTATTCAACAAGCACAAAAGCAAGTTGCTCTGTTCTTGTATCATTCAGAGACATGTTGGAAAATAGATGGTCAAGGTTTTAAAGCCACCAGCTTATCAACATTTTTGCTTATAGAAACAGCGGAGGCGTTTGGCAAGCCTTTGTATTGTGTACATTCTTTAGGAGACATGGGTAGCTGTGTGAGCCAGCAGGACAAACTGAATTATAAAGTTACTGATACGTTTTTATAGGCAAACCCAAATCAATGCTGGCACTTTCAGAATCTCTCAGGACCTTTTCCACAATAGAGTCATCTGTAGAAGCCAGAATTGTTCCAAAAGGGTATTCAACAATGGTGCAGTTAATACAGCAATTTAACCGGAGTCCTATTGTGCAATGTGAGATGCAAGGGAAACACCCATCAATTAAATATACATTTGCAAAGGAAAAAAACTGATATTTGCATGGGAAAATATGCTTTGGACTATTAAAAATGGACTGTACTGCACAGTCAAACAAAAGTAATCTCGACCACCCTGTGCAATAGAAACCACAGCCATCTTTGCAGACTTGGCACAACCCTAACACTCCTTTTGGTTCAATAATATTAATTTGGAACTTCCACATAGCTATTATCAGTAGAACCAGCAAAGTGGTGATAGACTGAGGGGGTGGGGAAAGAGGGTTGAATATTACAACAGCATGGAGGGTATGTGCGTTTGTGTGCAGGCAGTGTGCCGTTGCATGATGTTTCTGCGCGCAGGCACATATTAGCCTTATACATTCTTCTCCACTAAGGTTGTGCTGCTCAGTGCCATGGAACAGGAGCATCATTTTATTTTCCTCAAAAGACAGAATAGCAGCCACATGGGTAAAGCATTCAATGGAACTCTTCTCAGAGGAACAAATGGTGGGTAACACATTTGGCTAATGTAGTTCTTGTTGCCCTGGTTTCTGGGCCCTTTCTTAACAGTACAGAACAATACAACCAGTTTATTTTGTCCCATAGTGCTAAAGTAAATTCCTATTTATTTGACTGCACTTTAAGTTGTTGACAGGTAACTGTTCTCATTATTCTACCTGATCTCTGTCACGCAAGTCCAGTCCAACTAAAAATATCTCATGCTGCTTCTGGAAGCTGTATAGCTTTGGCCTTTGCTGAGTCTCTAGGGGAAGGAAATTCTGAAGTTCTGCAGCAGTCCCAGAGAAAGTGTCTCCATGCAGCCTTGCAGAACTTATTTGGATCATTGATGTAATATGTTACCAGTGATCCAATGTCTTCAGAGGACAGATGTCAGCATTTTACACCAACTGAACTGTGTGTTAAAGGTATTCCTAAATATTATGAAACACATGCATTATCCACATAGATGTGCCTCTTACTTGGCATAGCCCTTCCCTGTGTTCTCTTTATTTGATCACACTAGAAGGGGAAATAATGGTACTGGTCTATCTAGCTGTCCGTCTGTCTTTTGCAACTCACTCCCATCAGAGTATATGTGCTTAAACGGTACTCATTCCATTGGCCTCAGGGAGGCTGGAATATTCAAGTGAAAACAAATATCACTGACTATCCCCTCCCTTCTTGCCTACCCCTTATCAGTGGCATCTCCTCTTTTCACTCCATCATGTACTCGGTCCCATTTTCTATCTGCTCTTGGGCAGAGAAGTAATGCACAATGCTGTAATATTCCTTCCCCCTTTTTTTTTTTTAAACCCCACCCTATCTCTTCTAGTTTGACTATAGACTATTTCAGACATTCAGCTTTCCCTCCACATCTTGGGCTTGAACTTTTGGTACTCATCGGGTAGAGGTGCCAAACATCTAAACCTAAACTAGAGCTTCCATGGGACACATGGTGGGCCTTAGACATGAGGGCACATGTAAATTCTACATGAGATAAATCAGCCACATAATATACAGAAAAGGATACTGAATGAACCTGGACGTGTCTTTGTAAAATGAAATTTTGTGATGAAACATATCATATGTGAAACCTCCTCAAAGTTTTATCGATAGTTGCTTTCATAAGAAAGGTATGAGTGAGTTTTATTTGAGAACTTGGAATGTATAGTTGTTAAGTCAATTTAATCAATTTTAATAGGAATTATAGCTCAGATCACAGACTTCAAGCCAGCCATCATCATGCCTCTTTAATTCTTCTAACCTATGCATTTTTACTGCATGGATAAAGATGCTTTGAACAAATGCAGTTTCAATGAATTCAATATGTCCCCAGTGGAAAGCAATCCATGCATACTCAAGACTGTATACTCTTATGGAAATGAGTAGATTTGCTTTCAAGGCAGTAGATTTTTCACTAACTCCACTAGCTTTTTATTGAAACCAATGCTTTTTTTTTGGGGGGGGGGAACCTAGAGCAGACTCATATAGAATTTACTGATTTTCTTTTCTTTTCCCATAATTAAACTCACTGACCTGAACTACAGTACTGGATGTTAAACAAAGCCTGGCTATTTTCATCAGTGCTACTGAAAGATGGTTTAAGCCATTAAATGTGTTTCATCTTCAGTAATTCACAGGATGCATAATTCAATAAACACAACCCATTTGCTATATGGAACATGTTTTAGACATCTTAGTACCATGTTGTTCCCATGTATTTGGTTATTGAGAGCATTTGGTGGCCTTAACTATTTGCCATTAATCATTTCCTACCAGCACCCACTTGCCTCCTCCTCATGCCCTTTCAGTTGCAAAATGCTACAAGAAAGGTGGCTGATCATCAATTAGAGCAGCATAGGCCAGAAACACTGAACTTAAAACATGCGTCACAGGCATATAACATTTGGAGGGGAGCTTGTTTCAGAGGGTAGCTGTGTTGGTCTGCAGTAAAACCATTGGATTCGAGTCCAGTCGCACCTTATAGACCAACAAGAGTTTCAGGTAGAAGTTTTCGAAAGTCTAAGCTCCCTTCGTCAGAAATGAATAGAAATGGAGATTTCTGAGTCCTTTTATTCTAGACAGAAGATGAGAGCGATATTATAAAGAATGTTGTAAAGGATGCAAAGTTACTATGTATGTAATCAACTTGTTTAGAGCAGAGAGGAAATGCTCGAGGGCAGAAAATTAGCATCCATAGTGAGATAGGAATCCTATGACCCTATTCAGCCTGGTCTATGGTTCTGAACTTGTGACTTAAGTTCAGCAATCTCCAGTTGTAATTTTCCCTTGAAATTTCTTTCTTTGAGGACTGAGCTGAAGGATTCAAAAACAGCTTCCCCTTAATCTTTGTCCCACATTGCTGTGTCATTTCTTTTGCTGCTTTCATGAAAAGAGAATGGCATAGTGCTAACTGGCCTGGTGTTTTATAATCAACTGAGATCCATGAGTTTTTGAATGGATCTAGCTATGTGTCCATCTAGTCCAATGCTCCCCAACATGAAGCCCACAGGCATCATGGCACCACTGGCATTTCCCTGGTGTCCACCATGTGTTTCAGGGAAGGAGGAGGGGGATATTGATTGGCTGTTCCCAGTTGGCTTCTGAGGGGAGAGAGACAGAGGAGGAGAGAGAGATGTTGGGGCAGGGAGTAATGCAGGGTATTTTACTTCCTGTATCAGCATCTCTTGTTCTCACTTTTCCTGGCAGCTGACCAAGCTCAGCAAAGGCAAGTCAAGAGCTTCTCTGCTTTACTCCCAGTTTTGAGCTTGTTTTTCTTGTGAGGTACCCATGGAGCTACAGGACTCACAGAGAGAAGTGGGGGACGGGGAGTAAAACGTTGCATTTGGCCTGGTTCTGTGTATCTGTGTTTTCTTTCCTTTGGTCATCTTCTGTGTGTTTTATTCCCACTTTCCCCAATAGGGTTGTTAGGCCTGCTCTTGTGATCCCCAGGGATTGTTGGAGGGGCAGAGCCTGGGAAGGGGAAGTGTTGTTGACACCATGATATAACCTCTGAGTGATCACCCAAAAGAGATGTCACTGGCCCCCCACTATGCTCTAAGAATTCCCCTCTATGGAATTTACCAATTCTCAGAGCATTGTATGGTATATGTGACATCCCCCCCTCCAATATTTCTTTTGCTGATCACTGGATAAAGCACAGGGAAAGGGCAGGAGTACGAGTTAGAAGAAGAAGAGATTGGATTTATACCCTGCCCTTCACTGCCCAAAGGCGTCTCAGAGCAGCTTACAAACTCCTTTCCCTTCCCCTCCCCACAACAGACACCCTGTGAGGTAGGTGGGGCTGAGAGAACTCTAACACAAACTGTCCTTGAGAGAACAGCTGTGCCAGAGCTTGTGACTGACCCAAGGTCACATCAGCAGGTGCAAGTGGAGGAGTGGGGAATCAAACCCAGTTCTCCCAGATAAGAGTCCGCACACTTAACCACTACACCAAACTGGCTCTCCATGGGCAGGTATCTAGCAGTCCTGTCCCCCACTTGGTCTTCATGTGTGGGTGTGTTTTATCCTTCCCTTCCACTTAGTAGTCTGCAATTTATGTGTATATCTCTGTGTTTATCCCTCCTTGGGCTTTGTGTCTGTGCTTATATTTCCCATCCCCTGTTCTTCTCATGTGCAATTTCTGAGCGAATACACCTCCCAACACTCCCTGAAACTCTGCTAAGAAACAGCTGCCTTTTTGGGTGGGGAGAAGGAAGACACAAGAGAAAGAGAAGAAAAAGAGAAATGGGAGATTGGGGAGAAAACTGCACCTGGGAAAAGAACTGTGAGAGCTCTTCTTCCCTCATGGAGCTCTTTTGTTCCCATTATCATTTACTGTGGAGAAGCTGGCTCAAAATAAAGCCTATCCAGAATCAAAATTGAGCTGTTAGACAGAATTTTGCAACTTCTGGATGACAGAATGCCAATGAGGTTTGATGTAAGGAAATATATAGTTATACATATTAGGGAAAAGAATCCTAACTTTATGTGTACACTGATAATATCTGAGATGAGAGTACTAACTAGGAAAAAGATCCTGGTATTGTTGTGGATAACTCACTAGGATTATTAGGTCAGGTACTGAGAATAACAATGCCAGAATCTGAAACATATACCTTTATAGAAATCCAAAGCCACCCACATTTCAAACACTGTGTACAGTTCTAACTGTCCCAATGGTTGGGAGGGCGGGGTATAAATATAATAAATACAATAAAATAAAATAGAAAAAGTATCAGAACTGGTAGAACTGGAATAGGTACAAACACAGGGTAACCCAAATGTTTGTTGAGTTGGACCACCCTCCAAACAAGTGAAGGCTAAGAAAATTATTTGGGTCTTTTTAGCTTAGACAATTAAGGGCCAAACTAGATCCATGTCTGTGAGTCCGACCTGTGGATACCACTGCTATTTTAGAGAAGAATTTGTCTATTTAAAAATACCATAAGGTGGACCAGATGATCTTGTCTCCCCCCAAGTGCCTTTCAAGTACTGAAACAGCTTCCTCACCACTGCTTGGCACTTGAAAAGGCACCGGGGGGGGATGGACACAAGATAGCCTGGTTATGCCATGCTGCAGGCCCGGGCTCTTCTTCTCTAAAATGGTGGTAGTGTCCATGGGTCACACCCATGGATACCATGACATCTAGTTTTGCCTTGAGAGAAGATATGGCACAAGTTTAGAAAACTATGCATAGCAAGGTGAAAGAGAATAGACTTCTGAGAGGTATCTGTTTGGTCACTGTGAAAAAACAGAACACTAAATTAGATAGACATTTTCCATTATTCATCTGGTCTCTGTTTTATTGATTTTAAGGGTACAAACAAGGCTCCAAAAGAATGGAGTTATGGTCCTTCCAGTTGCTGGAAGGTGGGTTTACTTAAACTCACAAATGCTGTAGACACAAGCTCTAAATAGACAACCTATCCATGCACTGACTTGCCTTGCAAGAAGGAAGAGCAGGCATGAGTAATCCACTGGGTGTTGTATACCCCCTAGTTATAAACCTGGGACAAAAGAGAGATTCATGACACATTCCTTGTAGGGCCTTTGTAAAACAGCTTTAGTATAGTGAAACTGGTGGAAGAATTGGAAATCCCTGAATACAATGTACAAACTTATGCTAATGAAGGACTAATTGTTTTATTTAAAAAGATGCAATGTATTCCCTTCAGTTCTAGAGCTAGAAACTAAACATTTAATTGCATGTTTTATTTTCAATATATGACAAACCACCAGTACACTCGTAAGCAGAGTTACAGTATTTTAAGCTTGCTGACTTCAGTTGACTTTCTTTTTTGGCTGTCAAGTCACAGCTAACTTATGGTACATGGTAGGGTTTTCAAGGCAAGAGATGTTCAGAGGAGGTTTGCCATTGCCTGCCTCTGTGTCACAATCCTGATATTCCTTGGAGGTCTCCCATCCAAATATTATCCAGGGCTAACCCTGCTTAGCTTCCAGTATCCGACAAGATCAGGCTAGCCTGGACTATTCAGGTCAGGGACTTACAAAGATATAATTCTATTTAGGAATGTACCTCATAATTCCTTTTTTTAAGCTCTTCAGTGTGTAGATGTTGTCACTGGGTTGGGATAAGAAAGAAAATGGAGGATGTATGAACAGCAGAAAGGTCTCCTAGAAATTTGTGTTACTTCTGAGACAGCTAGCACGCTATGCATTTGAAGATAAGGCCTCCAAGTTTCCAGGAAGCAAAAAACTTTGGCATTTTATGAAGAATCGAAATCTAAGTGGCAGTTTGTTCCCAAACTCTATGGCACTTTTGAGCTGGGATGCTATGCAGTTTATATCAAAACACGTCAGCAAAGGAATACAAATACAGACTAATGCTTGAATTCTTTTGTTGTGCTGAACCAAAGCCAGGGATAGTATTTATATATAAATCCACTTGTGAAATGCATAACCCTCTCAATGTGACTTATATGTCAGAAGCTTAAAGAGAATTCAGCTGATTGACAGAAACCACTGCTCTTACAATGTCGGCATGTATTACTGTGCTTATGCCAAAACTTTTTTTAAAAGAAGTGCTGGTTGTCATTATTTGTTGGTGCATTAGACACTCATGTCTGAAAAATACTTAACTTGCCAGGATTGGTGGGTACTACAAAATCTTAGGCAGGTAAATGGATCCTGGAGCCTGTCAAGTTTGCAAAAAAGAAAAAAGAGAGAGAGGATTAAGTTTTCAATCTTTGACGTTGCTACCCAAAACAGTGTGGGGTCAGAACTGCCTTTGATTGAAAGGGAAAAAGCCCAGAGGAAATTAAAGGAGGCTTCTGCTATAGAAGCAGTCAGTCATTTTTTTCCTCACCAACCCACTATACATCAAGGAACTGACAGTTAGCACATTCTCCAAATAGATCTGCAGCAGATTACAAACGTCTTTAAGTCTCCAGCACACAGGTGTTATGTACTTTTATAGAATAGCTGGGATTAACACAGGCTGTGGAGCTGCATGAGAGAGGAGTCACAAGGAAAGGAAGAGTGTCATGTACAGGATTCACCCAGCAATGTCATCTCCCCATTAGCTAATGCAACACTCTCACTTTCCCTTTTGACACTGTCATTAGCACATTTGCCATCCCTTCTGGAGCCTGTGTGAGTCAAAGGCACTTACTGTTCACTGTCTATGCATCAGACTGAGGCAGTGGACTTAAAGTTACACTCATGGGACGGAAGGAGAAGACTGTAGGATGACCTGTGCATGTCTGATGGACATATTAATCATGCATATGGTTATAGGCATACCTCAGGCTCCTGCCTTTCATGTGGTATAGTGGTCAGTGTCCAGGTTCTAAAACCCCACATTGCTACAAATATCATTGAGTGACCTTGAGCTAATTATTATCAGCCTGACTTACCTCAAAGGAGAGAATAAAATAGGTATGGGAAACCCATGCACGCTGCCTTGAGTCCCTTGGAAGAAGGGTAGGATAAAAAGCAGACACAGAAGTGTGTACACAGTTTCCAAACTGGTGTCTACATGAACTGGCCTCTTAGGAGTCCAACAAAAACACATCCCATGCTAGTTCTTCAAGATCCTGGGCCTTTTCCAGATCATTTGTGTTAGCATCCTGTTGTTGTTGTTGTTGTTGTTGTTGTTAGAGCCTTCAGTAAACAAATTGCTGTCCCTGATCTTTAAAACAGTGCAGTCACATTATGGGTCAAAGGTGATAGTAATACCTTTATTATACTGAATACGCATACAGTGAGGCACCACTAAGGTTATACTACAACACCTTTTATTAGGATCTACCCAAATTGCACACAACAGAGAGTAGGCTTTTGAGTTCTCCAGAGCTCTTCATCAGGCTGGATGTAACAAAAGGAGAGGTGAGGGAAGAGAAGACGATGAAATGGTCAGCCACTGTCTTTCCTGCATTCATGCACAACATTCCAGAGCAATTCACACACATTTGTGAATGTAGAAAAGAGCAAGAGTCCAGTAGCACCTTAAAGACTAATGAAATATGTGGCAAGGTATGAGCTTTCGTGAAGCTCCTCCCCTGCCATATATTTCATTAGTCTTTTAGGTACTACTGGACTCTTGCTCTTTTGTACTGCTACAGGTAGACTAACACGGCTACCCATCTTGATCTATCTCCATGGAAGGCAGCACATTTGTGAATGCTTTGGATCTGCTTTGTTGCAGCCAAAGACCAGGGTACATGCAGGGATGCAACCACAGCTAATTGGACTGAGAAGTTTCTTGGAACTTTTAATGTTAGAATTGGTGTCAAGTCATCATTTGTTCGCTTCCATCCTACTTGGTAGACTGTAGATGTATCATATGATATGCAGTTGCAGATAAACACTGAAGAAATATATGCTTGCAGAAATGGTTGGTAATAACATTGTAGTGTCATTTGTAGCTGTTATTGATTGAAAAAAAGCAGATACATACTTTCTAGTGTCATCCTGCCATAACCTGGATGGCCCAGGGTAGCCCAACCTTGCCAGATCTCAGAAGGTAAGCAGGGTCAGCCCTGGTTAGTATTTGGATGGGAGACCACCCAGCAAACCAGCTGTCAGTGTCTCTTGCCTCAAAAACCATATGGGGCCATCATAAATCAGTTGCAACTTGAAAGCACTTTTCACCACCATTACATTTCAGGTTAAACCAGTTTAATCCTAGGGCTCATATACATAGGAAGTACCGGTGGTGTACCTAGCCTATTTGGTACCCAGGGAGGATAATTTTTGAACACCCCACCTTGTCTACTTTTTTTTCACTGTCACATCACAGCTGACTATTGATGACCCCGTAGGATTTTCAAGGCAAGAGATGTTTGGAGGTTTGCCATTGCCGGCCCCCACATCAGCCCGGCTTAGGTTCTGAGATCTGACCAGATCAGGCTAGGCTGGGGCTATCCAGGTCAGGGACCCTCCTCTATATGACAAAATTATTTTCAGTAATAATTATGAAATAAAATGAATAATAATAATGGCCAAAAAAGAAACACAGACAGTGAAAATTTATATATATATATAAAATTCCAGAAAAAAATCAAATTCCAACATGCTATTCCATCACAAGAGTGAGTGTGGTGTAGTGGTTAAACTCTCAGGTTTGAATCCCCACTTGTACCATGGAAGCTTGCAGGGTGACCTTGGGCCAGTCACATTACTCTCAGTCTAGCCCTGATGTGGATGGCCCCAGGACAGCCTAATCTTGTCAGTTCTCAGAAGCTCAGCAGGGCTAACACGGAGGCAGGCAATGGCAAACCACTTCTAAACATCTCTTGCCTTGAACAGGTCCATAACCAGCAGTGGGGCGCACAGGGCAGCGCCCACTATCGAATTTTCAGCACCCCCACCCCTATATCCACCTTTCAATTGTAATTTTGGCAGGGTAGCAGCACTGGCCCAAAGTGCATGTGACTAATCTCCAATTCCATGGCTTGAGTCCTTCTTCCAATCCTCCTTGTCTTGATTCCTTTCTCCTTGGATTAGTCTTCTCCTTGATTCCTTGATTTTTCCTGGGATTAGCTGGCATGGCCAAGTGGCCTCAGCAAAGCACCTTAATTCCTGGAAGGACAAATGATGTGTGACCTTATAGCAGGAGCCGAGCCCGAGCCGTGGTGTCACTGCCTGTATAGGCTTATGGATGTACTGGTTTTTAAAATATTTCTTCTTCTGATGTGACTGGTCAGTTCTCACTACATTGTATCTGACCAGGTCACTATAAAACGTTAGTTTCTTTGGGGTTTTTGGAGGACAACTGCCCAGTGTAATTCCTTCACCATAAAGTCAGGCACCAGTATGTGTAAGAGTTAAACAGTACACTTCTTTATTTCTCAGCAAGCCCAACAGGGGGATGGGATGTATTTACACAGGATATTTTGTTTCCTTGTAGAATATAACTTTTCACTTTGCCTTCACATAGGCTGTAGGCTTATCACTCTCAGTTTTATATAGATGTTCTTCAGTACACTAAACACACTTATGACCACACTCTCCAGTAACTGTTTTGTGCCTGACCTTTGGACTTTATGTGTCTGGACCCTTTGAGTCTAACTGGACACTTTTCTAGACTCCTCCAGACCCTTAGCCTTTTCTCTAGTCAGCTCTACAAGTTCTTTTGGAGCAATGTATCTGGTGTCTGTGACCACTGAGGTCTTATACTGTTCATTCTCTGTTCACTCTCCTCTTTCCTTTAGAGGGTACTAGTGCAGAGTTTATTCAGCTCAGTTTTCCACTCAAAACCGATATCAGGCTGTTTCCACAGAGCCACAGAGGTTTTGTTTCACCTCAGAGCTATTCAGTTAGCTGACCCTTCTCTGCTAACTTCTCTTCCAACTCTCTTTTTCCAACTGTCAGCTCCCAACTGTCAGTTGTCTACCGTTATCTGTCACTCTCTGAGAATTCCGAGCCAAATGGCCCTCTCTCTTCTCAGTCAGGTGACTCAGCAGCTTCTTTGTTTACCTGCTGCTGTCCACAAATCTGTAATTCCGTCACAGACCTTAGCAGTGGATTTTGGGTGGAGCCCTGGGTTCAGGCCTTGTGGCTGCAGGCAGCCTGGGAGGCATGCAGCTTCAACTGGCTGGCCAGCTGTCAGATGGGAGCCACGCCTGTGTGTGCCACAGCATCAACCTGGATCTGCAAGCCACTGACTCCACAGCCCCAGCAGAGAAGCCAGAGCTAGCAGCCAGAGCACAGCCATGGAGTCCAGCCCAGCCAGACCCACTCGTCACATTCTCCTTCTTCTCTTGCTTCTGCCAGACTTAGGCTGCTGCTGTTTCACTCTGTTGTTCTGGGACCAGCAGCTGTGCAGCCCTGCAGCTCTCCCAATCAGGACTGCCTTTGCTCATGGTGGCTCTGGCTGGCCAGGGCAGGCATCGGGAGCAAGCTGCCCCAACTGAAAAGATCTGGTACCCGGAGAGCCATTCTCTGGATGGATGCTCTGATCTCAGCTGCAGGGCAGTTATCAGCACTGAGACCAGGCCTGTAGCCTCCCCCACTTCCTCTTCCTCCCCTGCCCCATTAATTTAATTTAGTTTAATTCACAATACCCGGCACCTCCCACCCCAGAAAAATTCCTGGATGGGCCTGGCCTTGAAAAACCTACAGGGTCACCTGTGACTTGATGGCCAAAAACAAAACAAAAAAACCTATCACACCATTTGTGTTCTGATCAGGCACTTGGGAGGGACCCTGTTTTCCATTTTGAAGCCTAAGAGCTGACCATCCCAAATATCTACAAGGCATTTTTGAGAGCTAGGAGTCTGCCTTTGTACTAACGTTTACTAACACTAGCCAAAGCATACAAAACAGTGATCACAAGCTTCACTGGATTAGATGTTAAAAAACACACTACCCCCCAAAGTAGATGCCCCCATCCTCCATTGTTCCAAAAGGACTGAAGTCAAGCCAGTAGAAACTGAAGGGAGGCATTTTTCAAGCCTTGCAGAACCAGTGTAATGTACAGAGTAATCAGCAGTACTAGTGTAATCACAGGATGCCCAGCAGAACCCATTGCCATTGTGGCAGTGCCAGCTCAACAGGACTCATGTCAAGCACAGAATCATAGTCCAAGCAAGGGGGGAGGGTTGTAAGCCCAGCAGAACCAGTGTGATGTATAGCGCCCAGCAAACCCAGTGCAATTGTGGCAATGCCAGCTGATGTTAAGCACAGAATCACAGTCCAAGCAAGGGGGCAGGTTGTAATCCCAGCAGAACCAGTGTAATGTACAGTGCCCAGCAAGCCTAGTGCCTTCTGTTCATCATATTAATATATGTTTCCTACTATACTACTCTTAAATACATTCTGTCACTGAGCAGGATATGGAAGAGAAGGTCTTGAGACAAAGAAATGAAAATAGGGGGGGCATGGAACAATTAGGTGAAGGGAGACAGAAATGAATGAGAAAAGTGTGGAAAAGAGGGAGAGAAATTAAAAGAGGGAAAGTTTGTTTTATCTTGCTGCAACACCCTTACTACTGCTTTGCATGATCTGTCTGAGCTGGGTGCAAGGAAAGGAAGAGAGAAAGGTTAGACTATTGGAGATAATGACCTGCAGGCTGGCAATTATCATAGCAGCTATTAGCGTGCTGGCTCTGTTGTTGTTAAGCAAGTTTGTGTCAGTCTTGGAGCAAGGGAAGTTTCACTGATCCTAGTGTGGGTTTTGCTATGCTCAGACTTCCCTGCAGCTCTGGTGGCTGCTGTCAGAACTGCATTTTAAAAATGAATGGAAAGACATTAGGCTGTACTCGGCATGACACTGGCTTTGAGAGCCCCCTTCAAAGGCCTTCCTCAATCTGTGCCTGGGGCAGACTCCCCATCCTGCCCTTGGTACACCACTGGGAAGTACAACAGATTCCCCTGTAGCTATTATAGCATCTTGTTTGCTATGCAGGTAAATAACAGTGCAATCCTATGCAGGGAAATCCTATTGAAACTGATAGGTCTAGACAAGAATACCTTTGCATAAGATTATACTAAATAGAGTGGTTTTATCAGGTAGTTGCGAGTCTTTCAGCAAGAACTTCAATGCCGTCTCCTTGCTTTGACTGAACATGGCTGATATCATCTCATGCCCCAAAGTGGCCCAAATAATGTGTAAATGCTATGCTCCTATCCCATTTGTAATGCCTATAAGCTCAAAATGAAGTCCGGCATGATATTTGTTCCAGGTTTCATTGGGAAAGTTTCTTATTTTGGATGTGCCTACACTGATAACAATTCAAGTAACTCTGTACCTTCACCAGCAATAGCCATATGATGACCATGACCAGATATCTCAAGGGCACTGAATTCTATCATTCACCATCTGCCTGCTTAACGTTAAGGCCAGCATGTGAGATATTTAAAAACCTTGAAGTTATTCTTATTATTCTAGAGAACAGCACTTTAAACGGGACTACTTCTCATGTTAGCAACAAACAATATGTTGGCTGATGTAGCTTTGATTGCTTGCCATCTTTACTCCTTACCTTTTGTTGTAATGATACCCATTGAATATTATCATTGCATGTTTGCCATTGTGTATGGCACACAGGAATGTATACTAAGGAATAAGATAAAGAAAAAGGTAACCCTTTTTGTGCTGTTATGCTTTTTTATAGGTTATTAAGGACCCAGGGCTATTTTTGTGCAGGAATGCACAGGAACGGAGTTCCGGCTGGCTTCAGAGTTGGCCACGCCCACTACAGCCAAAACTTCTGTGCGCGTAGCTACAGAGGGAAGGCCTGGAGAGTGACCCCCCCCAGAGACTCCAAGGCAGGCGGGCCGGGGGGGGGGCCCTGGAAGGATCGGGGAGGCATTTAAATGCCTCCCTGTGCCTTCCCTGGCCTGTCCAAGGGCCAGCTTGCCTGGGCTCCCAGCAGCAGTGGGGTGCCCAGGCAAGCCAGAAGGCATGGGGTGTGACTTAATAGGCTAATGAGCTGTGCTGTCAGGGGGGTGGCCTAATATGCCAATGAGTTTCTGCTGCTGGGTGTGGCCTATTATGCTAATGAGTTCCTGCTGGGCTTTTTCTACAAAAAAAGCCCTGTAAGGACCTATGATACAATTTAAAAGGTAGTCCCCACCCACAAAGTGGCAGGCATTGCCAAGTAACTGAGGGGCACATGATGCACAGATCTCCATCATCTTCCTTACATTCTGGTTAATACATTTTTCACATGCCAACATAATCAAAGAATGATAAGGGTATTTGGTGCAAACTTGTAGCATAGTTTGCCAGCTGCTCCTGACTTTTGACACCCAAGAAAGACATAAGCAGATGGAATCTTTTAAAATACGCAGTTGTTGAAGAGAGTTTTTCAACTGTGTGAGAAAGACTGCTTAATTAGCTTTCATATTAAGAGGCTGCTCGCAGTTGACAAAACTGCTCTTCTGTCCATGCTTGCAGTACTGTTCTTTTGCAAATGACTACGCTGTATATATGCATGGATTTAACAGAAGTGAATATTCATACTGAACTTGTTAACATAAGACTGGGTTTCAGTACATGGTGAAAGTCATGCAGCCATTCCAACCAGGAGAGAAAGGAAGCTTCACGATGCTGCTGCTTTATCACAGGGTGTCTTGTTGTGAAGCATTTCCAGATCTTGAACTGTGACAGCATCCACTTTGGTAAGGCAGCCACTTTAAGGTCTTGGCTTCTGGGGCTCTTAGGATGCCAGCACACACACTAAATAATCCACTTTCAATTCGCTTTCCATGCACTTTCAAACTGGATTTTACTGTGTGAAGTAGCAAAATCCAGTTGGAAAGTGCACAGAAAGTGGATTGAAAGTGGATTATTTAGTGTGTGTGATTGCAGCATTATAAACATTTAAGTGTAGTTGCCCAGAGTTAAAAATGTCCAGAGTTACACAGTACCATTGCAGACTGTGATGTCACCATGCCTTCACACACACCATTCCCATAACATGAACAGGTCCAAAGCCACCTAAAAGGTGAAAACGTTTAACATATGCAAAATGTGTTGAATAAATGCACTTGGGCTGAGGACAGACTGGCAGTTTGCAGCAGGAGCCAGTCATGGCAAAAAAGCCACAGAATAAACTGTTCCGGGTTTTCCCAGTCACACAGTTTGGACTGATGCAGGAGCATACCAGGAGGAGGTGCGCGGGAGCGTTCAGACTGCTAGCCTAGACAGGGCCGGCCCCAGGTGTCTGGGCGCCCTAGGCAAGACAGCCTGGTGTGCCCACCCCACGGGGATGCCAACCTCCCAATGGGGCCTGGAGACCGGGGGGGGTGGAGCGCTGGCCTTCCTGAGCACGCCGCACTAGCGGCGTGCTCAGAAAAGCCAGGAAAGGGGCGGCTGTTTGAACGGCTGCCCCTTCCCAGTCCCAAGGCCAGCTGGAGATGGGGGGGAGAAGCGCCGGCTTGCGCCCCTTCCCTCCCAGCCCCAGCTGGAGACGGGGGGGAAGCGCCGGCTTTCCTGAGCACGCCACAGTAGCGGCATGCTCAGGAAAGCCAGGGAAGGAACGCCCGTTTGAATGGGCGCCCCTTCCCTCCCAGCCCCAGCGCCGGCTGGAGACCGGGGGTGGGGAGCGCCAGCTTTCCTGAGCACGCCGCAGTAGCGGCATGCTCAGGAAAGCCAGGGAAGGGGCGCCCGTTTGAATGGGCGCCCCTTCCCTCCTAGCACCGGCTTCACGGGGGGCGGGGGGCGCTTTGGCGCCCCTGTGGGCCCCAGCGCCCTAGGCGAGCGCCTAGGTCGCCTAGTGGGCGAGCCGGCAGTGGGCCTAGAGGTGCGGTTGTAAACGGCTTTTTCCTGGTAAATCAGCTGGATGCCTATGTGTGTATGGGCGCATGAGCGCATGCGTGCTCATGCTCTCATGTGCCCCTACACACATAGGCATCCAGCCAATTTGGGGAGGATCCTGCTATGGTGGCACTGCATTGGGTGGTAGAGCGGAGCACAGCCAATCATATCACTGCTCCCTTATGCGCAACACAGGTTGCTCCTGGCTTTTCCGCATAGCGTTCACACTGCCAGGAAGTGGACAAACACGGCATAAAGGCACTCTTTGGGGATTTGCTACCACTTTTATGAGGTATCTATTAAATGTGGGAGCTAAGTGGAACAGCACGGGTTGCCTATGGGTGGGGAACGCCAGGCAGATGTGCCTGTGTGAACGCTCCCTTTAATCCACTTTTAAAATGTCGCTGAAACGAGGGCAAATTGCCAGTCTGAACTCAGCCTTGGTTGGGGAGTATCAATTCACTGCAGAGTACCAACAGTAGTAATTTTTCTCTTTATGAAAGCTTAAGAGCATATGAAGAGTACGAAGCCTGCCAGTGACTTCTCTTGGACCAAACCATTTTTGTAGCATTACCAAAAGCCCAACCTGACTTGGAGATGAAAACATATTTGGACAAGAAGACGGTATTCCTGTTTGGTCCCTGCATCTGTTAAATATCTTCATTATGCCGCATGCTAATTTGCTGCCCACCCTCTAGCTATATGTATGCACTGGTAACTTCCATTACATTGTACCTGAAGAAGTGTACATGTACACAAAAGCTTATACCATGAATAAAACTTTTGTGGTCTTAAAGGTGCCACTGGACTCAAATTTTGTTCTGCTGCTTCAGACCAACATGGCTACCCACCTGGATCTATCAGTAAGGAAGTCACAGCATTTCCTCATATGACAGCTGTTGTTACCCAGGAAGACACATTTGTGGCCTTGGCTGGGAGGGCGGGGTAGAAATCCAAGAAATAATAAATAAATAAATAAATAAATAAATAAATAAATAAATATGTGTCCTTTTAAATGCTAGTATTGGTTGGACTTAAGGTCCAATGCACTGGAGTGTGCTTGGGACAATATTTGGGGAAAGACAGAAAGAAAGAGAGAGAAAACTTTAACCTGATCTTTATTGTATACAAAGGTTAGATAGAAAGACAAAAAGGGAAGGCAGATTTCAAAGATGCAATTCAAAAAATCTGCTACACCAAATCAGAAATAAGTGTTAAGCGATCAAACAGTTCCTAGTAGAAGTGGTTATGAATAGCTAGATTTGTCCATCCACAGTCTAAGCAGAACCAATCCATAAATGTATGTACAGTGTCACAGTGTCCTCAAAGAGAGGGAAAGGAAGGGAAATAGTGGTGAGAGAATGAGTTGCAGCAGAAGCTGAAAAAGGGGTCAGATTGACTGGCAGTCTAGAGAGAGAAGAATTTAACTTTAAAGAAGGGTGTGGAATGAGTGGGGTGCAGAACGGGGCTTTGGAGTTTGGCCAAAAGAGGTTAGGAGGGAAAAGGAGAGGGGAGAGAGAGGCAGCACAATGCTCAGGATCTGATAGGGTGAAAAGGAGGGAGAGCTGATGGAGGGGGGGAGTAATCAACAGTGTCAGAGATGAGGGCATGGGGAGCTAAAGAGTGAGGATGACTGTGGAGAGAAAAAGAATGTGGAGGAGGGAGAGGGATAGAGAGAGATTACCCATGAGAGAGAGACAGACAGAAACAGACAGGGGTTTATATCTTGCCTTTTCCTGAGGACTGAGCACCATCAAGAGCCATGGTGATAGAAAGACAACCCAGGGGTAAAACTGAACATATAATCATGAGTTTCAAAATGTGTCCTTTTATACCCAGAGTATGCTCCTTTCTGCCAGTGGTGGGAACAAGATTTTCTGAGTATTTGGATTACTCCAAAAGAGATACTAATAGGTCAGGAGATGAAGTTATCCTGTTGCCTGAGGACTTGATTAGTTTATGACACAGGTTTGTATTGTTTAGAAACTTGCTGAATAGAATGGAATGTCAGGTTATCCTCCCACAAACACTGGTGATTTGTTTTGGCCTGGGTAAGGGGAGATCTCATGGAATGATAAGACAAGCCCTTGATGAAGAGTTGTGACACTTTCTCATGGGGACCTTTTCACTCTATTGCCCTTGGATTCCTACCATTATTCTCTGGAGTCTGCCTATACCTTTGGTATCGAAGGCCCCAGGAATGTAAAGTAACACTATCACAAATATACTGACAAATTGATATCTTGTGCAGCTTCAATCCGAGCCATTGCACAGTGTTCTTTAATAGTGTTGCGCTCTCTCTCTCTCTCTCTCTCTCTCTCTCTCTCTCTCTCTCTCTCTTTTTGGGATGAATTTTACTACTTGCAATAAGAAAGTGGGTGATGGCCATATTGGTTGAAATGCCATCAGGATTTAGTAGAAAGTTTACTATAATATATTGTTACTGTACCTGTATGAAAAAGTTAGACTCCTTAAATACTGCTTTGCCCTTTGCCCTCCAAAAGTAAGGATTCTACTGGACTAATAGTTCTCTGAGGGCTTCATGGGAATATTCTGGCTTTATTTAATTTAAATGCATTCTCAAGCCACTGCAGGATTAAAAGCATGTGTATTACCGCTTACCAAAGTAATAGTAAGGGTTTTTACTTTTTTTTTAAAGCAAACTTCTAATGTCTAACTTTTTAATTTTTACCATAACACCAGCTGGCTTATAATTAACTGCTGGCATCATCAATATCTCGTCAAAGTTAATGAGTTTTTTAACATAATTTTAACTGCTCTGAAGAGGTTATGGAATTAAAAGGAGAAAAAATTATTTATTCACAGAAAACAGAAATATTAGACATCTGAATATAAAATGATGAAAAAAATAGAAACTTTAAAGTTAAGGTCAGAATTGCATGCTTTTGAGTTTATCCACCCTACCAGGAGGGTGCGAGATTATCTAAAATATTAAAAAACGATGGATGGTGTGCTGCAGTCATATTCAGAAGCACTGCTATCATGCTAACCATTAAGTAATTTAGTTCTGCTAATAATGGTAGCAGTAGAATGTCAGGATTTAGAATGGGAAATGCTAGTAGATTATAACTCTGGTGTAACAAATGAGTTATTTTAATGTCCCAGGAGAACCTGGCAGAAATCTGAAAATGAGACAAAACATAAGAAATGTTATTTAGACATACGACACAGTCACTGTGAACATAATTAAAGTATTTCTCAAAGAAGCTCTTTGCCTTCTCTTGGCAACATTTTATTCATAAACATGTGCTCCTCTCAGTAGATGAGCTTTTGATTTTGGGTGTAAAATGTACATAGTATGATTAGTAATCAAATATTCCTTGGCTGTTTAGGCACCAACATCTTTGGCAAATGGTTTCATTTTTGTCTGGTTTAACCATTGCTAAGCATTAGGTTATTAGATGACATGAATACTGCCTGTGTCTTCCCTGCCCTCAAGATGGTAATGAATGTCATCATGCCCACAACTCTTGAATGGTCTAGAGCAAGGGTGTCAAACATGTGGCCTGGGGGCCAGATCAGGCCCTCGGAGGACTGCAATCCAGTCTGCAAGGCCCTGGCTGTTTCCTGTTTCCTTTTCCAGTGCTACAACACAGCTTACTTTACCAGACTCTCTCAATCACACAGGCATGATAGATAGGGAAGCCTCTCCTGTGTGATTGAGAGAGTCTGGTAAAGCACTGGCTGAGGCTCCTCCCCCTCCTCCTCCCAGGGGGTGGGAGCGAACCAGGCAGAGCTTGCTTCCTAGCCAGGCAGCAGGAGACAAATGGAAGACTTTCATTTCTTCCACTGGCTGAGGCTCCTCCCTGAAGGGAGTGAAGGAGAGCTTGCTTTGCTGGGCTGCCTCAATCACATGGCAGAAATACCAGACACTTTTAAGACCAACAAAGTTTTGTTCAAGGTATGAGCTTCTGTGTGCCTTGCTACAGTGTGTGTGTATTCTGTTGGGCTCCTTATGCTATGTGTGTGTGTGTTTTGTTGGGCTCCTTATGCCAGGGCTCTCCTGGGTGCAACTGGATTCCCTCCCCCTTTTCACTGTGTTCATGCCCTCATGATCCAGTCTTTCTCAGTAAGAAAGCAATGTGAACTATTCTAGAGGAGGAATAACAACAAGCCAGTGAGGTGGATTAGGCTGAGAGTGAATGTCCAGACCAAGTTCACCCAGCACATTTCCTTTGTAGAAAGTTGTAGTTATTTCTCTGGGGAAGAAGTTTTGTGTCCAAGCATATAGCTTTATGTCAGGATGCCTTCTCATGCTCTTGACCAGCACATGAAGCAACTTATTTACAAAAGCTCACAATGTCCAGCCATTTTATGTTTTCCCCTGGGTCCTGCGCTTAGAGCACTGAGCATGAGATTTCTGTAATGAATGTCAGTAAATCAAAAGTAGGCTTGCAGCTTACAGATACATACCTGCTACAGCTCAGACATTTTGATGCAATAATTTAGAGCAAGAGGTGACAGTTATTAGAGACTGTGAAATAGACAAAATATTGCAAGAATGCTAGTGTTTAAAGCATGTTTTATTTAAAGTTTTTCAGATCTTTAATTGTGTTTGTCTGTGTCCTTTATAAAAATTATATCTCCACTACCTGACATTACATTTTATGACACACATGGCCCAGCCCAACAAGGTCTCCTTTATGTCAGATCTGGCCCTCATAGTGAGTTTGATGGCCCTGGTCTAGAGTAGCCATAAGATAAACAATAACAGTCATACACTTTGAACGATAGTGGGCATGCTCCATAGCAGCACAGGTGGACTTTTTAGTGTTCCCTACAAAAGAATTTGCACATAAAAAACTACAAGAATAGCCCTGAAAGACTGCATGATGGCCAATGATTACATTTAGAAGAAATCTCTTTTCAGCTTCCTCATCACTGACTTTGGTTTTCCCATTTCCATCTAGTTTCCTTCCCAGCTTCTTGCTAACATGGCTTGTTCATTCATGCTGCTCCAGCTTGGCTCCTTCTACATGCTCTCTACACTGATGCTGCTTTGCCTCCCCCCTTACCTGCTTACTAACCTGTTTTGACCCCTTCCTTCCTTCTGAAACTCAAGGCAGCTTAGAATATAAATAAAACATTACAAAAACACAATAAAAACAATTGTTATGAAACCCATATGAGTCACAGATTAAAAATTCCAATTAGGAATGCCAATAATATGGAGAGCTAAACAGCAAGAATCAATTAAAATGCAGTCCTAAATAAAACTGTTCTCAACTGCCTCCTGAAGAGCGACAATGAGGGGGCCAGGCACACCTCCCCAGGGAGGTTGTTCCATAATCTTGGGGCTGCCACAGAAAAGGCCCTCTCTTGTATATCCACCAACCAAGAGTCTTTAATTGGTGGGACAGTCAGGATGGCATCTCCCCAACTATCCTCACAAAATGCAGCTGAACTCTCTAGAGTTTTGTGGGTGGAGAGGAGGGTGATATCTGCACATGCACAGATGTTGCTATTAGCTTTGTGGGGATTGTACCACCAAATTAAATTTCTGTTTTACACAGGATTTTTTGGCAAATCATTCCCCCAGTTTTGTAGAATACTCCAACCTAATAATGTTATACCTGTTATACAGATTTGCCTAAATGCACAGGGACCAGCCCTGGCACCCTTTACCTGGGAAAACTGTGATCCAGTTGCACAGTGCTAGTTGCCAAGGTGGGCCCAGTTGCACAGTGGGGAACCAGCAAAGACTTGTGAAGGGCACTCATTTTCCTGTCTCAACTTTCCTACTCTATTTCTTCTTTCCCTCCACCTAACAGCCCCCATATCCCCAGTCTTCTCTGTTTCCTTTTCTCCTCCACACTTACCTACCAACATTTGATTAGACAGTGGTCACACTCCTTAATAAGTGACTGTGTTCTGTTACACAGAATTGTTTAAGGCTTTGGGTAGGTGTAATTGTATGTGGAATGATTTCTGTTTCATTTTCATTAGAGACTGCAGTCACACACATTAAATAATCCACTTTCAGTGCACTTTCCAACTGGATTTTGCCAGTTCATGCAGTAAAATCTAGTTGGGAAGTGCACTGAAAGTGCATTGAAAGTGGATTACTTAGTGTGTGTGACTGCAGCCTTACTTCCATTGTTATAATGTAGTTCCATTGATGATTTATGTGGTCCTGATGAAGACTGAGGAAACTCCTGCCACTCCAGAATAAGATGCTGAGTACCGTAGGAATCTTCTTGAATTTTTGTTACAAAGGATTTTCAGACCTTTTTGTACCAACTGGGGACGTTACCACACTTATGAAACAAGTTGTATTGAGACAGAACTATACTTTATTGTTGCAGTCTGTTGTCTTTACAGTTGTTATGTACTGTTTTCAATAATTTGAACTTACATTGACTATTATATGGTGTTTGTTCTATTGAACCTCCAGTTGGTGGCAGGAGATCTCCAGCTATAACAACTGATCTCCAGGTGACAGAAGTCAATTTACCTGAAGAAAATGGTTGCTTTGGAAGTTGGACTCTATGGCATTATGCTCGAAGCCCCGCCCCCTCAGGCTCCAGGTATTTCCCAACCCAGAGCTGACAATCCTACCTTGGCACCACTACCAAAGGAGGGTGAGAGAGTGGAAGAGGCAGTCTGCCTGACTCTGACACTCCATCCCAAAGGCAGAGGGATGGACAGGCACTACTTCCCTTGTCTCACCCGGGCCAGGAATGGCCTCCTTCATCTGCCTTGCTTCACCTGGTGTGGGGCTTGGCCACCATTAGCCTTGCTTTATGTGAGCTGAAAGGGAGCAAAACAACCATGAGGTATTATGCCAAAAAATTCTTCATAGACTTATAAGTTCTTTTCCAATATCCAATTTACTTGGAGCAATTCAAATACATCAACATGATAATGGACCATGTATATCGTGTCTTGTTTCATATACAAACTTTATCAGAGTGGGTAGTATTGAAATTCCTATGTAATTTTGATCCATTTGGCAAACATTATAGTCCTTTCTCATAGTAGAATTCATCAAATCCACTAGTGTAATGCCGGTTGTTTTGCTCCCTTTCAACTTACATCCCATCATCTCTCCTTGGTTTGCTTTATATGAGGTCTGGCTGGGCTCAGCTGTCTGCCTCACTTTGCCTCCTGTGAGTTTGGTGCCACCATCTGCCTCATCTCATGCGAGGACCAGCTGGGCATCATTCTCTGCCTCACCTCATCTGGGGCCTGGTCAGGCACTGCTGTCTGTCTCATCTATTGTGGGGCCTGGCTGGGCAATGCCATCTGCCCCACTTGTTTCTCATGGGGCTCGACTCAGATGCTGCAGTCTGCTTTATCTTGTATGGGGCATGGCCAGGCAAGCATCTCCTTGCCTCAAGTAGGCTGAGACAGGCACTACCATCTCCCCCACCTCACCTCTCATATGAGGCTCCTGTAGGCCAGGATCTGTCTGTCCTGCCTCACTTCAGGCTGGCTGGGCACTGCCTCTCCCACTGTGCAGGGGGCTTGGGTGAGTCAGGCTCATTCCTTTTGTTTGAGAGCTGGCTGGCCCAGGTGTGGATGGGAGGCCATTGACCCACTGGGAGGCATCCAGGTACTCTCAATGGTCAGTCTTGGCCTTGCCTGTGCGGTAAATTAGGCTGAGAAGGTCTAACTGGCCCAAAATTACCCAGTGAGTTTCCAGGGCAGAATGGGGATTCAAGGACCTAGTTTGAAAAATTGCTTTTTGGGGTGAGTAATGTTGAACATTAGCAAGCAGCCTCACCTAACTGAGTCAACCCTTTTTCTGACAGAAACCAAGGTTTCTGTTGTAGTTGTTCAATAACAGCCACTGAGGGCATCTCTTTCTCAAAACTACAGGCACCCCTTTTATCATTTGGGGCCCTCCCCTTTTTAGATTTAAGTTTTTTCTGCAAACTTGGGACATTGTTCAGATTTGTTCATTCATGGGGCCAATCTTCAGTTTTAAATATCCTCAGATCTGGTCGACTTAGCTATTAGAATATACTATCTTCTTGGTGCCATTATCCAATCAGAAATATTAGGACTGAGCTATTAGATGCTGGAAGCCAATGTATGTCTTCTGGCCGGTGGTTTGAGATGATCTGGAGACTAGGTATCAGCAGATCGTGGCGGCTCTACTTTGCCCTTTAAATGAGGCAGATGCCAATACTGTCTGTTTGCTTTGAGGCGAAGAGTTTCTGTTCCCATTTCTAGATAACAGAGAGGGTTCCAATTTCACATTAGCCAGATGGATGTGAGAGGGGCTTGCCCTCTGTCCATACAAAGAGCTCTCAAAACTCCTGGAGTACACTTGCAGACCCCCTGGTGTCACCAGACTTCAGTTTCAGAAAAACTGCTGTTGAGGATGGTTGGGTGGCCTTCACAACAACCTATCTCTAGGCTCAAATACACTATATGCCTGACACAAGGGTGTAGACTTTCCAATTTTTTGGGGGGGGGCTGGGCCTGGGCCACAGGGATTGGTATGCTAGGTCCTTAAAAGAACTGAGGCCCAGTGACCTCATTGGGAGGAGCCAGTGACATCACAGGACATGGTCACTATCCATGGAGGCAGAGCCATGTGGGATTTAGGACGGGGCTCCCCAGAAATTTAGGGGGGGCTGGGAAACGTTGGGACCCCTCCTAGCCATGCCCCTAAACCCAGGAAAAGGTGGGAGTTGCCCAGTGGTTATAGTGGTATCTCAACAGTCTCCTGCTATGTCCTTTATTTAAATTCACTTTTAGAATAGTCACTTTAAGATCTGCAAATATATATACCATGTGCATAAGACAAACAAATGATCACAAATTTGAAAGTAAGGAGGGCAACACAGAAAAGCTTGTAGGGGAACATTTAAAAAGTTTTCCTGGACATTCATTTACAGGAGTCTTGTTTCTGCCTTATTCATAAGGGTGGCTTTGTACTGAAATGTACTAAATTATGGCATCATAGATGCCTTTGTTTGGTAAATGCATGGCTGAAGTCTCTAAGTCAGAATATCAAACAGTTGCTGTTCACTCAAATTCCGAGCAATGTACAGAGTTCAGAGTAGCAGCAATCTTCGTCTCACTTTACTCTCATATCCTACAAGTGAGTGTAAGTCCCAGAGCACTGAGCCTATTCCCAGGGGCTGTCCTGTCATTCCACTCTGTGACCTGTCATTCAAGCACAGATTCTATTGCTAGGGATCATCATTCCACTCTGGGGACTGTCATTCCAGTAACAGAGCACAGATTCTCTTCCTAGGGACCGTAATTCCACTCTGGGGGCAGTCATTCCAGTCCCAGAGTAGCCTATTTGGGCCCAAAGACCTTAATGGAAAAATCATTCCACATTCTCTTTGCAACTTTTTTTGTGCTGCAATGTATTTCATTGGAGTCCATGAAAGTCAATTGGCATTCCTGGCTCCCATTATTTCCAATGGGCCTTCAGGCTTCTCCCATTGTTTACAATAGGCAAGCCTGTCATTCCTTTTATACATCTCAGTTAGTTGTCCCTTTGAAACTGTACCACACCATTTTAAGTAACAGCAAAATGAAGAGCATGAACATGTACAGAGTGCACATTTCTTGCCAATGTTCTTTCTGGGCTGCACACGGCAAAAGGAAATTGTAAAAGGACTCTGATCTGCATGTCCTCCCCAGCCTTGTTCATGCAGATGGGCTTACCATTTAAAAATGAAATGGAAATTGAAAGAAGAGCTTAGGAGTGGTTGAAGCAGCCCCTCCTCAATACCATAAAAAACAAAACAACTGTTCTCAATCAAGGATATATAGACCCAAGTAAAATAAAATAGAGACACACCTTCCCCCAAAATGTAAATTGGAGCTGAACAGAGGCTTTGCAGTCTGACTGTTGCTACATTGAAAGTGGGTGGAGACAGCCAGGGTTAAGGACTATACTATCTTTTCCAACAGACAGCTCTGGACTGTAGTTGGATGGGAGACCATACAGGAAGCCTAGAGTTGGTATGCAGAGGCAGGCAATGGCAAACCACCTTTGAATGTCTCTTGCCTTGAAAACACTACAGAGTTACCATGTGTTGGCTATGGAGCTAGTTTTAAAATTGTGAGCAGACTGACTTTAAAAAAAATTATAGAAACTAATCAAATATAATCTCACTTCCCTTAATGAAAGAAAGAAAGGAAGGTAGGTAGGTAGGTAGGTAGGTAGGTTGCGGTCACACAGGTCTTTAGATCCAACCCAGGCATGAATGCCCAGCAGTTTTAAAGGGAACGATTGGACAACGAAATCTGGGAAAGGTGCCACTTCCATGATCAGCCCATTTCGCTCTGCCAGGGAGCCATTCTTAAAAGATACCAGTGAAAGTCTGGGGCTAATGCTTGCTGACGGGCCAATGGCAGACTTTCTCCCTTCTGATCGTTCCAGCATGCAATCCTCCCATCTGGATGGTCTGACTCCAGACCATCCTGAATGGCCACCATTTTAAAAAATTCTTAGCAATATGTGCATAAATGTGTAAATCCATGACAGCCGCAGAGCTCTGCTCAAACGTTCCGGTCAAATTCATGTTTCGGAATGGCCCATGAAATTTATGAACTGTGTTAAATGAAATGGTACCTAGAGGGAGGTACCATTGGCAGTGCTTTAACCATTCAATTTTGTGCATGCACGGAAAAATAAGTACATGTTGAGGCGCAGCTGCGCATGCACAAAAAGTATTTTTTTAAAAAAAAAACCCAACCGCATGGCTCCTTCAGGTGGATGTCATCTAGACAATCCACCATGGACTCTGCGTGTGATAATGGGATTCACAGGGGAGCTGTTTAGTCATGCAACACCAGATTAAAAAGATCAGGATCAAATTACAGCTGGGCCAATGGCGGGATTAGCTGCCCATCTGAATGCAGCCAAAGAAAGAAAGACCAGACAAGGCTAAAGAGGAAAAATATGCATTTAGTCTTAAGCAGTAATGGTCAATTTCATCAGAAAATGGGGATTAGGCAGTTGTTCCAGACAATTCATAGAAAAGATGGACTTCAGGAATCATCTGGAAGAGGTAACAAAAGTGGTATTGTGTGTGTGAGCTGAAGGCATTATGTACCAAAAGGGGGAAAAATGGACAGAGAGAGAAAGATAGAAGGACAGAGAGAGAGATAGAAAGCAAGAAAGACAGAAACAGAGACAGAGAGAAAGAGAGAAAGGCAGAGAGAGAGAGAGAGAGAGAGAGAAAGGAAGGAAGGAAAGAAGACTGAAAGACAGGCAGAAAAATGATAGGAAGACAGAAAGACAGGCAGCCATTAGAGGCCTCCTTTCCACTCTCTCCGGCTTTTAGAGGGGGGAGGGAGCCCTGAACTGGCTTGTCACCCTTTAAAGCGAACAGCTGACAGACAGACCTGCCGGGCTGCTTGCTTTAAAGGGTGAGCAGCCACTGGAAGCCTACCCTTTGCTCTCTCCCATTCTTAGGTGGCGGTGGGGAGCAAAAGGGCACCCTGAACTGGCTGCCCATGCTTTAAAGCAAGCAACTGGCAGGTGGACCTGCCAGGCTGCTTGCTTTAAAGGGCAGGCAGCCATTGCAGGCATTCCTTTCGCTCTTTCCCATTCTTAGGTGTGGGGAGCAAAAGGGCCCCCTGAAATGGCTACCCATGCTTTAAAGCCTACCTGCACTGGTTGCCCGGGGGGGCAAGTCAGATGTGCATTGGGGAAACTTACCTTAAACAGTGCTTGTTCACTCGGTGCTGTGATGGAGCACTGCAAGAGAAGAAAAGGAGCTTCTGGTTTCTCTCCCACCCTGTTTATGCCAGTGGAAATGGTGGTGAGGAAGGTCTTTTATCCCTTTTCTTTGACTCCACATGTTCCTGACTCAGTATGTGATAAAGTGCACTAAGACAGCATTAAATAAATTGCTGAAATGCCAAATGATCTGTCTCTCTTGCTCACTCATTCAGTATATGTGGCACCAGTTCTGCAAGAAGCTGACATCTATTTAGGGTTGCCAAATGTCTTATCTGGCAAAGTGGGGGAGAGGCGGTCTCTTTCTGAGACATTTGCATGGGCATGTTGGCCCGATCTGGCACTTTGGGGGTGGGGGCTCCCCCTGCCAGCCAGATCCAGACTGGTGGGTTGTGGTCTCTTTGGGCAGGAAAACCCCTGGGGGACTTGGCAGCCCTACATCTATTCAAATATAATAAATATTCAGCTATCAAATGAAGAAGCATAAAATGTATGGGAAGAGGCAGGTACATAACTTCTTTTTTAATCTCCAGAATTAACTTCTAGAGCCTCCATGATGTAAACCACCACCACCACCACCATCATCACAAGAAGTTATCAATATCACCTGTAAACTAATAGTGGAACAGTAGTTAGGTTAGTTGGTAGTAATAGAAACATTCATCTGATAAAGTAGGCCAAAGCCTAAGTAAGTCCACAATGTGTTTGAGAGCCAGTGTAGTGTAGTGGTTAAGAGCAGCAAACTTTAATCTGGAGAATCAGGTTTGATTCCCCACTCCTCCACATGAAGCCTGGCAGGATGACCTTGGGCCAGTCACAGTTCTCTCAAAACTCTCTCAGCCCCACCTACCTCACAAGTAGGGTTGCTAGCCTCCAGGTGGGGCCTGGAGATCTCCCACTTTTACAAGCAATCAGCTCCCCTGGAGAAAATGGCTGCTTTGAAGGGTGGACTCTTTGGCATTGTACCATGCTGAGGCCCCTCCCCTCACCAAACCTTGCCCTCTCCTGGATCTACCCCCAAAGTCTCCAGGTATTTTCCAACTCAGACCTGCCAACCCTACTCACATGGTGTCTGTTGTGAGGAAGGGAAGGTGATCATAAGCCACTTTGAGATTACTTAGGGTAGAGAAAAGCTGGATATAAAAAACCTCCTCCTCCTTCTTAAAAACAACTCTTTTCAGTCCAAATTTCACTTGAAACATAGTCCCTCTAACTTCAGTGGGGTTTACAACACAATATTATGCAGAGTTACTCCAGTACTCTGTTGATTTCATTGGGCTGAACCTGAAGTAACTCCAGTACTCTGTTGATTTCATTGGGCTGAACCTGAAGTAACTCTGTATAAAATTGCATTATTACTTCCATGTTGCAATATTCATTGTTTAATTAGAACGCTAAAAAGAAATGATGATTTCCATCTCTAAACCAGGCCAGTATGATGTCTGTGAGTAAATGAGTTGCAAAAACTGTGTACTATGTTCTGTACTGGGATATCAACCACACCTCCTAATCTCTGTAATGAATAGTGGTCATGTTTATACATCTAAAAACAAAATTTTAACAACTGCATTTTAAATGTATCAGATGTTTGTTTGGGATAACTGCATTACTATTCATGTTCTTTATAAAATTAAAAGAAGTCTACTGGTATATTGCAAAAGTGCAAGCTATTTTTAAATGATGCAAATATGAATCAAGGGGCAAGCCACATCCATCTGGGAATCACTTACTAACTCAAAATCTTTACAGTAACCTTAGAAATAACAATGACAATCTGCAGAGCTAGGCAAGGGGGGAAATATAATGATTTTATACTCCTTTAATGCTTTGTCCTGAAGTTCAGTTTTCCCTTCCCTAATACTAGGATTAGTATCCTGTTTATTCAAATTAAATATTGAGCATCTCATAATTTAAACTGGGACTCATCTTGTGACTAACAGGCCTATAACACCATATTCATACCTACAAAGAGTATATTGAATGTATGACTGGGATTGCTGGGAAAAACATCAACAACCTCAGATATGCAGATGATACCACTCTAATGGCAGAAAGTGAAGAGGACCTAAAGAGCCTCTTGCTCTGGGTCAAAGAGGAGAGCACAAAAGTGGGCTTGAAACTCAACATCAAAAAAACTAAGATCATGGCATCCAGCCCCATCACTCCTTGGCAAATAGAAGGGGAAGCCATGGAAGCAGTGACAGACTTCACGTTCCTGGGATCCAAGATCACTGCAGATAGTGACTACAGCCATGAAATTAAAAGACGCCTGCTCGTTGGGAGGAAAGCAATGGCAAACCTAAACAGCATGATAAAAAGCAGAGACATCACCTTGCCAACAAAAGTCCGCATGGTCAAAGCAATGGTATTCCCCGTAGTAATGTATGGCTGCGAGAGTTGGACTATAAGGAAGGCCGAGCGCCGAAGAATAGATTCTTTTGAACTATGGTGCTGGAGAAGACTTGAGAGTCCCTTGGACTGCAAGGAGATCAAATCAGTCAATCCTAAAAGAAATCAACCCTGACTGTTCCCTGGAAGGCCAGATACTGAAGCTCAAATACTTAGGCCACCAAATGAGAAGGGAATGCTCACTGGAGAAGACCCTGATGCTGGGAAAGACTGAAGGTCAAAGAAGAAGGGGATGGCAAGGGATGAGATGGTTAGCCAGTGTTATCAATGCAACAAACATGAAATTAAGCAAACTCTGGAGCACGACAGAAGACAGGAGGGCCTGGCGTGATGTGGTCCATGGGGTCACGAAGAGTCGGACTTGACTGTGTGACTGAACAACAACTACAAAATGGCAGAGGGTATACACCCATTTTTTCACATCTTTAATTTCATACATTCATCTGAAGGTTGAAAAACAAACTAAATGTGTACAACTTGTATATGCATATGCTTTCACCATGCAGTCAAGGGTATGATATTTTGTGGAGTTCTTGCCATACATTGGTAGGCTTTGTTGAGAATCATGGAATTTGGAAATGGTAGGCACAATTTCACTTCCACCTCCATACATTTGAGCCTACATGTTTTTTGAAGTTGCAAGTAGGGTTAATATACATATGCAGGGCTATTTTTGGGCAGGAACGCACAAGAACAGAGTTCCGGCTGGCTCCTGAGTTGGGCACACCCAGCAGGAACTCATTAGCATAACAGGCCACACCCAACAGCAGAAACTCATTAGGATTAGCTACATGAGGGGTGTGTGGCCTAACATGCAAAGGAGTTCCTGCTACAAAAAAAGCCCTGAGTTTTGACAACAAACAAGGTAAACAGAATAAGAAGCAAAAGGTGGGTGTAGCTGGATGACCACGCTTCTGGTAACATGGGGCTGTGGCGTAATATACTAATGAGTTTCTGCTGTTGGGTGTGGCCTATTATGCTAATAAGTTCCTGCTGGGCTTTTTCTACAAAAAAAGCCCTGTACATATGTATGTGCCATCAAGTTGTAACTGACTTATGGCAACTCCAGCAAGTTGCTGTCAAGGCATGTGAGAAGCAGAGGTGATTTGCCATAGTCTTCCTCTGCAGAATCTTCCTTGATGGTCTCCCATCCAAGTAGCAATCCTCCTTAGCTTCTGAGATTTAATGAGATTGGGCTATACCATGCTGCCTTCCTCCCAGGGTTAATATAATGATCGTTATATTAGTTTTGGTTCAGACAATGTGAAACCATGGCTCAATCTGCATCTAGCATTTGCTCCATTGTTTTACCAGACCCACACTGGAACAGAAAAAGATGTGGCTCAAAACCACATTCAAATACCCCGGGGACTGCCATGAAATCTGACAATCAATCAAAGTGAAAGTGGCATGCAATGTAGAGGAGAATTTCTGTTCTGGAGTGGGTTTGGTAAAACAGTGGAGCGAATGCTAGATGCAGATTGGACCCATGGTTCACCTCACAGTTGATCTTTCAAATACTGGTTTGCTTCAAGAAATTCTGGTTTTGTCACCTTTAGTCTTTCCCATGGTTTGTTCACTAGCCTACATTCTAATGAGGGCAGAACTGAGAAATAAACCAGGATCAAGCCAAACCAGGATGTTCACATTTGTATGCCACACAAAAATATAGGCTGAGTTCAGATCGGTAGTTTGAAGCAGGAGCTAGTCGTGGCAAAAAAGCCCCGGAACAAACTGTTCCGGGTTTTCTCGGTCACACAAGGCCAACTGATGTGGGAGCATACTGGGAGGAGGCACGCAGGAGCGTTCAGACTGCTAGTCTGGAGGCGTGGCTGTAAACGGCTTTTTCATGGTAAATCGGCTGGATGCCTATGTGTGTATGTGCGCCTGAGCACATATGTGCTCATGCACTCATACACACGTAGGCATCCGGCCAACTTGGGGAGGATCCTGTTGTGCCAGCACCGCATTGGGCGGTAGAGCAGTGCACAGCCAATCATATCGCTGCTGCCTTATGCACAACGCGGGTTGCTCCTGGCTTTTTGGCTGAGCGTTCACACTTCTGGGAAGTGGAATGCAGTTGGATAAAGGCACTCTCTGGGATTTGCTACCACTTTCAACAGGTATCTTTTAATCCCGGGAGCGAAGCGGAACAGCACGGGTTGCCTACGGGTGGGGAACGCCAGGCAGATGTGCCTGTGTGAACACCCCCTTTAATCCACTTGGGAAACATGGCTGAAACATGGCTCTAGTGGGGCAAATTGCCAGTCTGAACTCAGCTATAGTTAAGACTAATGGCTGTTAATAAGCCAATCTGTAACCACAGTTTCAGATCTTTGTTTTCTGGATACTAACTAACCATATGTAGTGGAGTAGCCTACATTTGGACAATCACATTACCCAAAGTTTAATTAAAACATGGTCTCATGAGAAAAACATGTCTGAGAAAAGCAGCAGATATTTTCACTTTCATTATCATTTTCAAACACTGCAGCAGTGGAAACTGCCATTCAAAGCAACTGTTTCACATCACTTTCATGTAAGACTGATCCTGATAGTAAATGAAAGGCATATATATTTATTTTAAAACCTCAACCCAGTATTGCCCAGCATTTTTTCTGTCCAGAAAACAGAATCTCCGCTTATACATGACATACAGAACACACATATATAGAAGTCTACAAGCAATGTAAGGCGGGAGAAATGGCAGAGAAGAGTGATATCAGGCAGGAAATTTACATTTAAAATTTTAATTTGGTGAGAGGAGTGACTTCATAAGAAGGGGAGGAGCTGGAAAAGAGATGACGTTGGATTTGGGTGTGACAAAATATGTGATATCAGCTGAGCTCTGTCCCAAACTCTGCCCTCCCAAGGCAACATCCCAAATTTCCAGGAATTTCCCCAAGATGGAGTTGACAACCTTATGGGCTACCCCTAGGGTTGCCATGTCCCCTTGCTGTTGCAATGGGGGGATGGGAGGCATTCTGGAGGGTGGGCGGGACATTGTGCACAACATTCTGGGGTTTGGGCAAAACTATATGGGTTTTTTGGCTTAAAAACCATAAAGTAACAGTTGATACATCTGTATAGGCAGAAATTTCAGCACATTATGTACTTTGTAGCCAATTATATCCAGACTTTTGATGTGTGTCCTTAAATCAGAAGACCAAGTCCCAGGTATTCAGTCTGCTGATTACTGAGGCAGCAGAAACTCACTAAAGTAAGAGATTTTAAATTGGGCTTTGAGGTTTCATTGCACCACAGACTGATAAGAGTGGCCTTGGGATTTATGGAATCAGCCCTGGAAAAAGTGAAAGAATTCAGGTAAATGGATATGCCTGAGGCCTGGTGTAAGCCACCTTTCAGTGAGACATAGGCCAAAACAAATCTCCAGGCTGGCTAGGGCCTGGAGCTGAACAGCTGTTTACGGGGTAAAGGTGATAGGCATGAAGACTCATATGTCAAAGGTAAGGAACCCAGATAAGAAAACCTGCCAGAACACTGTCATTATTTAGTTGTTCACAGAATGTTTCTGTAGCAAGATACTGCTCTGAGGTTATTATTTTTTTATTTAAGAGATTTTGATACTACTGCATCAGAGACCTGTTTGAGACAGTTTACAGTTAAGATAATGTTATCAACATATAAAAAAGCCTTTGACTTGCTTTGAACATACTCATAGGGGAACCTCCTGAAGGTTTGACATGAAATATACACAACAAGGTTGTCTCTGCTTTGTTCTAAGAAAACTGACACCAAAATTCTCATGCCAAATAGCATGTGCAGAATCTCTCTCTCTCTCTGGATGAAATTTAGTTTGCACGCAGAAATAAGGCGATCCGATAAATTATGTTGGGCAATAAAAAGGCCAATTTTATTTATTGGTTGACATTGATGAAAGGGGATCTGTGGTACCTGCAGGCCAAAACCCCATTCCAACCCAGACACAGTGCAGGACATTGATGGGATGCAGAAGTCAGGCCTCCTCTCATTTCTGTATCCTTGGATTTATAGTGACACTGAGCTGTAAGCCATCACATACATAAGGCTCAGGCTCCTCCTTGCCAAGCCTTCTTGAGGTTCGAGGGAGATGTGCCACTTCCTGTCCCCCTAGCCACAGGGTCTATGGGCTGAGGATAATGACACCACTCAAGGGCTTCCTGTCCCAGGTTGGCCCTGAGGCCCCAGGCCTGGTCTGTAGGTTAACTTTTGGCCCAGGGTGCTCACCTAAGCTGCCCCAAGGGGGTGAAGCACATCCATCCCTTATATGGTTTTGTTTCCCCACCCCCAAATGCATCACTGTGGAGAAACGCTATTTTATGTATGTGTTTAAGTTGGTGTGGGCCAGATAGGAGGAGGCCATCAAACTTGGGGTAGGCCTGGGCCTAGTCTCCTCCTCATTCCCCCCCTCCCCTCCTGTCTCCAAGAAGTAATCTGAGGGCAGCTCCCTAGAGAGGAAAGGAAGTCCATCAAGGCTAGGAGGAGATCTGCCCCAGAATGCTGCAGGAGGGAAAGCCAGTTACTGGGCAGAAAACTGATGTTTGATATAGTGGAGATTTTGGGTGGGAAGCGAGTTCAGTCTGTCAGAAGTCTGAAGCCAGTCAGGGTGGAGTCTGCAGGAGGCAGAGGCTGTTTTGGGAGACATGCTGATCCAACTTTCTCCAGTGAAATGAAGTCATGTACCTGCCCTGCAGACCATTTAGATAGGGCATGAGTGTAGAGAAGGGAGAGATGGAGCGTTTTGGTCACCTTTATTTTGATTCTTTCGTTCATTGTGAATATGCCTGTAAATAGTTACGTTCTTGAATAAATCCTTTAACTGTTAACAGTGAGAAGTCCCTCTGTACCATGTAGTTCCCCCAGCTGCTTGGAAATTCTAAGGGTGGGTGGGGGACTCCCTGAGGAGGAGGAGGAGGAGAAGGAAAGGGATAAAAGGTCCAGTTGCCAGCTCTCCAGGGGAGCCCCAAAGATTGCCAGGAAGCCCTGAGGTGGGTTCCTAGTAACACCAGAGGGAGGTTAGGAGGCTGCCTCGCCTAACCAGAACCCAAGACAGGGACAGTGGTGGCAGCAATACCCGGAGGCAGTGGAACAAAACTGCCCCTTCAGGTGCCAGGTCAGGCAAAGGAGGGGTGGACAGAGCAGGGCCTGCCAGCTGACGCAGGTCCATTCCGCCACAATCACAATGAGATATGTCAGATCCGTGGCTCTCCCCTCCAGCTGCTGATGGAAATTTAGCTCCTTCCCAATTCTTGTTCATGCAGGAACTCACTTTGAGAAGTGGACCTAAGGCCACAGTCAGGGCTGGCTCCAGGGTTTTTTGCACACTAGGCGAGTCTACCTTCTGGCGCCCCCCCCAAAGAGACAGGAAGAGGAAGATTTTTCTCAGTGTTTTTCTCAGGTTGGCGCCCCCATGGCTGGGCTGCCCTAGGCGAATGCCTAGTTCGCCTAGTGAGTGAGCCGGCCCTGGCCACAGTGCATCTTAGCAGAGCTTCAGAGCACCACCACAGAATCCATAATTTTGTGTTCCTAGCCTCCATTCTCAATGGCCCTGCCCCTTAGTAGGCCAATTATTTTTCTTTGTTTCTAAAATCCAGCAAAGGGCACTGAATACATTTTGTCTCTGAGAATACACAGCTTGGCCTTCTAAACTCTTTTACCAGGTCACCTGTGGCAAGCAGGAATTGTCTCCAGGCAACAAGCTTTTGCAAATTGCAGCTCCTGAATCTGGGACTCAGAAAGATTGGAGCTGAAGCATGGTTTGCCACAGTAGTGGAAGGATAAGTCAAATAACATGATGTTGCTTTCTTTGTGATGGATATGGGGGATGGGGGGAGCCTATATAACAGCAGGCATCAACCACACCCCCTTCTTTTTTGACCATTGGCAAGGGAGACAGATGGAGGGCAGCAGGAAGAAGGAGACAAAGGCACCACATGGAAGGATAAATAGGGAGGTACCCATAGTCCAAACACATCCCAACATGCAGGGGTTTAGACTTTCCAATTTCCCGGGGGGCGGCCTGGGGCTAAGCCAGAGTTGCTATACTAGGTCCTTAAAAGAACCGTGGCCCAGTGACATCACAGGCTATTGTCACTATCTATGGAGGTAGAGCTATGTGGGATTTAGGGAGGGGCTCCCCAGAAATTTAGGGGGGCTGGGTAGAACCCCTGGGAACCCCCTAGCAATGCCCCTGGGCTGGGCTGGGCTAAACCCAGGAAAAGGTGGGGGTTGGCCAGTGGTTAAAGTGGTAGCAGTCTCCTGCTGTGTCCTTTATTTAAATTCACTTTTAGAATAGTCACTTTAAGATATACAAATATACATACCATGTGCATCAGACAAAGTAATGGTCACAAATCTGAAAGTAAGGAAGGCAACACAGAAAAGCCTGTAGGGGAACATTTTAAAAGTTTTCCTGGACATTCATTTCCAGGAGTCTTGTTTCTGCCTTATTCGTAAGGGTGTCCTTGTACTGAAATGTACTAAATTATGGCATCACATACTGTCATTCTATTCTGGGGGCTGTCATTCTAGTCCCAGAGTAGCCTATCTGGGCCCAAAGACCTTAATGGAAAAACCATTCCACATTTTCTTTGCAACTTTTTTTGTGTTGCAATGTATTTCAGTGGAGTCCATCCAAGTCAATTGGCATTCCTGGCTCCCATTCTCTCCAATGGGCCTTCAAGCCTCTCCCATTGTTTCCAATGGGCAATCCTGTCATTCCTTGTCTCTTTGAAACTGTACCATACCATTTTAAGTAAAAGCAAAATGAAGAGCATGAACATGTACAGAGTGCACATTTCTTGCCAATGTTCTCTCTTGGCTGTACACGGCAAAAGGGAATTTTAAAAGGACTCTGATCTGCATGTCCCTCCCCCAATCTTGTTCATGCAGATGGGCTTACCATTTAAAAACAGATACCCTGTGAGGTAGGTGGGGCTGAGAGAGCTTCCCCCTTCCCTCCTTTCTGAAATTCTGCTCTTGGCTTCCGCAATGTGCATGTGGACATATGTGGAAGGGGGGAGGAATCAGTGAGGGCTAAGATAATGAGAAGGCTGCTTGTAACTCAGTTTGCCTGGGCAGGAGCTTTCCATACACAGCAACAAACAAGGGCTGAGAGATCCCAACAAGGATTGCCAGTGAGTATGGGGTTCTAGAGCCTACAAAGAAAAACATTAGAATTCATTGCTTTTTCATCCTTCAATTCCAGCCTCCAATTTAGAAGACAAAATTTCTACTTAGCTGGGCAGCAGTATTCTAAAATGTAAACCAGATTTTGACTGTGGACAGGTTGGCTGGAGTCAGTGTAATCTGCTGGAAGGAAAGCTGTCAAATAACACCCGATTTTGTCTGGGCAGGGCCTTTTCTTTCACTTTGGGCCCAGCTTTATTGACCTGATGGAACAGCAAAGGGAGGGGAATGTGGGGCAGGTGTAATATCTAACGTGACTGCACCTGCTGCATCCTGAAAAGCTACCCCTGAAGACAGCTGTTTCTTTTCTCACTCTTTTCAGTGTGCAGCTGGTTCAGCTGAGCTTTGTTTAATTGTTGGCCCTGCTGCTTTAAATAGCTTCAACCAGGTTCTGTTGGCCTTTAGTGAGGGCGAAGCAGAGTTACTGGACTTCCCACTGACATGTAGAGCAGGAAAAGAGTTAGATGTCAGCTGACATGGTAACATTTTGAGCTCTCTCTGGCCAGTTTAAAAATTCTGCTAGGTGTGAACTACTTTGTGATATTTCTCTTATGTTTCTAAGCAGTTATACTGTCTAATTTAATGCATGGGGAAAAATTCTCTCTCTTGCCAACAGGAGCCAAAGATTAGCTGAAAATAACTAGACAAGATGATGATACGATGTTTGGTGTTTTCTCAAAGTCCTGGCTCTTGAAATGCTGACAGCCTCTGCTTTCATTTTGCAAAAACTTGAAAGCTCTTGAATGAAAATCCCTCCATAAAGGTTAACAAGAATTGCTTTCAAGTAGGGCTAGGGGTTCATTTTTCTGGCAGGGCCTTTCACGGCTTCATAACAGGCAAGCCACTGCAAGTGTTGCTTTTTCCTGCCATGTAAAATTGAGTAATGGGTCAAAGTTTCATCTAGTGTGAGTTCCTGTTATGTTACGGTTAAAGGTACAAGCACCCTGCCAACAGAAAGCCAAAGATCTTAATTAAATTGCATACTGATATTTTAGTACCAAGGGCAGTCTGATGTTTTTCTGCCACTCCCGGTTCATTTGCTAACATCTAGTCATCCTGTTAGAGATCATAAATAATATCACATGGCATTCAGAATTGAAAAGTCAATGAAAAGAATCTCATATTTATCTGTTTCAGTGAGAAATAAATGAAGAACCCGAAGTATCATTGTCCAGACATTTAGTTTACAAGGTTAAGTGAATTCCATAATAATGAGCACCAGTTTCAAAACCATCTCTGTAAAGCTGCTTCCTCAGTTACCTGAAAGACATCCAGGGAAAAAACCTAGAGCCTTTGATGTACAAATCATGATGCTACAGTCATCTTTGCACACCTATAAGCAAGGCTGGCTGTGGCAACTGAGTAACAGATATGCCTCTGAATTGGACCTATGATCTGTGTATGGTGCTTCTATAGAAGAGATTGTGTGACTAGAAGAGATGATGATACTAGAGAGCCAATGTAGTATAGTGACTATGGAGGTTTGGGTTCCAGTCCCCAAACAGCCATAAACCTCATTGGGTGACCTTGGGACAGTCATTCTATGTCAGCCTGGCACACTTTGCAGAGTGTTTGTGAGAATAAAATAGAGGTGAAGAGAATAGTTATGCTGTCATAATCTCCTTGGAATTTAAGCAAAGCAAGAGATGCTGCATTAAATAGGTAAAGAAAAGAATGCTGCTAGCACTGTGCCATTCTTCCTGTTGCTCAATTAGGTATATGGGAGTATCCTGAGGAAAATCAGGGATATGGAGTATCTTGAGACATCTGTCTGCTTTCTATAACAAGATAACAATACACAGCTGTTTCTAGTCTCTGTCCCTGTTAAACATGTTGTCGAGCAGGGGCTAGTGGCAAATATCTTCCAGTATGCATGTGAACTGCAGGGATTGCAAATGCTGAAGTGACACATTGAATCCGTGAAAACACAGGGTTGGATCCAACCAACAAAAAGGCAACTGCTTTGTCAGCCCAAAACAGCTGTGCTTGGAATCATGGTGTGCCTACATCTACAAAAGCCAGATGGGAGGGGGACTGCAGTAGGAAGGGGAATTGGGTGAGTGAAAAAGCTGGTCAGATCCATCCAAAGGTCATCAAGATGTGTTCAGTATCATTTCTCTACTAGCTAGAAAAATATACAATTTATTTCTACTGGGAAAAAGAAAAGTCGTATACATAAGTATATGCAAAATTTGCAGGATCAATCCTGTCAGGAGACATAAGGAAATAGCCACCTCTGGTGACAGATTTTGGGTGACATTAAAGTGCAGTGTATTGCTGTTTATTTAATTTATTATTGTAGTTTTACTGCCCAACATGTTGTCCTTTATTTAATTTATTATAATATCTTTACTGCCCAGTTAGATTTTCCCCAAGAGTCCAATCTCTTCAGCCAGTGACGATCACATTCATATGATATTAAATTGCCACAAATGTAAACAACAGACTCTTAACAGGGGTGGGGGTGGCTAGAGAATAAGGAATGCAATTATTTCAAAATGTTGATTTCGTTCAGACAGAATGAGATAACTTGGGCTAACGTATTAATTTTAAAGAGTAAGAAGGAGCTATACTATACTGTAGAGTATTTCTCAGTACCTTCATAAAGTGTGGGAACAACACGTCCACAAAAGGGATTGTCTTACTGTGATCATTTACTCACCTGGCTAAGAGTCTTTGGGCAGAAACAATGAGTCACAGCCATTTTAATTCTCTTCTGCCTATCTTTTCTGCAGTGGCTGCCTGTGCGACAGTATGAGATAACTCAATTAGTACGAAGAGATAAGGTATATTAGAGACCTGTAAGGAGTATGTTCCTAAACTAAGTCCCTAATGCATACAAGGATAATGGTAAGATAAAACCCTGGTTAATTATATTGAATAGGCACTAACAAAGTCACAACTAATCATACTAGGATTTTTTAAAAAAATAAACACTATGAGCTGCTTATGTACTTCCTATCGTTTCTGTCATGATCAGGATCACAGAACCAACACATATTTTGATACTTGTTTATTATTAGATTTTTATCCTTCCAGTTTTTCAAGGAACTCAGGACAGCACACATGGCTCCTTACACAGTTTCTTTCCCAAAACAACTCTGTGAGAGAGATTAGGCCAAGAGAGTGTGACTCACTCAAGGTTACTAAGTGAACTTCGTAGAAAATGTGGATTTGACATCAAGTCTCTCTGGTTATAATCTGACTCTGTAACTGCTGCACCACACTGATATCGTCCTTGGAAGACCTGCTGTAGGTATTATATTTGTACCATTGATAGTAATGGCACTGTAGGATGCTAGCATCTACATCAAGGTCCTCAACCTTTATTGAGCTTGTGGACACTCTGGAAATCTTGAAACAGTGCTGCGGGCACTACTGCAAAATGGCTGCCTCAGAAAGTATGACCAATCACATGGAGGTCAGCTACAAAACATTGGCAAATTCTAAGACAAGCATCCTCCTACGATGGGGGCAGCTATTTCTGAAGGGACGCTCCCTGAAGACACAAGGGCAGAGGCATATTGGCTGTTAAGGCAACTGCGATAAGCTGACAGCCTTGAGGGGTACCCCTACCCGGGCTACCCCACCCAGCCCCCAAGGTGGCCCTGCCCTGTGCAAGGCATGCAGCAGCAGATGCCACACACCAGCAGCCCTCATCCACAGGCCAGCTAGATCATTTCCCTTTCTTTGGAAGGGGATTGGGGTGTGGGGAAGGAGGATTTCATGTTTGTTGCATCGATGACACTGTCTAACCATCTCACCTTCTTCTTTGACCTTCAATCTTTCCCAGCATCAGGGTCTTCTCCAGTGAGTGCTCCCTTCTCATTTGGTGGCCAAAGTATTTGAGCTTGAACTTCAGGATCCGGCCTTTCAGGAAACAGTCAGGGTTGATTTCTTTTAGGATTGAATGATTTGATCTCCTTGCAGTCCAAGGGACTCTCAAGAGTCTTCTCCAGCACCATAGTTCAAAAGAGTCTATTCTTCGGCACTCAGCCTTCCTTTCTTCAGCGCTCAGCCTTCCTTATAGTCCAACTCTCTCAGCCATACATTACTACTGGGAATACCATTGCTTTGACCATGCGGACTTTTGTTGGCAGGGTGATGTCTCTGCTTTTTATCATGCTGTTTAGGTTTGCCATTGCTTTCCTCCCAAGGAGCAGGCGTCTTTTAATTTCATGGCTGCAGTCACCATCTGCAGTGATCTTGGATCCCAGGAATGTGAAGTCTGTCACTACTTCTACAACTTCCCCTTCTATTTGCCAAGGAGTGATGGGGCCGGATGCCATGATCTTAGTTTTTTGATGTTGAGTTTCAAGCCCACTTTTGTGCTCTCCTCTTTGACCCAGAGCAAGAGGCTCTTTAGGTCCTCTTCACTTTCTGCCATCAGAGTGGTATCGTCTGCATATCTGAGGTTATTGATCTTTTCCCCAGCAATCAACTCCAGTTTGTGATTCATCCAGGCCAGCATTTCGCATGATGTACTCTGCATATAAATTAAATAAGCAAGGTGACAATATACTTCCTTGTCACACTCCTTTTCTGATGCTAAACCAATCAGTTGTTCCATATCCGGTTCTGTCGCTTCTTGACCCTTATACAGGTTTCTCGGGAGACATGTGAGGTGGTCTGGTACTCCCATCTCTTTAAGAACCTGCCATAGTTTATTGTGATCCACACAATCAAAGGCTTTAGCATAGTCAATGAAGCAGAAGTAGATGTAGAACTTGCTAGATAATTCAGTCCACCACGTGCATCAATCAGTTTCTGTGCCACCTTGTTCCATGCTGTTGAGGGACCAGGGAGAAACTGACTATGCAGAATCCCTATGGTGAGTTCAAATAAACAGCACGGCCATGAGCAGAAAACTCACCACAGGGATGCCAATCCAATGGGAAATATAGTTTTTAGATTAGTGCTAAATATGATGCTGCCAGGAAGAATGGCACACTCATATTCTGCATGGCTGTGATTTCACTGCTGAAAGTTGGGGATCATGGAGAAACATGGAAATATTTGTAACAAAGATAGCTTTGAGCTTTGAGCTGGGAGACTGTGGTTTAAACCCCATTCAGCTATGAGTGTGACCGATAAACTTTCCGATAAACTTCCCGATAAACTTAGTCTGCATCCCAGGCTTGTTAGGAATAAATAGGAACATTCTATGTAAATCGCTTTGAATATTTGGAAGAAGAATGGGGTGAAAATATGATTAATCATAATAAATGTCAGAAGTTCCTTTCTATCCGTCTTCTGTCTCTACTGAGGAACAGTGTATATTGTTTCCAACACTGTGCTGCGTCTGTGTAATTTACCCAGACTGCAGTGAGTCTGTGCAGGGTGATTTTCCTGGCCATAGAATGTTGTTTTTTTAGCTTGCAGTGGACAACCACTGTCTCTGCAAGTAGGATGTCCACCCCATAATCTTTTTTTTGCTTGCACTTGGAGTATATTCTCCGTGATCAGAAAGGCACTCCCGATGACAATTTCCCACCTTCAGTTCAGGGTCTGTGTAGAAACCATAGGCATGGGAAACAGCCAACACAAGAACCCTTTGAAAGGCTGTGCAGAATGCTTTGTCCCACAATCACCCCCAACAACGATGTAAAAAGGCAGGCAGGAACCAGCAAAAGATGGAGTCTGCAGCAAACACTGTTTGTGGAGAATGCATAACTCTTCCCTTTTTAAAATCTGCCAGTGTTTATATATGTATTTCCACTATGGAACATAGATCCTGATGAGATACAGTTTTCTTTTGTTAGAATTCTTTCACACCTATTTCCTTCTAAACCAATTTCTTGTTTTCTGAGGAAGCTGCAAGGAACTTAGCTTAGTGCTTCCTACAATGCCCTCCGTGCAGAAGAACAGAACGCCGCCTGCTACGTTGCTTGATATGCCTTTTATTTAGCTTGATGTTAATTTGCTAAACATTATTTTGGTGTATGTGATTGTGGAACATAAAAATGCGGTAGGTGGTTTATAGGAGAGGAGTTGCAAAAGAATACTCAGTGCTATGAGCACTACGTACGATGCCTATTCTCAAAAGGGATGAAATTTCCCCCGAGCTAGAAAGAAAACTGCTAAGTGAGGTATACTATCAGCTTTATGGCTTTCTTTAACCTGCTCCTCCCACTGGTGCATTGTGGTGGGTGTACAACTGTTGCAAGTAGGTGGCACAGCTGTTTGCTTTGACTGGCTCAGTACCTTTGGGATACACACAACACAGTTAATGCTGCAAGATGAAAATGGCATTTATACTTTAATAAACTCCCTCTATTTCTTTGTTACTGGGAGAGGGAGAGAGAGAGAAAAAAAACCCTGCCAGCTTGATGTTATCAAGTATTAGTGGAACCGCTTAAAACCACACAGTGGTGGCAAATGTTTGCAAAAAAAAACCCCAACTAGTATTTGAATGGGTAACATCAGTTTATTACCACTGCAGTAGATGTTAACTTTATGAAGATTTCCTGTGCACCTGCCTGCTGCCACATCTTTAACATATATGCATATTTATATGGCTTAGGCAACATATGCTTGATGATTTTTGTCATTTAGGTTTACTACAGTATGGAATTGCATTTTTTTAAGGCCAAGATTTCAGTGATGGAACCAGTGGAACTCAATGACAGGGAGAAAATGTAGAAACATCTCATAGCTATTGACTATATGGAGAAAAAAATAGGCATGAAAGATACGTCTCTCACGGAGTAAGAATTCCATATTCCCAGCAGACAACAGCACTGAGATAGCTGGAAGAACTGGTAGTTTGGATAGGATTAATTTTCATCTGCTGTTACGGAACAGGAGATACTTTATGCCAGGGATCCCCAACCTCTTTGAGCCTGTGGGCACCTTTGGAATTTTGAGAGGGTGTGGTGAGTGCCACCACAAAATGGTTCCTGCAGATGGCACAGCTAAACACAATGCCTCCCTCCTCACTTTGCGAAAAAATGGCAGGAGAGGAATAAACAAAGATGACAGGAGGGATGGAGAAAGAGAAGGAATAAAAAGAAGGAAAGCCTGAGTGGGGAAGGCTTACTAGTCTGTTAGCCAAATTGCTCTATTTTAAATATAGCAATTGGTTTTATTATTATTATTATTATGGGTTCTCGCCTGTATATACAGAGAATGCTGCTGTTTTGTAATGGTTCCCAGTAAAAGACACAGAGATCAGGTATAATTAATATCCATTCACAAACACACAAACAGTATTCAAGCATTCACACACATAAAATAGAACTAAGAAAGCAGAGGGGATTGATGGCTTATGGAGAGGTGATACTACCTGTCAGATGTGCAGAAGTCCATGAAGAAGGATTGTGGCCTAAACCCAGAGGGTTCAGGGGTGGGCTGCCATTTTGGCTCATGGCAGAGAGACACACACTCTAAGGCCATCTGTGTGCTGGGATATACCCACTGTAAGACAATGCAGCCCAATGGGTGGCCCAGGGGGCTGGTCTCAGGTGAGAACAAAAGATTTCCTGGACCAATGATGAGTCCCAGGGGTGTGTGATGTCAGTAGAGGCAGACCTTAGGTATGACCAATGGGCTTCCAGAGAGGCAGGGTCTGGATTTAACAATAGAATCCAGGTGTTGGGTGGCTAGTTGAATGGATTATCTGACTCACTAATGGTCCTGGCCTGGGGGCTGGACAGAGGAAGCTGGCTGGCAGATGATCTGGCCAGGTAGCTGATGGATCTTCCATTGTATGGTTTGGGTGGGGTAAGCACTTAATCCCTTCATGCACTGGCAGAGGAAAAGTCCTTTGTCTGCTGTATGGCCCTTAATCCGTGTAGGTGACATGCAGCAGGTATGTAATGGAGTCCCTCAGAGTAAAAAGACAGCTTTTTCCTTTCTCTATGGGCTTCTACCTTGGCATCCATTTTACAGTCTAGACAGACCATGTGGCAACAGCAAACAGTCCATAGCAAAGCCCCATAATGGCGTCGGGGCTAACATATCCCCCCTTGCAGACGTGGCAGCGTCAGATGACATCGTCTGCACATACACACTTCGATGGAGACTTCCCGGTATCTTGAGGGACAGAGGCAAGAAAGACAAAGAAACACAAAAGGCTGGGTGAGGTGCTGAAGAGTGCCAGGTGGCTTCTAAAGACTTACCTCTGGAACTCATTGTTATTCCATGAGCATAATCTCTGCTGGGTGGAGGGGAAGACTTGCTCTGAGGTCACCTTATGAAACCTGAATATGAAATCCCTTTTGCAGACCACTTGCAGCCCAACTCTGTGGTCAAGCTGAGAGTGCCTGGCTTTTGGGGACTTTGGTTCAGGTTAGAAAGTAGGGCACCCCTGTTTTGGGGCTACCCAAGAATAAAAGGCAGTGCCTCTGGTAACAATTCCCCCCTTGAAGCCGTCTTTTAGGCGTGAGCCAAGATGGCTTCACTTCAAATGATGTTTTGCTGCCGTTGGAGTTCCATATGACCAGAAAAGAAAGGACAGCCGAACAAGGTTAGAGAGAGAATTTACAGGGGAAGGCTCGGTGAGGGAGTCAGGCATACCGGCTATAAAAATATATCTTTCTGGGAACCAAAAGGAAAAATTAAAAAAAAATGTTTTAAAGCCAAATTAAAATAAGGATGTGTGAGTGCCTCTGTGTATGTGTTTGCAGGGACCTTCTGCACATCTTCCAGAGAGACATGACTACTGTACATAATGCTACCTATAGCAAATCTAATGAAGGCTTCTAATTATTATAAAGCAACAAAAAGGAAATGCAAGACATCCTAATAATTCTAAAAACTTATAAGCTAAAAACATATCTAACTCAAAGGTAATTGCTTACCAACATTCCTAAACAATTAGACAAATACAGAAAGCAAAAATTGGTGGGTTAAGCAAACTTAAAGCAGAAAGATAACTAAAAGCAATGCAAATGCTATGCTGGAAGAATTGAGAATGAATGTGTGTAAAAGCATGATTACAAAACATTTAGAACATGTGAGCAACAACATGAAAATGACATGGACCAATGAATAAATACAGTCAGTGATACAAATCAATTTGAGCTTCAGTTGAACATTACAGATAAATGTGGGTAAGGAACATTGATACATTTTTGAAACCACCCCCCCCAGGTACCCAAGTTGCCAGAAGGCACAGGCAATCTGAGCCTTAGTAGGTTTCATGCTTTCAGGGACCAAAAAGCAATTCTTGGGTCCCAAAGTAATAACTGGGTGGGTGCCATGAGGTATTTGCAGCTGGTTGTGAGAGTTGCCTGCCCTTGAGGTGGCATCCAATGTCCATGAGATGGTTTGCAAGCAATTTGCAGGTCAACAGTGGCTGGAGGACCAGAGAAGGCAGCTGGTAAATTGGAAGGTCCTTTGCTGAAACTGGAGCAAAGGCAAATTAGGAGGCGACTTGGGTGCGTAGCAAATAGGGAGCAATGGCTTTCGCAAGACCGAGGTCTTGTAGGCTGAACAGGAATCTTGGAAAGTCTTTGATGCATATGCATAACAAGAGTATTCTCCAGGTACAATTGGAAATAGCTGAACGTTCAGTTTTTATTATGGTGACCAGAGCAGAGTTCCAGGTGAAGATGTGCACAGTTTGGAGGCGCCAAGAAGTTATAAAAATGGCCAAACAAAAGAACGTTTCAAAAAAAAAAGGAAGTTAGATTGCCATGGCTGTTGTAGAAAAAGTTGGGGGTCCCCAGGGAAAACTGCCGGCTTATGGGGGTGGGTCATACCCCAAAAACAAAGCTAACAAAAAGCTGGAAAGCAATAATTATTAACACACATATAAAACAAACAATTCCTAAAATAACTTATAAGGTGTGCCTTTACTATCAGGCATAAGACTTCAATTGCAGGTTCAGATTTTCAGTTCCTGCAGATATGAAAGAACTTGAGAGACAGATTAACAGGTTTGCATGGATAGAAAGATGCTCTAGCCATGCAGGGATAAAACTTAAATAGGAGAATAAACTTAGAGCATCAGGTACTGATTGTGTACCTCAAAGAGGAAGCCCTTAAACAAAATAAAGATGAAAGAATCAAGTAGCTAAATTACAGACAGGATTGAAAATCCAAGAGAAGAGAAGAGGCAGTAGCCCTTGATAATTCTGCATGATTTAAGAAGTCGGCCAAAGATCACACCACAAGAGAAGAGGAAAGAAAGAAAAAAAAAAGTTGTCTCTAGCACAGGCTTCGTGCCAGCAAATAGTTCTTCTGAGCATGTACAGAGTTTCTTTCCTTGATAGTAGAAACTGGGCTGAAGGGGGCCTGGGCATATAGATTACTAGAACAAAATCAGAAGGGATGTGCTGCCAGACTTAAACCCTTTAAAATATTCTATGGTAGCTATATATAAACTGATATCAAAACTAAAGAAACGTTAGCCCTAAAGGTGGGGCTTTAAGAGAACAGCTAATTCCAAAACCAAAAGAGTATTTATAAAACCTTAAAGAGATGAAATAGTTCTAGATCACACAAATTTACCAAGAAATTTTAAAAAGAGATTCCCTTCTATAAGAATGGGAAGATAAGACAAAGCTTAAAATCGAGATGCTGTAATAAATTAATGGAACAGAAACAAATCTATTTTAAAATCTATTTTTAAATGTACCATTTTGAAAGTAAGGGATCTCTAATCATGAGAAATTCCAAGGAAGAGGATGCAAATAAATGTATTTTTAACTTTAAAACGGACCTTTAAAAAAAACAAAAACTAAACTTTGGAATGGGGGGAAGGAAGATGACCTTCCTGTAATAGACAAGGAATTACAAATTCAAAAGGGAAGAAAAGATCAGTCTTCTCTATGCATTTTCATTCCCCATCTATGCTTTAAAAACCAAAGGAGAAAACATTTTTTTCTTTCTGTGCTCCCCCTAGTTCCTTTACAGAGGGAGATTACTCTTAATAAAAGAAGGAGGTGCAATTGTTACCCTCCAGAAGGGCCATTAATCTAGCTAGGAGCCTTCTTATCTTGTCCTCCTAGCTCTTTGATTATGCTAAATTTACAAAAGGGGTTAACTTCTTTTGCTCAACTTGTTTCTTTTCCTTCAAGGGCAGCTGAAAGGAGAGAGTCTGCCTGGGTTCTGCCAAGCAGTGCTACTTCAGTTTTCGCTGCACTGGAAGCTGGAGGCTCTACGGTTGTGCCCAAAATGAAGATTTTGCTGCTTCTTGCAGACTGCTGGGGCTCCAGAGTTTGAAAATGTGCCACTTAAAACTATTTGCCTCTCAGTTACTCCTGAGGTGGGGCTATTAAAAAAACTTAAACAGAAAGATTTTCCAAATAAAGTGGCATTCTTCTAAAACATATAAAAAGGGGCAGCCTTTAAAGGCTTGTTATTATAACACAAAATGGAGAAAACACATTAGACATATAGAAATTTCAGATAGAAGAGGTTGTGGGGAGAAAGGTTTCCTCTTTTCCAAATAGTTTCATGAGAGTTATAGCTGCTTAAGGCTATAATTCTGGGAAACTTCCAGGGCCTACCTGGAAATTGGTATCCCTATGGATCATTGGGAATTTACAGAAAGAATCAAGCTTAGGAGCTTCCATTTCAAAATAAAAATTACCACATTTCTCATCTTATGGTTTTCTGCTGTGATTCCTGCCCATTTACATTTGGGAAGGGGAAAGTAATGTCTCATTTACTTCTCAGGCTGCCAAACTTTTCCTGATTGGGCAAGTTTTAAATTTTCACTCTTTTGGCTGTTTTAAACATGACTGAAATGGATCCAATTCTCTCCCAAAGGCATTTGGGAAGAGAATGGGATTTCTAGAATTCTATCTTTTAAAAGGTAAAACCAGAGGTACAGAATTTTCTCAATTTCTCTCAATTATGCCAGTAATTATAGAAAGACTATTTCTGATGCTACATCTGTATTGGACTTCATCTCTCAAGCATTTAAGCATGTTTTGGGAATTTTGGTGACATAGCTGCACTGTCCACTGAATTCAGGTTCTTTCTGGGGCCTGAGTTCTGCAGCTAAGGTTCCTTACTTACATAAGTTACAGATTTTTGGACCTGTTGGTCTTGCTAAGCGCTGAGCAAGGCTGCCAGGTCCAGGCAGGAGATTCCTGGAGATCTAGGCTTGGGTCGGAAGAAGGATGAAGACTCCAGTGGGGCAAAAGCCATAGTCTTCCCTCTCCTCCAAACACTCATTTTCTGCAGAGGAACTGGACTCTGCAGCCTGGAGATTTGCTATAACTCCGGGAGAGCTCCAGGTCTTGCCTGGAGGCTGGCACTACCAAAGGGAGATGCTATTCTCTGGGCAATAAGCTAAGGGGTGAGGTTTTCCTTTCTTTCTCAGTTCTTTCCACAGGGAAGTCCTGTGTGCACTCCATTCCTTGCCCAGTTTGGAGTTGGAATGGGGGGAGGTTTTACTTTAGGCATTCACTGTCTTATTTATTTTGCTCCAACCATTAAGTGGCTGTACTTAATGACTGCTTCTGTTTCTATACTGAGAGTTGGCCTGGTGGTCATTCCCAGAAGTTTCATTGGGGTATTTTAGGGCTCCTGTTTTCCTAATTTTCTGTTTTTGCCTTACTATAGTCTTGGTTTTAGCATAAACTACAGGATTCTCACTATTCTGTTCAGGATTACAGGAATTTTAGGGATTTTTTTTTTTTTAAGAGTTCTAGCAGCATCACATGGGGTGCAAATGCAACCAGGGTCTCAAGCTGCTATTTCAGGGGGATTTAATCTCAGCATGGCAAGACTGGTGACTTACTTCTGCCTGCTGGGTTTTACTTAAGAGGCTAGGGAGCAAGGCAGTTTGATTTCTAAAAAGACTGCCTGGCATTTTGTATATTCTGTTACAATTCTATCACCCTTTCCAGGTCTCCTTCCATTTGGGAAAAGGGGAATTTGAGAGAGAGGATCTTGATTACAAGGTCAGACTTCCTCTTGTTTTTAACTTAGCATTTTTGCTTAACTTCAGATTCTCGGATCTGAGGAACAAACTTACTTTACAAACCAAAAAGGCCAATGGCCACCAAAGGGAAAAAGACCCTGATTCCTGGGGTCTCAAAGTCCATGTGGGATGCTGGTGTGCAGCTACCCACACACAAACACACATTCAGCTTCTGGTTTCCAAGTGTTCTAAAACTTGGATGTTTCTAACCAGTAAGGATTCTACGGCTCACTGGCAGGTTCTCTGGCTTATGGTTCCCAAGTGTTCTAAGACTTGGATTATAGAAGGTTTTAAGGCGTTCCACCCGTGACCAGGAAAACCAACTTAACCCGGGAGAATTTCAGGATATTCCCATCCACTATATAGAAGGTTTTAAGGCATTCCACCCGTGACCAGGAAAACCAACTTAACCCGGGAGAATTTCAGGATATTCCCATCCACTATCCACTAACAAGGAAGAGGGGGGGGGAACTGGTGTGCAGCAGGGCTGCCTTTTTTATTGGGAGCAACGTGGCTCTGTTTCCGAATAGGGATCGAGGGAATCTGTTGTGCAGCAGTGCTGCTTTTTATTGGGAGCAACGTGGCTCCATTTCCAAATAGGGATCCCCTGATCACGTTGCCTCTCCCTCTTCTGTTTCTGCTCGCGGGTGAGGTGAGCTTGGCTCTTTAGGCCTCGTGGTCCGTGAGTGACGGTTTTTGAAGGCTAGAATTCACTCCCCTGCCTGGATTACCGAAAACCCTTAAATTTGAGGTTTTTTAAGGCTAGACTTATGTCCCCGCCGGGTTTTTCCCTCAATAACCCTTTCTATCTGGTTTTTCTAGGCTAGACCTCTGTCCCCGCCGGGCTTACCATTAACCCTTTTAATTCGGAGTTTTGAGCGTGGGCTTGGCCTGGGCCTCACGTCCCTTGCCGGATTACTCCTTTAAACCGGTCTATTGGGGTTTTTGGATACTCTGGTTCCTGCAGATGGCACAGCTAAACACAATGCCTCCCTCCTCGCTTTGCGAAAAAATGGCAGGAGAGGAATAAACAAAGATGACAGGAGGGATGGAGAAAGAGAAGGAATAAAAAGAAGGAAAGCCTGAGTGGGGAAGGCTTACTAGTCTTCCTGATCCTTCAGTAGCCGTTATTGCAGCTGTGGAATACCCTTTCATTTAAATGAGAGCTGCTAATAACAAGCCCTGCCTTACAAAGGCCCTGTCCACATTTTGAAAAGCTTGGTGGGCACCAGGGGAAATACTGACGGGCTCCATGGCATCCTTAGGCACTGTGTTGAGGAAACCTGTTTTATACCTTGCCTGACCCTTCCAGCCCAGTACTGTCAGAACTGGCTTTCATTAGTTCTTCAGGGTCTCTCTCAGCTGTGGTTCACCCTGAAGGAAGGTAGTCTGGGGATGAACCTGGCATGTACCTTTTACGTGCCAATAGGGACACTGCCAATTTTGTGGCCACATTGAATTGACTCAGTTTTTGACATGGGTTCTTCTTGCTTTGGACAAAACTTCAGCTGTTTTTCCCCCAGAGGAGCCACTGCTCTGGAGAACAGGAAGCCAGTGTGTTGAAGACTGCCATGTCTCCCTGGCTAGGTGAGGGAAATTGCCAGCAACATTAGAGTTGCCAGGTCCTACCTGGCTGCCAGCAGAGGGATCCAGGCCCCGGAGGTGATGTCATTGTGTTGGGGACGTCGGGGGGGGGGGATGATGCTCTAATTTTTGGACAAAACTTTATGGGGTTTTTTTGTCTTCAAATCCATAGAACTTGCTCAAAAACTAGAGCATCACCTCCGGATATCCCTGATGTGATGACATCACTTTCAGGTGACATCAACATGTCTGGAACGTCACCCAGTGATGTCCCTGTTTGGGGGTGTGACTTCCGCTGCCGGCCAGCTGGCCAGCAATGGATTGGAGTCCCCCAAAGTGGGGGAACCCCTGCTGGGAACTGGGGGCTGGCAACTCTAACATAGGTGGTGGTATGATGACAAGGAGGAGCTGGGGTGGGGGGATCCAGTCCTCCAGGGCAGGCAATATCCCAGGAAGAAGCCAAGCAAAGCAGGGATTATACTGCCTTTTAGGGCTTGGTGGTATGCTCTCTTGGCACACTGGTCCCTCACCAGATACCTCGGGCTGCTGAACCTGGTGCCAGCATTGTAGGAAGAGTATCCTTGAACATACTCAGGATTGTCATTTCGTGTTGGGAATTATAGAATTTGTGCTTCCTTTTGACTTCTGAACTAAGCCTGAATTTGGATGGGTCTAGCCGGCATGGCTAATGATGTTATCAACCTTTCCAAACCAGGGTGTTTTCTGTTATATCTATAATGAATTAATGGCTTTCTATAATGGATTAGAGAAATTTATGGAGAATTGGTCTTTTAATGGCCTCTAGCCATTTATAGTGGGAAAAAATGAATCTATAAGTTAAGAGGCAGCATGCTTCTGATTACTGAATATGGAGGGGAAACCACAGGGGATGTCTATTACCATCATGCCCGGCTTGTGAGCTTCCTAGCAGCATCTGGTCACTGCTGAATACCAAGGGCTGGACCAGATGGAATTTTGATCTGATTAAAAACTCTTATGCACTTATGTATGACCATTCCCTGAAGAGTGCATTTTTCTTGTCATATCCTGAACCTGATAACCATTGGAGAAATCATTGAGGCAACAGGGTAACTTGAACTTACACTTCATTAGACATAGACTCAAGAGAATAAAATTCAGAGCTGGATGCTCTAACCTAAAGATCTACAGTGTGTTTATGTGGTTAGGAATGCGGCATAAAAGGACTCTTTACTTAATCTCTGACCTTAGGTCTGGTTTAATCATAATTCTAATGATGCTCAGCCCTAGACAAACAATGCCACAGTGGCTCACAGTCAGTGTCTTCAATACCAGGTGGTCTTTCTGGCTTTAGTGTGACATAAGCTTTCAGTGAGCCTATTACAGGGATCATGTCAGGAACTTGTTATAAATTGATAGTTAAAAGTTCCTGCTGCAAGGTACCTAGCTGGTGTCAGTTCTCAAAGGAGGCTCTTGACTAATCATTACAGCGCAACTGGGCTCTGGGTTAGATCTTGGATCTTGTGTCCGAGAATTCACATTTATGAGATAGATGGAGCAAGAATCAAGGACAGAAGCAGCCTAAATAGGGGAATTATGACATTTAAAAAATAGATTAAAAAACAAGGTGCCTACTCTTTCCTTTGTGGGTCTGGTGGGTGAGCTCTCACCGCAGTAGATAACCCCCTTTATGTTGAGGCTAGGCTGTCATACAATAAAAATTTGGAAAACCATGGGATGCCGTGATGTATGTAGGAGAGCTGAGAAGAGAGAGATGAAGGGATTTTAATCAGATTGGAAAGAAACAAAATACGATATAATTTAAGGTACCTATCTCCTTCCATTCTAAGCCACATTATAGCCACCCATAACTGAGTTTGTATGTCTGTAAATAATGGACAGAAAACATTATCAAACCTGAACAGCAAGACTTCTAGCCTATATTGGGTTCATTTTTAATACATGCAAATGACTCAACCATGTAGCCACGAATGGGAGGAAAAAGATCTTTATTTCTCATTTCTGGACTTGCCTTGACTACAACACCTGAAAAATAAGAGTTTTCAAGTGTTTAGGATCCCTATCTTTAGAATCTCTTAGAACTGTTAGAGAGTCTAGCCCTCCCTCCCCCACAAGCAGGCTCAGGGTGGGTTATAACAACAACAAATACATAATTCAACATTTAAAATATAACAATAAATAAAACCAGGGCTATTTTTGTAGAAAAAGCCCAGCAGGAACTTATTAGCATAATAGGCCACACCCAACAGCAGGAACTCATTAACATATTAGGCTACCCCCCGACAGCACAGCTCTTTAGCATATTAGGCCACACCCCCATGTTACCAGAAGTATGGTCATCCAGCCACACCCACCTTTTGCTTCTTATTCTGTTTACCTTGTTTGTTGTCAAAACCCAGGGCTTTTTTTGTAGCAGGAACCCTTGGCATGTTAGGCCACCCCTAAAAAATGTAGCCAATCCTAATGAGTTTCTGCTGTTGGGTGTGCCTATTATGCTAATGAGTTCCTGCTGGGCGTGGCCAACTCAGAAGCCAGCCGGAATTCCGTTCCTGTGCATTCCTGCCCAAAAATAGCCCTGAATAAAACCCAATCATTTTAAAAACAGTTAATATCAACAATATGAACAATAATAACCGATGGCACCATTCAACCAATCTATCTCCATCTGCTCCTGCACTGACCCCCCACACTGATACAGGGTGAGGGGAACAGCTGGACAAAAGACAATGCAGATGACAACAACGCAATTCAGGGAAGGCCACTATAAGAAAGTCCCCACCACCTCAACCAAAGGCCTGGCAGAATATCTCTGTTCTGGATCTCAGTAGGGAGAGTGTTCCACCAGACTGGTGCCAGTGCTGGAAAGGCTCTGGCTCTGGTTGAGGCTAAGAGAACATCCTTAGGGCTGGGGATCACCAGCAGATCTTGATCTGTCGAATGTAGTGCTCTACAGGGAACATACTGGGAGAGGCTTTGAATGTTAAGACCAATACCTTGAACTTTTATGGGCACTCAGAGGATTTTCTTATGGTATTCGCAAAAGGTTTGTATGTTGATGGATCTACTGAGCAAGTGTGTTGAAGGTTCATTGTATATTAAAAACAACTACTGATGCAGGGGATTCAAGACATCTCTACATGTTTTGTGCAGAAAGGCACCCTGCATCTCTTTACAAGATCTCTTTCAGGAAGCACCAAATCACCCAGTGTTAGGGGTGGAAGGTAAGCCCTCCTCGACACCCATTCACTAATATGGGAGAAAGTAAAGGGGTGTACTAGTTAATACTTCTGATGTTCAACTTGCTGCCTTCTGTTGGTGAGTTCAGGCTTTGAAAATCAAGCTTGCCCCTCTTTGTACAACCCATCACAATTTCTGTTTATTGACCATGCTGGAGTGGATGGAGTTCTGGGAGACTGGGACAGAATGTTGCACTGCCTCTGATATTATAGATTACATAGATGTTCCATAATTCATCACTCTAGACCGATCCTATGACAATGTAGTCTCATGCAGGAAATAAGAAGGGCATGCAAAAGGTGTATTTTTTTATTGAAACCTATCTTTTCTACACTGCTCTCTGTTCCCTCATGAGTTCAACATTTTGGGTTTTAAAGAAGCAATAAAATGTGTAGATTTTTTCCCTTGGCTCTATTAAAAATATGCTTGTGGATTGACAACATCTCAGCTGGCCTTTAGCCCAAAGCAGTGCAAACCCGCTGAGATATTAAAGCTCCAAACTGGCACTCATAACAGAAATACAGTAAGCCTTCCACTGTAACGGCACTAGCAGGTGCCACCACAATAAAGAAAGCAGCCACCCCATGAACAAATATTAGATTAAAGAGATCAATCAATCTGTATCTTAAATTCTAGTGCCAGCACAATCTAGATTTTATATAAAAAAAACACTCTTATGTCTTCCTGCTTTCTAACAGGTAAGCAGCCAGTGAATTGTTTTGTTCCCAGAAAACAAGTCTTTTACTTTTTTATATTTTGCTTTCTTCTGTGTCTTTATGCATAGCATGCAGGGAACATTTGTGACCTGAAGATATGCAACCAATGGAAACAGTGGTAGCTTTTATGCCGGGCAGGTGGGGAGTCATAGCTCATTCTGCTGTCTCCTCTAGGAATGCCAAAAGGGAACAAACTGCCAGAGTATCTATTGTATGCTGAAAAAAGATTGTCCTCTGCCCTCTCTTCCATGTGCCTCTTGCTCACTCCTTTGGAGTTTGTTACTATTTGCCTACTATTTCAGTAGGCTGTTAACCTACTAATTTCTTCTTCCCTATGAGCTCTAGATGCTAGTAGGCCTCATTATTAGGTTTACTCAAACACTCACCAATTTGGCTCGTGTTCTGCTTGCCAGTTCCAAGCAGGAAGCCTTTTTTTTTTTTTGCTGAATAGTCCAGCTGTTCACAAGCAGCTTGAGCCTGTTCATCAGTTTATGGTTTATATATAAACATTACTGTACAGCACTAATGGCACACATACACATACTCACACAGTCAACAGGACTCCTACTTTCTCCCTCTCCCACAGAGCTGTTGATGTATGATGGCACCAACTCCCTCCAGCACCTCCAGACTTACTGACAGGTTTGGGGAGGGGGAAGGAACCCACCACAGGCTTTGCTCTGATAGCCAGCACTGTTCCCTGCCCTCTCTTGCCAGTAAGTGTGGTGAAGGTGGAGCAGCTACACCATCAGCCTTTCACATTTTTCACTTGTGGGAGGTGGGCAGACCTTACTGGGCAGGGTTGCCAGCACTTCCTCAGCAAATGCTGGGAGGTTTTGAGGGTGGTGCCTGAGGAGGGTGGAGTTTGGGGGGATGTGTCATAACTTCTGGGTGAGGTTTTAGGGATTTCCCCAATCTCTATGGTAGAACACAGAGACATGAGAAAATTCCTAGAAAGTCACTGTGGAGGCTATTTTACAGCTAGTATTTCTCCTACTCTCTCTAGAGTGAGGAATTGGGGCTGAGCATGGGAGTTTAACACCATGGGCAGGAAAATGGGAAGTCTACACTAAGGGCATCCCTTACAAAAGGCCTGGGAATAGGCCAGCAAGGAGGAGGGAAGGGTCGACTCTCAACCTGGGGAAAAAGAGGAGGGGAATACGTCAAGATTGAGTGAAAAAGCTGCTCTGACCTGGATAGCCCAGGCAAGCCCAATCTTGTCAGATCTTGAAAGCTAAGCAGGGCTGACCCTGGCAAATATTTGAATGGGAGACCTCCAGAGAATACCTGGGCTGGGAGGCCAGAGGCAGGCTATCAAGCTACTTCTCTGAACGTCCTCTGTGGCCCAGGAGGAGTCTCCGGAGGTTGCTGTGACTTCTAGGCATGGGTACGCGTGCACACACACACACACAAATGAAAAATTACCCTCCCACCAAAAGACTGAGTGAAAAAGCTGGTTGGATCCAACCCAAAGCTTATTTATCATTTTGCATCAGGGTGTATTGCTATATGCTATAAAATAAATAAAATAAACCTTTCAGCATTTAATGGCAGAAGACAAATTCATTTCATAAGTACTTGCTCCCTGTACTGTGGAGATGTTAGGCTACTAGGGCACCTATACTTATTTACTGAAGGTCCATCTCACTCACTTCTTGTCAAACCCATAGCTTGCTGAGCTTGCATATTTTCTGATAAGTTATGCCTCCATTCAGGCCAGAAAAAGGGCCAGAGCTTCTAGTTTAGAGAAGTAATTCCCTGCCCAGTTGAAAAAACAGTTAGCTCTAGAGTGTCTAGCAGAGAGTGAAAACAAAGCCTCTCATCTCAAAGATTCTAAGATCTTTGTGAAAAGCCTAAAACTCTCACTTGCTGGAAATTTAACTAGGCTTGCCATTCCCCCGAAAGGGGGTTTGCCTGCTTGAGGGCCCCCTGGTCTGCTGGCCCAGATCCAGCCAGCGAGGAACACCACCCCTAAAATGCTGGGATTGCGCAAACATGCCCGGTGTGATGACATCATCATGCCAGGCACGTCACCAGGCGGACGCTCTAGCACTTGGCCTAAAAGCAATATGGTACCATAGAGTTTCTGGCCAAATGCTAGAGTGTCCCCCTGACAATATGCCTAGCATGATAACAGCACTTCTGGATGATGTCATCAAGGCACGTGTGCTATGTGTGTGCACCAGAAGATCCAGGAGGAGAAGCTCTGTCCCCCCACCAACAGCAGGCAGGGACCCGGCAACTGTAATATTAACTGGAGTTTGGGAAATTCCTAAGTTACCTCAAAGTTGTTATTGATTCACTTCAGACAGTTTACCCCTGATTTCAACCTGACGTTTTCCCATTTACATTGAATAAAATATTTTGTTTATTTTTGAACTTTCAAAAGCCTGTCATGTGCCATTTTTAGAAGTATAATGAGATGATCTTGTCTCTTCCCTCAAGTTCCTGGGTTGAGCCAGCATCAAAATACAATAATGTGGCAAGGTGGGACAACTATAAGCCTTCAAATAAGAAGGAAACAGATAAAGGAGCTGCTGAGCCAGAAGGGAAGGAAGAAAAAATGGAGGGAAAAACTTGCATGTGAGGGAGGAAAGAGGGTGAGTTCACCATAAAGTGATATCATCATGCTAGGATGCTCTATGATTCACAAGACACTGTATGGTAAAAACTGTTGAGTTTTGGGTGAATCCTAGAGTTTGCCACAATACAGTGATGGCACTTCTGGCTTCATGCCAAAAGTGGTGTTGTAGCATTGGTGAGATGCCAGTCGTGAGCACTCTCTCCTCCTGTGTCTCATGGAGGTTGCCAGTGGTGGACTAGCAACCCATCTAACTACTGAGCCACACCTTGTCCTTATATCTCCTGTGTGATCCCATTATAAGAGGTTCCTACCAAAGACTAATGGTGGTGTGGTGACTTGAATGGTTCTGTAGCCACTGCAATAACCAGATTTAGCATTCATATAGTATTCTCTGTGACTCCAAATTCTTTCCTATTTTTGCTTCCTCATCCCCAGTAAATACAATAAACAAGGTTGATTTGGTTGCATACTGAGAGACAGTAGTTAAGTTCAAGGCAGAGACAAGAGCAGAATCAGAAACTTCTCAGTTCACAGCTCTGTCTCTTAGCGGGGATGTTACCAAACTTTGTGACAAGTCAGGTTCAGTTTTAGAGTTCTCCACATTTGGAGAGGCGCTGTCATTTTGTTTCCTGACTATTAAATTAATGAAATTCAACAGCATATTGACATTAAAATGGACATCTGGTTTTTCCTCTGTTGAGGATCAGAAGCGCTGAGCGGTTATAGAGAGAGACAGTCCTTGAGACATGTGCCATCCCAAAGGGCACCAAGTACATTGTGTTTCACCTGAAAGTATAGAGGCAGCCAATACAATTGAATACTACAGGACAAATACATTCACCTCTTCCAGCATTCATCAGATGTGCAATCCACATCTATATACTATTAGCCACCCGTAGCCACAATTTGCAGATATCTAAATATACAGATCAGGGCCATGGGAAGGCTAAACAGATCTTTCTGCACACTTGGGGCACTCTCCAGGTGTGCAAAAAAATCCAAATTAAAAAAAATTAAAGCGGGGTTAAATCTCCCCAAAATCAAAGTAGCATTCTTTGTGCAAGCACTTACCTTGGCAGTAGGTTATGCTGGGTTTGGTGGCAGCACAGCCCAGGAGTCCTGAGGGCAGCTGCTCTGACCCAGCTGCAGGGGGCCAAGCAGTGATAGCGGAGGATGCTGGCTGCTGCTCTGGGCCTGGTAGCAGAATATGACGGCTGCTGCTCTGGGCCCAGCCGCTGTGGCAGAGCATGTGGACTAGGTATGCATAGATAAACATTGTAGGACCATGTCTGGAAGGGATGGGGGTGGGGTTTGCATAGGAAATAAAGCTGCTAAAAAGCATCTGTAGCTATTTAGGCCACATATTTTGCTTGTTCAAGCAAGCCTTTAAGACTTCACACCTGCTCTGAAGGGGAAATTTTAATCTCATCAATCACAGGTAACATATTCCCTTCTAGAAACCGAGGGTCCCCAACAGTAATCACCTCTCACTTTTCAGTGCAGCACTGATAACATCCAGGACTGGCTAGCCAGACTAACGCTATGTATCAAGAATGATGACTGCACTGCAAGTACTAGTGGATCTCATCCTAATCAATCCATGCCAGTAAAGTGGCTCATAGGTTGGAAGGCTCACACCATTTGCGATGCTTTTGAGGCACAGGGAAGCATTCTTGAACTTGTTATTTATGCCTGAAGACCCATATAAATGTAATACAATATGAAATCGACCACACTTTAGGAGAGGAGAACTCTTAGCAGGGCAATACTCTTGGGATGGATATGGGATTTCCCTATTGATGCCTATATTATAGTTCAATCTGAAATGTGCTTTCAGATATCCTTTGACAGCAGTATGAGATGCTCAAACATGTGTTCAGATCTTTCTTCTGTGCAAAACACCCCCAAGACCCCTTCATATCTTTTCGTCCAAACTATATAGTTTTTGCAATAGTCACAACACTTGCCTTTGAAACACACTGTCTGAGTTTCCTCTTCCCTTTTCCAACTTGACAAGGCATTTCTAGTTGCTTAAGTGATAACTTAATCTAGGATGCTTAAAAGGGTCAGAGGAAAAAGTTTATTTAGCAGAACACCCCTTTCACAATGATGTATTATAACTGCCAGGTATGTCTATGAGGACCTTGCTCCTGTACCATTAAATTGTAAGGTGATGAGAAAAGAGAAAGTAATTTCAACAAAACTCTACGGAGACACCATTACCAGCCCATTACAACAACAGACTAATTGACCTGGAGGAAACTGGAGATTTCCCCCTTTGACACATATATAGTGCAATATTAACATGCCCGAATAATTTCAATGCAGGGCAACACATATTTGGCCAATATTATTAATAATACAGAGCATGGTGATATTACTCGAAAAAAGCCTTATTAGTTGCAGTGGGACTGCATACATCAAGAGTATAAAACCCCTCACTACAAAATAGACCAGAGCAATACAATGTATTCCCCCCCACTTCCACCCCAAAGAGCAAAAGGCCCCTTTAAAACTGTATGCAGATATTGAAGGAGGTATTATGTTTTCTAAGGTAATCTGTATTATCATATAAATTACCTTGCTGTATCAGACCAAGATCCATCTAGTTGAGCAGTCTGTTTCCAACAGTGGCCAACCAAATGGCTCTGCAGAATTCACAAACAAGGACATGAAAGTCATGGCCATCCCTGAGCACCTTAAAGCCTAACAAAATGCATCCCAGTCTAAACTTTCGTCAATCAGAGCTCACTTCGTTAGATACATTCATGAAAGTTTATGCTGGAATGAATATTGTTAGTCTTTAATTTGCTACTAGACTCCTGTTTAATTTTGCTACAACAGACTAGCATGGCTTCTCCTCTGGAGTTATGGCATGCCCCTTATGGCTCCAGAGTCTGGCATTCAGACGTATACTGTCTTTGCATGAAGATATCCCATTATGGTATCATGGCTAATAATGGCTTTCAATATGCCTGTCCTCCATGAATTTGTACAGCCCTTGACCAGAAAGCTCCAGTTCTACTGAGGACCCCAGGTTTTATTATTTATTTAAAACATTTTTATGCTGCTTTCTGCCCAACTCATGGTCTCCAAGACAGCAAACATTTCTAACATGAAATCAATTACATAGATATAATATTTAAAACAATTAAATAAAACACATAAGCACACAGGCATTCACACAGGAAAAAGGGATAACAAGAGTCAGTGAGAGAATGCCCAGCAAAACAAAAAAGGCTTCTCCCGCTTGCAGAAGACAACAATAGAGAGAGAAAGATGAATCTCCCTTGGGAAGGAGCTCCAAAGTTTTGGCACGCTGTCCAAGAAGGCCCTTTCTTGGGCTGTGACCTGTCTAGTCAAATGGCAGGGGCACCTGCAGCAGGGCCTCTGATGATGAGCAAAGTAATCCAGTAGGTTCATATGGGAGTAGGTGGTCCTTAAGGTTTATATTATTATTATTATTATTATTATTATTATTATTATTATTATTATTATTATTATTATTATTATTATTATTATTATTCATTTACCCCACCCTGCCCACCAAGGCAGGCTCAGGGTGGCTTACATAAAATTTAAAACAGTTAAAACAATGAATTTCTAAAAACCAATAATAAAGTGCTAGTGTGCCAAGTTATAAACTGACGGCACACTAAACATAAACAAATCATCTTAATAGCAGATCCTAATGGGGTACAATCAGCATTGATGTAGAACTATCTCAGTCCCTTTGCAACAGCGATGCACAGGCTGTGATGGTAATACCAGGGCACTGGGGTCCCACAGTATGGCTCCTTAATCAAATGCCTGGTGGAAGAGCTCCATCTTGCAGGCCCTGCAGAACTGTAAAAGTTCCCACAGGGCCCTGTTGTCATCTGGGAGCTCATTCCACCAGCGCGGAGCTGCCGCTGAGAAGGCTCTGGCCCTAGTCGAAGCCAGCCTGGCCCCAAGCCATATACAGCTTAAAAGGTCAATACCAGCACATTGAATTGCATGCAGAAGCAAATTGGGAGCTAGTGTAGATGGAACAAGAATGTATGACTGTCTGATCCACTCCAGTTAACATTCTGCTCACACCATTCTGTACTAAGTAGCTTCTGGATAGTTTACAGGGGCATACCTATGTAGCACACATTGTAGTAGTCTAATCTAGATGTTGCCAGGGCATATACCACAGTGACAAGATCATTTATGCCCAGGAAGGCCCACAGCTGGCTCACCAGCCAAAGCTGGTGAAAGGTCCCCTGGCCACTGTTGCTACCTCTTTGTCCAACAGAAGGACTGGGTCCAGCAGCACCCCAAACTATAAACATGTTCCTTCAAGAGAAGTTGCAACACCACACACAGCAGGAAGTTTCCCGGTTCCTGGGTCAAACCTTACCCTAATTAGTAGCACCTCTGCTTTGCTGGGATTAAGTTTCAGTTTGTTAGCCCTCATCCAATGGAAAACTGCCTTCAGGTACTTTGTCTCATGATGGTCTGGACCACCTTCAAAACCACACCTTATATGGTAGAATAATTGACTATTACAACCCACCCCCCGGGAAGTTGGGTGCACCACTTTGACCTTCAAGAATTTGTCAGGACCAACTGGTCCACTCAAGATTTGGTAATAATATCTCAAATTCAGCCTCTTTCAAGATGTTTTTATATTCAAAGCAATTCAAGTGTATTTAACAGCAAGTTTTTATTTAGTTTATATTTCTAATCTGATATTTGCTGACACTAGGCCTTTTTACTTCTTTGTCTTCCATGTTATCTGAATTTTGTATTAATCTTTCCCATACTAAAGAGCAAATACGTCTCATGATTTTAAATAATTAAGAGCGTTTACTTCCTGTATAATTCTGGTTGCCCTTTGTTGTACCTTCCCATTTTTTGTAATTACTTTTTCATATTAATGTGACCTGCATATGTACAGTATTCAAAATGTGGCCTTAAAAGCAGCCTCTTATGGAACAAAAAAGTAATTTTCATTGACCTTTGTTCCTGAGCTTTTGTACAAATTCTAAACCAGCAAAATTCTCTGCAAGTAAGTCCATTATCCTTTTAACCAAGGGCTGGCTCACATGCAGATAGGCAGATCTACACAATGGGACTCACCATAGCCATGACCTAAGGTTCTGAAATCCTAGGAGATCCAGAAAAAAAACTTATTTAAAAAAACTGATTTGGCAATGAATCCCCTACATATGTTAGCAGTGAAATCTGCACATGCGCAACCTGCATGGAGCCCAGGTTTCAAAGTATAGTTTACGTGGAAGTTTCCACAGTGGGGCATATAACTCCCTGGGGCCCCTTCTCCCCATATAACATGGTCACAATCTAAATTGGGGCCCCCACGTGCCTGGAAATCTTTGAGAACTGATCCTCTAGCACACATCTGATTGAAAGTTCTCATGGTGGCCGCATGGTAGACATAAGGACTTTGTAATGTGGGAATCAACACTTCTATCATTGTTATAGCACTTTTTGAGTGTTCGAGGATGGTGCTCACAATGTGTTCAAATTATAGATCCAAGCAGAGATTTACCCATTGCATATGTCCTCTCTCTTGTCAAATAAACCACCAATCCCTCATTTCTTGGAATTGTTTGCAAAACTGTTTACTTCAGTTGAGAAATGGAATTGGGTTCCTGTAGTAAAGCTGAGGGACCATGAAGATGTTCTTTATGTCTTTAGATATGTGAGCTTCAGAATGGTTGGTGACTAAATTGGTCACTGGGCATCCAATGAAGTTGATGGGCAGTAGATTCAGGATGGACAAAAGGAAATACTTCTTTAAACATCGAGTGATAAAAATGGAATTCACTGCCGGAGGAGGATGATGATGATGAAGATTGGATTTGTACCCTGCCTTTCACTCGGAGTCTCAGAGCGGCTTACAAACTCCTTTCCCTTCCCCTCCCCACAACAGACATCCTGTGAGGTAGGTGGGGCTGAGAGAGCTCTTTCAAGAACTGTCCCTTCAAGGACAGCTCTTGTCAGAACTATGGCTTGCCCAAGGTCATCCAGCAGCTACAAGTGGAGCAGTGAGGAATCAAACCCGGTTCTCCCAGATTAGAGTTCATGCACTTAACCACTACACTAAACTGGCTGTAGTGATGGCCACAGGCCCAGACAGCTTTAAAAGGGGAATAGAGAGATCCTTGGAAGATAGACCTATCAGTGGCTACTTGCCATCATGACTGAAGGGAACCTCCACGTTCAGAGAAGCAGTCAACCTCTGAATCCTTGTGCCAGGAGGCAACATCCAGATGTTTTCTGCACAAATGGCTCTCCACGCTCTTGCATTTCTATTCTTTCACCTCTTCAGCTGGTTTCCGCAATAGTATTTCCAATCCGAGATGCAAAAATGAGGTTTGCTCCCTCTTGTGGCGCAGCAAGGGAATTCCTGGAAGTCTGATGTTGCACCACAAGGGAAGACAAACCTCGTTTTTGCATCTCGGACTGTAAATACCATTGTGGAAACCAGCTGAAGAGGCGGAGGAGTAGAAATGCAAGAGTGTGGAGAGCCATTTGTGCAGAGAACATTCTGCTCTGTGATGTAAGCTTGCTGAATGACCTTGGGCCAGTCACACTTAGCCCAACCCACCTCATAGACTTGTGATGAGAATAAACTGGAGAAAGCAAGAATGTTGTGAGCCACTTTGGGTCCCCAAATGAAAATAATTAATAAATAAATAAACAGGGGAGCACAGGGAGAGAATGATGGTAGCAATGCAGATATGCATGACAGGGAGCAACCAGAAGAGTTCCCAGCAAACACAATCTTCCTGACTGCCATTTTTGTGTCTACCATTTCTATTTTCTACCAGTAATTTCACTGGATTGTGAGGAGATGTGACGAGAGAAGGCTGTCCTGTCCTTAGATGTCAAAGAACCAGGGCTCGTTTTGTAGCAAGAACTCCTTTGTATATTAGGCGACACACCCCCTAATGTCGCCAATCCTCCAAGAGCTTAGAGAGCTCTTCTTACAGGGGCTATTGTAAGCTCTTGGAGGATTGGCTACATTAGGGGTGTGTTGCCTAATATGCAAAGGAATTCCTGCTACAAAAAGAGCCCTGCAAAGAACCAATCCCATGCAAAGGCCTGAGCAGATCTGAAAGATCTGAATGCTGCGCTGCAAGCCACATCCAATCAGCTTTCAGGCAGGGAGCTGATGGAAGAGCAGTCAGTGGGCAGTTGAGGTTTGTCTCTGGGAGTCAGAAGAATTATTAGAGTTAAGGTCTGAATCTGACAGAATACAGCTGGAGGTCTGATTCTGGCAGAAACACATGAATTATAAAAGAGTCCGTCTTAAGAGTGGACCACGCTGGGAAAATTAGAACCCCTGTGTATAAATGGTTTGAATCTGGTTTAAGTCTATTCTTCAGAAAGCAGGAGACTGGTTGTAATCTGTTTGACAAGACTTTGTGGTTAGAGTGGTTTGAGATTTATCATCTTGAGGTGAAGTCCATGAATGACTTCTTACTGAAAATATATGAGTCTGGAGTCAAAAGACACTTGTTCTCTGTGAGCAAGTGTGTTAAACTGTATATAAAACTATTATATATTATTATAATCGCTTTATTAATGTATGCTTTATTCTGCTGGTCTATGATCATAATAAATTATTGATTGATATATAAAACTTTCTGTCACTGTAATTTGTTGAGAAGAAAATATCTTACCTCAGTCAACGTTATTATGTTGTTGTGTAGACAGTTTGACTGTACCTGTGACTAATTAAGTAGTTTAACCATTCTGAGAAGAAGAAAAATAAACAACGACAGTTATGCTTTTCTAATCTTGCCTCAAGAGTTTCAGTGGCCTTAAAGAACAATAAAACTTACCTCTCAATAGTCAATCCACAATTCATCAGCCATTGAAATAAAGCCATTGAAATACAGTGCCCTAGAATATCTCTGAGAAAGGGGAGAGGGAAGGTTTATGAGAATACATGCAGTTCCCCCCAAATTGTGGGAGGCCACAGCAGGGCTTCCTGATTCTATATAAAGGGGTAGGGTTGCCAGTTCTGTGGAGAAATACCTGGAAATTTGGTGGAGGTGATCCTAGAGAGGGCAGGGTTTGGGAGAGGGAGGAAACTGCATCACTGTTGTTTGGCATAAAGGACAACAGATATGGTGGTACTCAGGCTTTGCCCTCCAAATGATGGGCAGCCAGTCTGTTTAGTAGTGGGAAAGAAAAACATTTCAACTGCACACAATGGTGGGTAGGCTGTGCAGGTGTGGGTTCAAGAGTGCAGAAGCTATGTCTTATGCCCTTGAGAAAAACAGGAAGTACCAACTAGCCTGCCAAACCTACACAAGGCAGGTAGAAACATTTTGCTTTACAAGCTGACAAGGAGGTAAGTCAGTAGAGACAGGATTAGAGTAGATACCCAGGTTTTGCTGCCTTGCTTACAAGGAGCCCACCCACCCTGCAGACAGCAGTGATAGAGGGACAACGTAAGGTTTGATACCTCCCAGCAATAAATCTTTAAATCAGACAAGATTCAAGAGATCAGTGATGAAGAAAGACCAGACCAGCCGTCTTTGTGAAAAAGAACTGCAGATCCAGGATCTGGGATCTCTCAAAGATCTGTAATGTCATCTAAAAGCACCATGCAGCCACATCTCTCCCCCAATGCATCCTCTCTCCTCTAAACTGCTATTAGTCTTCATTACAGAAAAGAGAGAGGGAAGCCCTCCTGCCAGTTTATAGCAGGGGTGGTGGATATGTTTTAAAACAAAACCAGAGAGTGCAGGTCAAAGGAGTGATTTTCTTATTCTGCTTCTTGATGCATATGTCCTCCCAGCCAGGCTCTGATGTGGGAAATCAGACAGGATGGGCTATGAATATTGAAAGAAAACACAACAGAGCAAGGTAAGGTATGGTAGGAGCTGCCTTTTCAGTTATACTTTTTGGGGGGTAAAAATCCAGACCTCCCCTCTCGAGCCACTGCATGAGAATCCCACAGACACAGGCCGATACATGCCTGTTTGTGCCTAGTCTGAAAGTGTATTTAAATTGCTTTATAGAATGGAGAAACTTTTTCCTGCATACCTGACATTAGGAAGGAAAATAATTAGGACAAGAAGTACAATTCCTGGCTATTTCATGCTGACAAGTTACACCTGGAAATGTGTTTAGCCCACTCTTGTCAGATCGCAGAAGCTAAGCAGGGTCAGCTCTGGTTAGTGCTTGGATGGGAGACCACCAGGGAAGTCCAAGGTTATCCTGCAGAGACAGGCAATGGCAAACCACCTCTGTTCATCTCCTGCCTTGAAAACCCTCTGGGGTTGCCATAAGTGGGTTGCAACATGACAGCACTTTCTACCACCATAAAACAATGACCAAATGATTTCCTGACAGAACTAGCTCAACTAAGAATACCACAGTTTCCACAGTCTCAGAGGTCTGGTAATAGACTCCCATCTATGGAAAATCTATGAGCTCAGGTTTCAGGCGATATTAGTTGTAGGAAGCTACAGTGGGGAGAGACCACTGCTATTTATAGAAATTAAAGAAGCAATAATTCTGAGAAATTTCATCAGGGGAACTCAAACACTGCATTCTAGGTGTTTGAAACATTCACACCACTTCTATGCCAAGTGCAGACCCCGCTTGTATCTGAGCCCATCCTATATGGTTCACAAAATGTCTGATGCCTGTACTCGCCCACCAAAGTTAATCTTTCTGAAGGGGAGATAACTATCCCATAAGATAGCTCTTTACACACAGAATAGGTTCTGATTGTGGCTTATCTTTTCTGAAAATTACTCTTCATAAATTGCTCTACCATGTTTTCCTGCTGAGCTTAATAAAAACTAGACCTGCCAACCTCCAGGTGGGGCCTGGAGTTCTTCCAACTGATCTACAGAGGCCCTGGTCACACAGGCCAGATAACGCAGGGGGGAGGCGTGGCTGTTTACGCCGTCGCAATCTGATCCATCATTAGGTGATCAGATGTGATGGTGGCACACCAGGGCTTCCTCTGTCGGCACGCGCAGCAAAGATGGTGACCCAGGAGAATAGCTGCATGCCAGCGTGATCACATCGCGGGAATCCGTAGGCAGCTCGTGGCAAACCATTTGCCAGTAGGTTGATCCAGGTACCTTTTAAATGAAAATCTTCGGCGGAACGCCACAGGTTGGCCACGGGTGCACTATGCCTCCCAGATGTTCTGGTGTGATCACGCCTGGAAAATCCACCAGACTATCATGCCTTCCGTGGGGCAAATGCTCTGTGTGACCGGGGCCAGAGATTGGTTTTCCTGGAGGAAATGGCAGCTTCGAAGGGCAAACTCTATGGTATGCCATAGACTGCAGGCGAAATTCCACTGATTTTTCTCCTCCACAGGTACTCTCCCCAAATATCCAGAAATTTCACAGGCTAGGGTTGGGAACACTAATTGAAACTAAAGTTCAGATGAGTAGTTTGCAGGAAAGTTAGGCTGTGGTGGGGCCTATCTTGTGCTTAAGGAGCCATCCCCTGAGGCCAGTTACACCCACCCCACAATTCAGACAGGTAAGTTTTGTGATCTGAAGGAAACTGGGAAACATCAGGGAGGCAGATGGGCAGTTGTGTATATATACCCAATCCCCAAGCATCCATTGTGAAGTATCTCCACTAAGCACCTACAAATACCCATTGTGCATTTTTGTGTTTAATGGGAATGTTTGCAAATGTGCAAGTACTTTCAAGTTGAGCATGAGGAAGTGCACCTATCACTATAAACAAGCACCATTTGAATTGACACAAAATTAACCAATAAACCATTTCTTAGAAACAGAAAGTATGTACTCTGAACTCTCTTTCCATGTACTTCCTTCCCACCAGCACTTTAAACTACTGAAAACAAAGGTCACCATGCAATCGTCCCTGTATTTGGTTTACAATACAAAAAAGAGATAAAAATGAGTGCATAACTTCAGTGGCAAATTGCAGGGAAGAAAACAATCATCTCTGTGATGAGTATGAAAAATACAACAATCAAGTCTTTGTGGCAGAGTCAGCTACTTTTAGAGTGTCCTTCCCAGATGCAGATGCTAAGGAGGAGCGAGAATATTTTAGCATGGACATTTCATTCCTACTGCCAATGATATCACCCATAACAATAATGAATCCAGACCAGATGTGGGTCAGCAGATTCCTGTCACACATCAGCAAGATGAAGCCATATCCTCAGATCTGAGCAAATGGCTTTTAAAGCTGATTTACGCCACTTGGTGATGTAGCCTCCTTTTCTACTCTTGCTGTTGCTCCTGGATACAATAATTGTCTTGGCACCTTCTTATCCCAACAGAAAATGAAGCTTATGTACAATGTTCAGGAATGCAATTTTCTACAACTCTGAGCAGTTGCAAGGCAAACAGTATCTGGTTAGTTGAGGCCTGGCCTGGCAACCAATGGGAGACTGTGGGGGGCAGGAACATGGGGAGGGGAAATCAGCCCCACATGCCACAGCCCCCATGTGAGCTCAGTGTGTGACCGTGACCACCCTCTCCCTCCTGCTAGATTGAAAGGGTCCTCCAGCTGGTTGGTGGGCCACATGGTCCCTGCCGATCAGCTGAAGCCTTTTAAATCAGGCTGGAGAGGAGGAAGAGAGGTGGCCAGGTAGGTAGTCACTCTTGGGGGGTGGGGCTTCCCCCACCAGCCTACTGGCCAGGGGCAGGTTGAAGCCCCCAGAAGCGAGGGTTCCCCCACCTGGACCTGGGGCTGGCAACCCTAGGCCACATTGAGAATTAGATATATTATTTTCAATAATGACCTCCAAATGGTAAAAAGGGAAAGAAGAAACTTGGAATAGCATCTAGTGAAAATCTTCAGTAACAGAAGGATTTCCATCCCCAGAGCATAAATTTTCCAGCTTCCAACTCCCAATCTGGCCCCAGATCTCTTGGGAAGTGCTGCTCTTGAGGAACAGGATACCCCCAGAATTACTAGAACAAGGAAACTGGAGGTACGCCGTGGCATGGAGAATTCAGTAAAAATTTACCCTTCTTTGGTTATTGGAAATTATTGGTTGGATCTAACCCTTGAATGGAATAACAGAAAGAACTGCAAAATCTGCTATCACTTTTTACCTAGTAAAGTTGAATTTCTGAGAATGAGAGCCAGTCTTATTATGACATATCAGCATGTCAGCTCATCAGAGCTTGGAAAACTTGCCAAGCATTTCCTGTTCTGTACAATGGAACATATGCTGTGGAGTGCAGCAGCATTGGTACTGACCCTTAGGTAGCATGAAATGCTGGTATGAACAGCCTTGCTGTTGTTTAATACTGTCTATCTTTCTGTTATATTTTATCCTCCCAGGATATCCAAGGGACCCAATGCGGTGAACATCAATCTCCATCATGCCATTTTGTCCTCACAACCAACCTGTGAGGTAGTGTCTGGGGGCCAGACCTCCTGCCCCTGCACTTCCTGCCAAGGAGGCAGAGGCCTCCAGACTGTGCCAAGGGAACCATCCAGGGAGGAGCACAGAAGCCCAATGTGATCCTGCAGGAGCAGCTTCCCAGCTTATCATGACTCCCAGAGTTGCTGGGTAGGCCAAGGACCAGCCAGCAGCCAACCCCCAAGGGTCAGCAGGAGAGACATGAGGCAACAAGTGGTGGTCCTTTCATCATCTGTCCTGAGTGCCAAGAAGGCTTCCTTAGGCAAGAAAAAGGCTGCAGTTACCTCCTTAGGCCAGCAGGGGCTAGAGGAGAAGCCTCATTAAGTTTCCCATATTCTTTTTGAGGTATGTGTGGTGTGAGTGGTCTAATGAGGTTGCACCATCAATTTATACATGTATAAATGTTGTTCCTTTTGGTCTTTTTGGGTTTCTGTGTGGCACTGTGGCATGCTTGCACTGCCACAGTGCCACTTGTTCTGGAGTGTGTCACTTGTTCTCATGGCAAACAAGCACCTCCCAAGACAGTTCACTTTCCCTGAGATTCTCTGGGAGTGGCTCCCTGCTTGCCTGCCTTAAGTGCAGCTGGCTGGGTTTCCCCATTGGAAACAATGGAGGTAATGGGGATAACCTGTTTGGGTGCCCTTAGAACTAGGCCCATTGGTCCAATTGCTTTGAGACTTGGGGGTATATGTGGGGAGAGGCTCGCAAAGCTACCCTGAAAATTTGGAGCCTCTCCTTCAAACCGCCTCCCCCCCAGAACTACTAACAGCACCGTGGGAAAAAGTAACTTTTTCTCCACCATAGGGAACAATGGAGGGGATGGGGGCAATCTGTTTGGAGGCCCATAGAATTGGACCCCCTGGTCCAATGTTCTTGAAACTTGATGGGTATCTTGAGGAGAGGCTCCAACAGCTACCCTGTGAGTTTGGAGCCTCTCCCTCAAACCCCCTCTCCTCCAGCCCCCAGAATATACCCTATGTTTTCACCATTGACTTCAATGGCCCATAGGATATAATGGGGCCGAATTGCCGCTGAATTTCTTTCATTCCCTCCTTTCCTTCTCTCCTTTCCCTCTTTCCCTCCTTCTTCCCTTCTCTCTCTTTCTTTCCCTCCTTCTTTCCTTCTCTTTCTTTCCCTCTTTCCTTCTCTCTACTCTCTCTCTTTCCTTCCCTCTTTCCTCCTTCTGTGGCCCAACTCTAGTGAGAAGGGGTTTAAACTTTAAACACCTTCTCTCTTCATTCCCCCACCCAGGCCAGCAAGGGAAGGGAAGGGGAGGCTTTTGAAGATGCCTCCCCCCCTTTTGCTTCCCCTTCTGACATCACTTCTGGTGATGTCAGGGGGCATGGCATATGCTAATAGCCTAGTAGCTCATTAGCATACCATATGCTAATGAGCTCCTGCAGCTCTTTTTCTATGAAAAGACCCCTGGGTTAGGCTAAGAGACAGAGTGACTAGCCCAAGCTCACCTAAGGAGGTTCATGGATAAGCTTGGATTTGGATCTGGATCTTCTTGGTCCTAATCCTGATTACTACAGCAAACTGGCTAATAACTCCTGTGCATCTGAGGATGTACTCATTTGTTTGCTTACAATAAACCCCGTAAAGCTGTATTCAATAACACAAATTTTAGATTTCCACCACTTCAGGAGTTTTGGATCACAGTTTTTATCCTCCTAAATCTGCATCATCCATCCTTATTTAAAGCGTGAGAAGATCACTTAAACACCCGCAATATTTTTATACACATTTGGACATGCACTCTAACAGAAGGGACAGTATAAAAGCTTTTGATGTTACCTCTTTACATTTCCTATGTGTAACCTAGTAAGGGTGACAATGCTGCTGGGTTGCTATTTAGCATCCTTTCTAGAGCCGCTTGCCATGTCCCACCACCACGAATCTCAAAATTACACATATCTGATGTAATCTGGGAGGGGGAATAAACCATATTATTGTTGCTAGGGCATAAGGAGAAACAAGAAAGGGGCTGAGAAAGAAATAGCTCTGTTATTGCCTGCAGTGGGCTCTGAACACTAGCAGGTTGTTTTGTTGATTGCTCTGCCCTCGGAGACGGCACAGTTGAATCCCATTTGAAGCAGCAGCAACAGCACAGGGATTCAGTGTCAGAATATTGTAGGGTCACAGCCCTGATGCTCCAGTATGAAGGGCATCAAAGGGAGCAGGCTGATAAACAAACAAGGCAATCTGCAGAGAACTTGGGGAATTTTTATTTTATCCTTCCCCCAAAGATAAAGGAGATAAGAGTAAGCTGATATGTGAGCACATTGGCTGTATTCAGAGGAGTGTGCTGATTTTTTCTCTGCGCCTTTTTAAAAAAGAGGAAAGCACCCACAGTGCTTGAATTCCCATTAATGCAAAGTTCAGATAAAGCTGATGAAAAGCAGCTGCCATCTTGATAGTTGCCATGGCAGATGGCATCAGCCTTTATGCTTTTATCAGTATTAGTATCAGAACACACTCTGTGTTCCAAGCTGAGATAAAAATCATTGAAGCTGTACCTGGAAGAGGCAGATCAACGCTGCAGGTCCTGAACAGTTCTGAATCTTTTCATAACAGACTGCATGAAAGCCAGAGACGACACAGTCTTGTTATTCATTAGTTCAGCGTTGCTGATGGTATTTGGTAAACTTCACAAGCAGAGCATCTTTTCTAAAGAGGTTTCCTCCCTTGCTCCTTCTCTCTCTCTCCCCCCCTGCAGGAACACTCAGGCTTGGGAGTGGGGGAATGCATATAAAAGCACTCAAGGTATTATGCGGAGCAGAAAATCACCTTAGCACCCCCTCCTCACTTTTTGCACTAAGACCAAGGTCAGCCCATTGTAATCAGTGGCAGTAAGGATGGGGGGGGTACCAATTGCTGATGCTTGTTTTATTTTTTAAAAGACTTCAAGGGTATGGTTCCGGGTGTTTTTTTTTTTTTTTTTTTGCTAATCTAACATTGTGTAGCTTCTCCTCTTTAACTGGCTGCTGGGATGAGCCCTGCACTTGAGACTCCGCTCCAGCTTCTGATCTTGGCCTTAGTCCAAGGAGACGGCCTTCATCCCTTTCCCTATCCTTGCTTCATGACACTTCTCTGGATAATAATCACTTGAGGAGACGAGCCTTGCTCAATGTGAAGCTTGTAAAACACCTTCGGAGTCTACCAGAAGAGCTTCTTAGTGCTTTCACCCTCCGACCCCTTCTCCCCCCCCCCCATTCTCTTTTTCTTGTGTTAACTGTACAAATCTAGGAATGTTGTTGCTTGATAAATAGAAGGGTTGTGAGATGTCAGATTATTATGTAAGTGTTAGCATTACAGGCTGGTAAACCATTTGGCTGTTGAATTGGTGTTGATATGAATAATATATGGGAGGAGGGCACAGGAGTGATTGTTAAAATGCCATCTCTATGTATAAATAGAGCCACTGCCGTCTCTCCAGGGAATTCTCAGCCTGTATTCACATGGCCCCTCCATGGCCCACTTAGCTCACAGCACTACATGTCATGGAGGGTGGAAAGGGAGGGCTGGGGAGGCTCTAAGCACAGAGCTGCTTGATGCATCTGTACGTTGCCTCCCATTCAAGACAGTAACAATTGGGATCAATCTGATGGCAATCAAGTGGCAGATGATTATTTCTGGGTTAGCTTGAGGCAACACAACTTAGCAGTGTTTCTTTCCATAGCACACCTAGCAGTTGGCTTAGAAGTCAATCTTTCTGGTGGGTTGGTAGGATACATTAGTTCCTGGCTGATGCACGTACCTGATTAAGAAGATAAAAGTTGGGTTAGTTTGCACATTAGCAAGCAGGAAAAAGAGGGCAGGGGCAGCTGTAGTGATTCTGCCCCTCCGAGCAAAAATGAGGATGGGCCACCAGAACCACTCAGGCAGAATGGTAGGGTCCCCATACTACTGCCCTATCTCTGATTATCCTCCCCCCACTTGAGTTCCATGCAGCATGAGGGATCAGTGGTGGGGCAACAGCTGGGACAGCTTATTGCATGGCAGTAGAGGCTCCCAGTTGCACACACACACACCCAGTGTGTGTTCCAGGGTAGCCGAGAGAAGGCAAGGACAGGCAGAAGCCAAAGGCAAGAGAAACTGGGACACATTTCCTGGAGAAATAAGATCTGTCTTGTGAATGAGCTGTGGCTTAGGGCCAAACTATGACACTCCTGCAACTGCTGTGTGACTGTAGGGAATGCAAGCTGGGCTAGGGGAACCCAGACATTACTTACCAAAAAATGTCAGGCTTGGCCATTAGTGGTAGAGCATCTGCTTTGTATGCAGAATACCTGGCTTCCCCAGATAAAACAATCAAATAGCAGGTAATGTGAAAGATCTCCACCTGGGATAGGGTTGCCAACTCCTGGTTGCAATATTCCAGGAGATTTGGGGGGTGGAACCAGAGGAGGGCAGGTTTTGTGGAAGGGAGGAAGATCATTGGGATATAATGCCCTAGAGTCCCCACTCCAAAGCTACCAGGCGAACTGATCTCTGTAGCCTGGAGATCAGTTATAATTTCAGGAGATCTCCACATCCCACCTGGAGGTTGGCAACCCTAACCTGAGACCCTGGATTGCCTCTTGCCAGACAGAGTAGACAATGCTGACCTTGGTATTGATTCAATATAAGGCAGCTTTGTATGTGTTCTGAATTACTGCCCTGTAATTTGTCAGCAGAGAGTTCATAAGTTATGAGTCATAACTGACTGTCAGAAAAAACTAGCTCTAACCCAACTGAATATATCTTTTAAACATAAATTTGTATTAGTTCATCCTTCAAAGGATCATTTCTCTCTCTTTGGCCAAAGGGCTTTCTGAGACGCGCCGTTTGAGCCGTTTTCGGCACGGCTCAGAAACGGCTTTTATCTGCGCGTTCACACGCCCAACATCTGCCTACCGTCCCCAGCTGTCGCTTTCTGGAGCAAACCCCTTTGAAACGGAGTATTTTGACACCACTTACCCAAGTGGTGTTTTCCATGATTCTCCGTTTCAAGCCGCACTTTTCCCTGTCTGATCGCTCCATCCAGCCACTTCCGGGTGCTTCAACCCCCTCCCCTCTGGGAAGCTGCCTCCAGCTTCCGGTTTTAGTCCGCCATTTCCCCCCCCCCTTAGCGGTGTGTGCTTGAGCGGAGCTCTGCACTTAAGTTATGTAAAGAAAAGCTTCAGTGGTGCCTAGTTCAGGCATTTAGACGAGTCCAGGATCTTGGGGAGGCCAGTTTCGGGGAGAAAGTCTTCATTTAAACTTTAAAGGGACGGGTTGAAATCGCTGTTCTGCGCACGCGCCAAACTTCCTGTTCGGGAGAGGGCTGCCTGTGCGCATGCTCAAAGGAGAGGGGAACCCCCCCCACCTGCAGGAGGACGGCAGGGAGCTCCGAAGGAGGGAAGGAGGAGGTGAGTGTGATCGCGATTCTCCAGTTTAAAAAAAAAACGCATCGTGCCGGAGCAGTTTAAACCGCTCCAGCACGCTGTCTAAACGCACCCTTAGAGTCCAATTCTATACAGAGTTTCTCCAGTCTGAGCCTATTCATTTCAATGGGCTTAGACTGAAGTCAACCTGTATAGGAATCCATCGTTACTCGTCAAAACTTCAACAATGTAACTGTCCAGTATAACAGTGCATTGTCCTTTCTTACCCAATGCAAGGATGGAACAACTACTGGGAATTTTATTTTTTCAACTGCTAGGGCTGGAAACTACACTTGAAAATCTCATTTAAGGAGCAGAGATCTATTGTGCCAGACATTCACTGAAAACAACACCCACCTCTTTCTTAGGAGCTGCAGTCCAAGAGTCCAATCCAAATTGGTTGGAATCTTTTGCTGACTTTGGTGGGGTTTCAAACAGTCCCTAAATATATGTCAAGAGACAACAGGTGGATACAACAAACAGACTGGGGGAGAGCAAGTTAACAGTGAGATGATTTTGATTAGCATAATAAGCAGCAATCACAGCACACCAGCTGCCTAGCCATTGTCAAGTGTTTTGGAGGCATTGTGGAAAAAGGTGACTTTTAAGAAGACATCTGAAGGAGGAGGATGGCTCGACAGATTTCTACCCAAAAGTTCTTTCATGAATAAAGGGGAGTTAGCAGAATACATTCAAGTACTTCGGGGAAATTTGTATCCATGGACACTGTGAACTGAGAGTTCTATTGAAGCATAGCTGGAATTGGCAAAGCATAGCCCTGGTTCACAATGTACACCAGACCAATGGCTTTATTTATTTTTAAATTAAACTCATCCATGTGGGGGAATGTTTACAATGCTCGCCTTGGATGTAGGAGCCCCACGTTAAAACCCCTGCTCAAATAGGAATGTGCACTTTTTGTGGAGCTTTCTGTTTAAAGAACTTGATTTGCTTTCATTAAATTCATTATCAAAGCTATTCATGTTTCACTTCTGCTGTTCGTTTTCAACGGAAAACACATTTACAGCTGTAAATCTCCTCTCCCCATCCAGCTAAGGTGAAATTCTCAGGGAATGGACACCTTTCCCAAAGAATCCTCCCTGCCCTGCCACACTTCAGACAGGTATGAGAAAGTGACCCTGTTTTACACATTTTTGCTTGCACAGGAAGACATTTAGCAACCCAAGAAAAGCAGACTGGGCAAATAAATAATAATGAAAATGGGGATCCTTGTGTATTTTATACATGACCACACCCATTTACTTTTAAGGTCGAAAGGTACATGTTTATGTTTACGCATGCATAGCTCATGGGTGCTAGGAACTAAATCCTACTCAGTCTTGTGCTTTACTTTGTGGCCCTCCATTGCTTTCAGTGTTTTCCCTTCCAGCCCAATTCACTTCTGCTACTGGAAGCAGACTGCCGCAAAATACTAAAAGCAATGGAGTAGAGCAATGTGAGGTGCAGAAGAGTGGAGAGTTTAGAGTGTCAGTATGGTTTTGTGAGATTATTGGGATAGAACTGGGTTCAAATTTCTGTTTTCTCAAGAAGTTCACTGGCAGCATAGTACTCAACAGAGTTGTTCCCTTCTATAGTCAATTGGCTTAGAGGGGTATAACTCTGTTTAGGATTGGACTGTGGATGACTGGCCAGTCACTTTCAGTGTAATCCTAAGCAAACTGGCTGTCTTCTAAGTACATTGAAGTCAGAGGGCTTAGAAGGGTGTTGCTCTGCTAAGGGTGGCATTGTCTGTTTCATCTAGCTGTGGTTAGGATAAATGGGGATGGGGTGGCCCATGAAAACTTTGGAGGAATGATAATGAGCATCTTTTTGAAGAAATATTGGAAAAGAAAAGGAAAGGCCCATAGAAAAATATCAAGAGGAGAAGAAGCAAAATAACCCAAATGTATCACTAGTTTAAATGTGAGACAATTCAAACTGGAAGGTGCCCAAGGACTGGTGTACATGCATGTTGTTCTCTGCAAAAGATGTCCTCCTTCCTGCCCAGTGGTTGTTGCATTTTCATGATGTATGAATTACTTAAGACTGACTACCAGCAAGAGGAGAAATTTGGCAGAGCACAGCCAAACACCTCAATGTGGACTGAGCAGTGGTATGAAACTGCAACTTAGTTCCTGGATCTGTCCATGGATCAAGAGAAAAAAAGCTTCTGTTGTAGCATTGGCAACACTTCTTTGTTAGTTGTAGGCATTTTTGTCCTGCTATTTTATTTGCTAATTTTCCCATGTTGTTCATTTTTATGGCATTGTGTACCATCTTTGTTATTTATGTTAGTCAAACGCCATACCTAGGTTTCAATTTTAATATCAGTTTTACTGTTAATTTTCATTATTTTAGTCACAAGGACAATCAGCATTTCATTGTGAGCACTGAGAGACCATAAACGAGATTCCAGTTTTCAAATCAAACCACAGCAGACTCAAAATTCTGTCACATTCCTGAATTTCAGTCCTAGCATTGTTGTAGAACTTCCATATGTAGGTTTTCTACCCCAAAGCAAATTATCAGACTGTCTTTTGCCTGCCTAATGGCCATGCTTGAAGGTCTCATCAGAAAGCCAATACCAATCTGTATGTCTTCTAGCAATGCCCACTGATGGTATTTCTGCAGTGGTGGTGCAAAGAACCAGCCATCCCACAAACATCTGCTCCTGAACCAGATGAGGAGCAGAACAGATAATAAAGCCCGAGTGCCAGGGCAGCTTATGCCATTGTCCTTCCCACCCAACAGTTAGCTTGATGCTAGTTACATTATGAACTCAATAATCTACCTTGTGTTTCTATCGTCAGTCTTAGAGGCATGCAGGTAGTGAACCACTGCCCTTGATATTGGGAGGCATTTTCCAGACTAAGACTTGCAACTCATACCCCTCCCACATTTAATTGCATTCAAGTATTTACCTCTTTTCAGAGGTTCTCAGGTACCAAACCATGGGGTCTGCTGTTAATAACTTCTTTCTTTCTCTCTCTCTGTGTCTCTCTCTCCTTCTCTCTTTCTTAATTCTACCTTCTTTAGGGAGACATCAGAAAACACTGGCTGATGGCATCTACCATATGGAGTGTTATATTTACCATAGAGACACAGTGGGACAGAGTAGGAAAAAGCATGCTTTTGTTAGTTCAAACTACCACAGATCTCAAAACCACAAACACACACTAGATATATACAGAGCCAATTTTCAAAATTGACTTTCTAAGTTGAGACTGCAAAAATATGTGTGTTCCTATTTGGTGCACTGGGAATACTTTGCATACACAAGTACCTATTTTACATGCATAAATATATGTTATGAATTAATTGGGAGTTGGCACATATTCTAGATAAAAAAAAGAAGAGGCACAGGAAAGATCCTGGGCTTAAGAAACAGAATTGTTGATCTGGTGGCATAGGTCTGATGTCCAGTTCTGGTGATGAGACTTCCTAAACAACAGTATTTATGCTGCTGGATTTTTAACAGCTTTGGCATGCAGAGTGACACATCAGCAACTGTACTATTCTGTATGCGTGCTGCACGCTATTGAGGGGCTCTAGCTCTGTCAGAGCACCAGGGCCCCCTCTAGGGGTGTGTTTAAAGTTGCCAGTGTACAGGTGGGGCCTGGAGACCTCCCAGAATCACAATCTATCTCCAGGCAACAGAGATCAGTTTCCCTGGAGAAAATGCTGCTTTGGATGGTTGACTCCATTGTGTTATTTTCTGCTGAGGTCCCTCCCTTTACCAATCCTGCTTTCCTCATGCTCCATCCCACAAATCTCCAGGAATTTCCCAACCTGGGGCTGACAATCCTAGGTGTCAGGCTGGAGGCAAAAGGTGAGCTCAAAAGTAGACAAGGTCTATTATACTGAGAGTGAACAGATAAAACAAGTTCAGTCTAGGGCAGGCTTGACAAGCTGACAGGTTGTTTAGACTTAAATCTAAAACCCAGGGCTTTACGGAGCCTGGGATATCCCAACTGGTCCCATGTGCTGAGTTCCAGTCAGGGTGGCACTGTTGGGCTCGAAAGGCTCAGGATCCTCCCTGCCTTCTGTACTACAGCTGGCTCTGTGGTGCAAGTTGTAAGGGGCTGGGCTGCATCCTGATTATTTATTCTGTACATTTTTAATTTCACTTGCCTCAAAGGATCTCTGTGTGGAGTACGCTGGGCCTTCTCTCTTCCATTGTATGTATACAGCACCCCTGTGTTAGGCTGAGAGAGAATGCCTGGCCTAAAGTCACCCAGAAAGCTTCATAGCAGAGTGGGGATTTGAATCTTAATTGCCCAGATCTTTGTCTGACATTCAGACTGCCACACTGTGGTTGTTGGTAGAAGGCACCATTTGAATCTCACCCAGATGACTTTCAGGGTCAATGGGAAGAGCACATGCTTTGTTTGCAGAAGGTCCCAGTCTCTGTCTGTTGTTTCTCACTTAAGCATTTCAAGTATCAGTTGTTCATAAAGACCTTTGTATCCATGAGACCCTGGAGATCCATTGACAGTCAGAGTACATAGTTCTGGACAAGGCTGTTTCACTTGGCATAAAGGAGCTTCAGATAATGTTTATAGATATCCAAAACTATGGAACATATATCTATAGCTCAGTTGCCATTTCCCTCCTGGCCACCAGAAAGGGATGGGAGAGTAGGGTTGCCAGATCCAGGCTGGTAAATTCCCGGAGAGTTGGGAATGGAGCCTGGGGAGGTCAAGAACCTCATTGGGGTGCAATGCCACAGAGTCCACCCTCCAAAGCATCCATTTTCTCCAGGGGTACTGAGATGAGCTGTAATTCTGGGGGATTCCCAGGTCCCACCTGGAGGCTGACATCCCTAATAAGCCCTTTTCAAATAATCAGTTTTGGTGCACCTGCCTGTGATCTTCCCAAACGATGAGGTCACCATTTTGTATGAATAGGGCAATCCATTTCCCCCCTATGCATGTACAGCTTTGGTACACTTAAATGTGCACCCTTGAAATTCCAGTGTTCCGTTTATGAGTACAGTAACTGGGAAATTGATGTACGGCCCTATTCACACCAAGTGGCAATAGCAGGACTACAAGAAGTATCTGCTGCCACTATGTGTGGTTGGTGCACACATAAATCTCAAATGGGCTTTAATCCATACATACAGAAAGCCATGACATCTAAGTTGGATGTAGACCAAATGCAAAAAGGAATCCTGTCAGAATGCCTCTCCTTGTTCCCTGCTACTTCCTCATCCTCTGTCCCTGGACTCCTTCTGAGGAAAGTAAGAAACAGGAAACTTGAGACAAGCTAGACTGCTTCCATTGCAGGTACCAGGTCCAGACTGCTGTGTTAATTTTCCCCAGCTGATGCCGGAAGTGGTCAAAGGGAGTTAGGTGGACAGGCCTGAGACACTGTCATACTAGTCCGTCACGTCTGCTTCTGCACAAAAGACCTCCGTTTCATTGCAAAGGTGGCTCATGTGGTAAGCCCTCTTTCTATCTTGTCTTTCTCTTGCCAAACTTGTTAAATGCAGGGCTGAGGTAAAACCATTAACTTTTTAATAAGACCCTTTTTGCAAATTGGAAAGACTGGGCCATCTTTTTATTTATTTGTTTGTTACAAATTTATCTTTTGTTTATACTCCTAGCTAGAGTTACCAGCCTCCAAGATGGGTCCTGAGTTTTCTTGGAATTATACCAGATTTCATAGCTCAGTTCCCCTGGAGGAAATGGCATCTTTAGAGGACAGACTCCCTAGCATCCCATTTTCCGTGATTTCCCTACCCTTCCCAAACTCTGCCTTCCCCAGGCACTGCCTCCAAAATGTCAGAAATTTCTCAAGCTGGATTTGGCAACCCTACTTCTAGCACTAGTCTATTAAGGTGGCTTACAAAGTAGAGAATTAAATCTGCAAACAAACAAAAAATTACAAACCATTTGCAGTAACCAGAAACATGTTCTGTAAACAACTATACCCTGTCATGCAAACCAAAAAATTAAGAAAACTCAAGCCAAAAAAGGCTTTGCACAGGGCAAACAGCTGTGTGGACCAAGTTCCAAACTGAGGTACTAGGAGAGGCACTGTCTCTGATGACCACCCACGCCAAGCCCAGCGAATGGGAACAGAGAGAAGAACCTGTTTCTTCTTTTCTACCCCTCTATTGAAAATCCTTGTAATTGTTTGGACCTGGCATGTATGTCATGTCAATGAAATCAGTGCTACATCTATGCTGAGCATCTTCAGCACAAAACACCATGACATTCCTGGTACAGAACCTTATTGTTTGCAGAACATCATATGATATTATTTAGACTATCCAATCACTAGCTATGGGGGGGACCTCATAGACAACAGCAAAACTGCCACCATGTCCACCAACTCATGCAAGTTCATAGCACACCCTCTGCAGTGCACAAGAGAGATAAAGTACCATTGACATGGACCATGATCTTGGAGAGCACTGTCATGGGAATTTGAGATACCCAAATGCTGAACCTGGAGACCTTGTGATACACAAATTGGGGGTGGGGGGAAGAGATCATTAAACATTTAAACCAAGAGCCTCCATCACAATGTGAGGAAAATATTTTAAAGTACACTAAAGAAAAAATCCTGACGTCTGGAAATAAAATCAAATGCCACAAACATTACAGTTCTTTATGGTCTCAATACTACATTAGAAGAAGAAAAAGAAGAAGAGATTGGATTTATACCCTGCCCTTCACTCGGAGTCTCAGAGTGGCTTACAAACTCCTTTCCCTTCCCTTCCCCACAACAGACATCCTGTGAGGTAGGTGGGGCTGAGAGAGCTCTGAAAGAACTGTCCTTTCAAGGACAGATCTTGTCAGAACTATGGTTTGCCCAAGGTCATCCAGCAGCTGAAAGTGGAGGAGTGGGGAATCAAACTCGGTTCTCCCAGATTAGAGTCAGCACACTTAACCACTACACCAAACTGGCTCTCCAGCTAGAAGTAGCTGAATTATATTAATATGGCAACTTTCATAATTTACACAAGCCAAAAAACCAGCTTCTCTTGGCACAGATATATTGATACAGTATTTAGATTTCGCTTTGTGTGTGCAAAGGATGAACAGCCTTATAGCTGAACAGTAGAAGAAAATATCTCTTTGTGATAGACATTTTGTTTTGCTTTTAAGACAACAGTGATTCATTTAAAATAAATGTTTTAATTCTATCTATGATCAAATGAAGCAGCTGCCAAAAAGTGTTCGTTTTAATACCTAACAATACAAAGATCTTCTTTGAATCAAAATATCTCTGGAGAAATTTCAAACAAAGGAGTTCAGAAATATTTTTCAAGCTCTAACTTTCTCGTTTGAAGTAGTAATAATAATATTTTTAAAAAAGCCAAAACCAAACCCGGCAGGCAACATTATGGCTAAATGATAATTCTTTTACTTAAGTGGTGGCTTTATTCAAACGGATACACCAACACACCCTTAGTTTAAACAGCTGTAGTGGGCGCTGCTATAATTTTCGATCATAGAACAGAGCAAAATAGAATTTTGTCCCCTGA